>VXAA01003526.1:116599-197107 GCA_013399115.1 Anseranas semipalmata
GAAAAAAAAAACTGAAATGGGGTTGGAAAAGCTCTCCATTTCAGGCAACTAAGCCTCAAGGTTCCCATGGCCATTTTCTGAATTGGCTCCCACTCTCTTTTCCTTAGAAGTTTCATTTCTTCTCACATAAATCTGTCTTCCTTTCTTAAAGATGAAGCAATAGGCAGGCACCTATTTTTTTTTTCCTCACTGCTTACTGCCTGTAATTTTGTAATGCATTTTTAGAAATCCTGGCTCGTGGCACACCCGTCCGATTTACACATGGAAGAAATGACACGACCTCTTCCACCCCAGAACCACCATCTCTGCTTTGTTCAGCATGGGGCTCGGGAAGCAAGTGCCAAGGAACGGTTTTCACAAGAAGAAGCTTACAAGAGACCCGAGGGAAGAAAAAGCACCAGATAACACCTTAAATGCAGTCATTGCTGGTAAATCAGGTTCATTATTACACATCCACGTGAGCCTGGTGTTGGGAGCACTACTCCCACTTCACATATGAATGTAAGAGGAGAACTCAATACGTTACATTCATCTCCTCTTTTCCCAGTGCTGAAGATTACCCAATACAAAGCATGCATAATACCATGGGAGTCTTAAACCACTATGGATCTTTGTCAGAAAATGAACTTTATGTCCATGAAAGCAAACGCCAATTTTACTTTCTGCCACCTACTGTATTTTTGAAAATCTCCATTCTGAATGGCTTATGCATGCTAGGATGTACATTTTTGTACCTTACAGCATGATTGACAACTCCGGGGGAAGCAGTGAGGGATGTGGGAATATGCCAATGCCTCTGAAGCAAAAATGGCATTTGCCTCCTCCTTTCCTGTGTGAGAATAAGACAGTACCTAGCAGTGAGATAACTTCCACTTCTCACACCTGTCGCCCACACCAGCTGCCAAGGGTCAGCAGCAACAGTACAATAAGATAAAATATTTAATCTTACAAGGGTAAGTTTAAAGCATGTGACATATTTCTCTCCCTGCTTTAACAGGGGCACTAAAATAAAAAGGCTTTGTGTTAAATCACTCGAAAATCTTTGTTAAAGCTCTATTCTTACCTGTTTCTGTTCATCTTAAAACATTACTGATCTACAAAATATGACACACGAAGCTAAAACCTTCATTATGAATTAAGATAAATGCTCACTCACCATAGGTATGGATTAAGTACATTAAACAGATTAAATAAGTGATGGGCTCAAATAGAGCACATTCTGCATTTTCCTCTTAAACCTCTTCAAGTTCAACCTTTCCTAATTTCACCTTTTTGTCCTCCCCAAATCAGAAGAGTTTCAAAATGAATTTATACTGAAAATGAACTTTGCATGAGTGCCAGTAAACTTCATGCAATGGTGTTTCAGTCTTGATTTACAACTTTATCTAGCTACATATTAATATGCCTTCCTAAGCAGCGTGCATAGCATCTGTGATGCAGATGACATGACCTTTGGAGACTACAGCCATCAGGGCTGCCACAAAGGATTAGACCTGAAATCCAGCAAGACCACCACTCTCGTTCTTCATAGTGGCTACTGTGAGGTGTTTCAAGCGACAATGCAGTGAGATCTGGGGTAGTTTGATCCTTCCAGTCAGTCTTAGCCTGATCTCTAATATTTAGGAGCTACTTGAAGGACTGAAGAACATGGTTTAAAAATTCTTTCTGAAAGTTATCAGCATTAATTGCAACTTCTTCAGACACTCTGGAAACGTATAGAAGCTACTTGATTTCCACACTGTTATAGTCATACAGCTGGTTCCCCACTACTGAGAAGGTATTCCTTGTTACCAGTTTTAAGCCTGCCATCTTCTAAACTCTGTTAGATGTTTCTGTACTCTTATGTACCAGAGAACTAAAAGCCCTTGCTCTTGCCTCCTATGCTGGAAGTGGTGCAGAGAAGCCGGGAGAACTGGTGCACACTAAAAACAAGCATCTCAGAGCCTGAAAGCACCATCACAAGACCCTTTTTTAAACCCATGAAGCACTAGGTATCTCTGTGGTACTATATGAATAAGAATAATAACCTGCTCCTGAATACTCCAGCAAAAATAAACAGGATTAAAATCAAGCGCCCTTTTTTTTTTTTTTTTTTTTGTAACGAATAACAACAGCATCAAAACAATCCTTGTAGAGGTTATCAATGTTCATCAATGGAAAAGCTGATTGTTTTTCCTTTCACTAAAGAAAACATAAAATTCAAATTGGAGAAAAGGCTTTTTACCAAGGCAAGATTTGTCTCTTCTGGATGCTATTAAATGACACAGGGAAGACTCTATGGACAACAGTAAACATAACCCCCTTTTTCATCAAATCTCAGTCTCAAATAGTCACTTACAGCAAAAAAATGCATTCCCACTGCAGGAAGCAGCAGGTTAAATTCTAAGACCTGTTTAGTGCCAGGACAGATGAGCTGAATAGTCTTTTTACAGATCCCATCTAATTTATCATCCTCAAATTTATTGAAATACACACACTCCCCATTTATATCATTCCCAGCCTTCTGCAAGGCTCATTAAGTTCACAGGTGTTCTGAAGGCGTCTTTTTCAGACAGCACAATCTATGAAATGAATCACTATCTCCATGCTCACTGCAAGCACCCATCCCCGGCTGTTTGCTCTGTGACAGCGAGGAGCCAGACCTGCACAGGAAAGGCATCGCCACCCCACAAGACCGTGGGACCAGAGAATTGCTCTTGCCAGCTTTATTTGCTCTTGCACAAAGGTCAGGCAAAACATTGTCCATTTTAATTCTTGCCTTCTCTGTTTTACTTTTGGTCTGTGAAACAGTGTAAACCACACCAGAAGAAATATATTTAACTTATGCTTTGTAAATGCCTCACTTCCAACAGATATATAGGGGACCCCTTGAGGATGGATGTTTTTTAGCTGTAAGCTACTTCTGGAGAAGAAAATAAAGTAGATGATTTAAAACGAGACTTCTCACATAAGGAACAGCTCAAGCAGTACTGATAAAAGCTTTGGCATCATTCCTCCTGGAGACCCGCTCTAGTGTTTTACTATCTAAAGCAGCCCCTTGGGACTCTTGCATAGCCTGAGCATGTGGAAGGGCTCGTTGATACACATAGCTCAAAGAGCAAACACATTGCACCAGCAAGGATAGCCTCTGGTCCAAACCGCACTGTAACTCCCAGCTGATGGACCATCAGCTCACCGCTTAATGTGCCTGAAGACATGCCTCCTTTTCACCCTCACCCTGGCATCCTTCCCCTCTGTTCACCTATTTTTGCTTTCTTGGAGCGACAACCAATAGGGTCAACATGCAAGAATTTCTGCCTCAGTAGGTGCCAGCCCAGGTGGTTACTGTGGACAAGCTCAAGCCAAAGAGGTAAAACAGACGAAGCGATGGGCAGAGTACCAGAGATACTCAAACGCCTGGAGATCCAGGCACGCTTGCTGGGAGAGGCACGAAAGCACCTAAGCACTTCAGTCCCATGGCCACTTCAGCAGCTCTGTGAAACCTTCTGTAAGGACATCTGGGCCTCTCCGATTAAATCATCCTCTAGATCCACCTGGTACTTGGAAGACACCATTTCTACAGCTGACTTGACTTTAATCAAAGGAGAGTATCTTACCTGGAAGACTGGAGTTGTGGATCTTAGCTCCACCGTTCTGGCAGCTGTAACTCACCTCATGCTCCATCAGCCATCAGTAAGCAATCAGAGAGTAAGAGTTTTGCCACACTGGTTTTCAGCCACAGCTACAGGCTGCTTCCCCAGATGCCTCCTCCCTAGCTACAAAGAAGCAAACAGAAACACAACCTCTCCCTCCCTGGAGCTGAGGGCCAAAAACAGTGTGTGGGGAGGTTTCAGCCTATCTAAGATTCAGAAGGTAAATTCTCATTTTCAGAGAGAACTGAGGCTGCCAAGATCTTCTGAGGAGGTTCACCCTGCTATGGAGCAAGAGAAGCAGTAAGAAACCTGAATCGCAACTAGAGAAGTCCTCTGCCCTGCAGCAGCCGGCATACAGGTATTTCCTCAGCTGGTTGCCCACCACGCCATTTTCAAATTTCAGCTTACTTCAGTGAGGGCGCAAGCTGTTTTGGCGAGATGTTCCATGCTTGCAGACCTTCACACGCTCACAGAAGAGAGCTGAAACACCTCCCAGCATCTGGAGGATGCAAGTTAAGGAAAAAGGATTCCTATAAAGCAAACAACGCCCACCTCCACTGGAAGAATGCCTACAGCTAAGCTTACATCAAAAAAACAGTGCTAAGTATTTCTTTCTAGAGACAGAAATGCATCCTGGGGAAAAAATAAAAATAAAAAATTGTTTTAGGCACTTTGAAAGGCTCATTAACCTCAGAGGTGCTCTGATGATGCCTTGGCTTGAGCACTGCAGTGAATATCACATTGACTCTACCATTATTGTTCAAGTGTCAGATTAAAGCTTAAAATGGTTAGAGAGAGCATGTCATACGTGAAGACCCTGTGATAGCAGGGGATGCTGTGAGGATGTCCAAGAGGGGTTCTCCTAGTGATGTCCACACTGACACTGTCAGGGGAGGCAAGGTAGGAACATCCCCACTGCTCCGGCACCCAGAAATAACGCGGCTTGTCAAAGCAGCGGGAGCATGTATCTCCACACTCCAGCCAACGCCACCCAGCAGCGGGGAGCTGCATGCCAGTACTGAAGGGAGCTGTGTTACAGCAGGTGTGCTGTGATTAAAGACACGTTTCCCCTCCAATCTAAGGGAAAGACCAATATTTTCACTGTGGATAACCCATCACTGGCAGGTTGGTCTTACTCAAGACCCATTGAGAGCAGTTTTGCAGCTGCCTAGAAACCTTTTAATTTCTCTAAGTGCAGCCACTTAAAGCACCTTCCTTTGAACTGGCATCTCTGGGGCTTGTTTTTGTTTGATTTGGTTTCCATCAGCAAGAATCCTTTCCTCTTCAACCCCTTCACGATAAGGCACATTTACCCGCATGTTATTGCAGGAAGCTTCCCAAGGCAGCCTGCATAGGGATCCACTGCCTCAACAAGGGTTTCTACCCCCATTTTAGGTGTCAGACTCCCAGCTGCCACAACAAAAGGCTGCGAGTCTCCTCTGCATCCTAGATCATCCGTGCCAGCCCACACAGACGTGTCACAGCACTGAGGACAGATGACGGGGCACAAGACCCCAATAAGCCAGCACCTGGCCTGCTTCCTCCATGCCCTCCACCAGCCAGAAAAGCAGCATTCATGATCTAACACTCTCCCTGAACCTTTTTTCCTTGTACAAAAGATCCCATGTGCACTGATCTGAAGTTTTGGCATGTCTTCTGGCAGCCCCAAGTCTGTGACTAGGTCATTTACCATAAAATATGGCCAAAATGAATATTGATATTGGATTTGCCACCTAAGTACTTGCAAAAGAAAAAAAAAAAAAAGCCATTCTGAAATAAATAAACATTTGAATCTTAAAGAACAAAGGGGTATGAATATATACTGGAGGTGAATTGGTGAATGTTTCTCTGCAATTGCTGTTGAAGTCTCTGATGCTGAGGCAGACATCTCCAGCAAACAAGCTGCCACGCAGCCTTCAGTCACTCAGCTCCATGAAGAAAAGAGGACTGCTGGATGCAGCTAGTTGCAAATGCTCTCTCTGAGTATCTATGTCCTTCACTGCATTAACCCTCAGTCAGGCTGCAATTTTCCAATGCTATCAGTCATGTGCTTGACTTCAGGTGCCTCTCTGAGAAGCTTCAAAACTAAATTCCCCCCCAAATTCTTAAAACAAAGTTTCAGGAAAACAAAATATCTTTTTAAGGACTCAAGTCAGATATTGAAAGAACAAGCATGTGGAAACACCAAACAATTTTTAAAACTTCAGTTTATGTCTTTAAAAATCTGACATACACACTACTGTTTCTAGCAAGGGAAAAATGCAAAGAAAACCACAGAATATTGTCTAGGAAGCATGTTGTAGGAGACCAGTAAATCAGATGTGCTGTCACTGGTTTAGTGTCTGTAGATCACTGCATTTGTGGCTGATCATTTGGATAGATTAATCTGCATACAAAAACCATACTACATCATCTCATCTGTAAACAGTTCTGAAACAATCAGGCAGCACAGTTAACAGGGAGGTATCCCTCACTGCTCATTATTGTCTTTCAAGCATTAACAACCAAAATTGAATGTACATCAAGTATTCATAGGACAGAACTAGACTCCTTACAGGCTTAACAAAGAAAACAAAGAACAGAAGAACATTTATCTTAAATTGTTAGGACTATTGCAAAGCATTAGGTTTATGCTACCATTTCTGAACTCTCCATTCCAGTTTCACCCCGCCCTTTATTTACCTTGAATCCCCAAAGGACTAACATTGCCTCTCAATGCTGGCACATGATGGTACCGGTGTGGCCTTGAACTCCTGTACATCCAGTGGTACCTGCCAATTTCCATTTCTGGTCTGGTGATCACTGCCAATTTTAGGTGGTAAAAAGTCAGTGTCACCAAAGTTTGTAGTTCAGTACTTTCAGTCATTTAACTTCAAAAATAATAGCCCATAAAAACACGCTGTAGTTTCATCACTGAAATAACATAACTTTACCAAAACAAGGGAGGGGTTGGGGGGGTCAATCAACAGGGAAATGCTCATACTAATATTAAGAAGGATTGAACAGCTGAAACTCCAGCTGGGATTTGAATTAAACACAGAGGGAAAGGACCCTCTGTTACAACTGCCGATCATCTTCCTTCCCACCACCCCCCAACACCCTCGCTTCTCCCCCTCCTTGTTCATGGCAAGGAATAAAGGAAGACAAAGTCATGGAAAACCATGTTATCTGGTTTTTAAAAACTCCAGATCTGACGAAGAAAACAATTACTATCACATGTAGAGATAAAGCAAACACACGAGCTTGTTCTGTTACTTTCTTACATTAAAAAAAAGCTGTGGACTTTGTTCCACATAGGCTCTGCTCGTTTCCAAAAGCCTGGACCAAATATGTTGAAAGAGGCTTACCCTAGGGCAGGAGGGACCAGAAGCAGTTATCCTTCTCCCCCTCCTTTCGGGGCCCTGAGGGCACTTAGCAGGGACACGCACGCACCATAACGCACCCGATGCGTGCTCAGCAGCAAAGCTCTGCTGTTGCTGAGCGCTGTAAGGGGACCGAACGCGGCAAAACGACATGGGACCGCTCGTGCATCGACATTTCCCCCTCACCTCCCTCACGGCGCTGCCGGGCCGTCAGGGCAGGCCGGCCCGGCCATTTGCTATAATGCACCGCAGTCCCACTAGGCCGTGACTAAATGAAGAAACAATCGCCATCCCTGGCCAAAATAAATCCGAGTTTGCAGCATTTCAGCAACTGGAGGAAGTGAAGGTTACAATGCTAAAAAGCAATGTATCGTGAACTAGATCCAAGGCAAATTTCTGGGGGCGGGGGGAGCAGGAATGCTGTAAATTTCTGGTCTGCGAGGGGCTGGGAGGGCCCTGGCCCTTCTCTCAAGTTGCTGTGCTGCCGGCGTGCTGACGAGTTCGGCACAGCTACATTCGCATACGTCAGAAGAGAAACATCTTGGCCTTGAATCCAAATGGTGGGTCTAGAGGTTTGCAACAGGAATCTGTCTGTCTCCTACACTGGTGAATGAACTCTGGTGCTAAAAGAGCCTTTTGGGTTGATACAAACATGGTATGGATGGCTCAGTAAAGGACACTTCATGGCTTGCTACCTGTCCCCTCTCTGGGACTCACACACAAACCATCAAGCAAGTACCAGGCAGTACATCTTTCCTAAGAGGCATTACTCTACTTTGCACAGCTTATCCTCCCTTTTAGGAAAGACAAATGCCACATTTTATGAACACAACCAACTTCAGAATATCTTGAAACTATCATTCCAAAATGACTGTGCGTGTTCAGGAAAACTTCCGTAATGATATCATCTCCTCCTGCTTACACAGGAACAATCCTGCTCATGAGATCACAAGAAACATCATAATAATCAAATTTTATACAAACTGGAAAACAACAGCACTGCCTGCTGGTACTGCATAATGTCTGCCCCCTCCCTGCTCCCTGATTTTTTTGAAGCTACTTACCAAACAGCAGTAACAGATTCAGATTTAAAAAAAAAAAAAAATAACCAGCTGGTAAAAAATCTTCAATTGTTTTGCAGCTGCATTTAGGCCAAACCTTTGGCACCATAAAGGTCTTATCCTACTAGGCCAGAACCCACAGTTCGAGATTTCTCCTCAGCAGTTACAAAAACGACTTGCTGAAAGCAGCAGATGCTGGCGCAGTCACTGCCTACTGTGGGACCAGCATCAAATCCTGAAACATGGAGTTAGCACGCAAACTTTGCGGCATCATTTCTGTAAGCGAAAATACTCTGTGAGGGTTTCTTTTTAATTAGTCACTTCTGGTTTTGCAAAAACAGGGCTCCTTTCATAGGGCGGTGGTTCAAATTGCATGAAGAATCTCACTTTTTCCATTGCTCTGCAAAGAGCCATTTAGCAGCTGGCCGCTTTATGGCCTTCACTGCACGCCTGACATGATTCCCGAAGTCAGAGAGTATCTTCTGGTGACTTCTCTGGGCTCCACACAGGCCCACTCATGCAAAATCACCAGCAGGTCAGAAGCCCCATAGGCTTCAGTGGCATAACAACTACTGCATGCTGTACAGAAAAAAATGGATTTTAACTCTGTACCCCAAAAATTCAGGAAACAACTACTTTATATCTTGGTTTTTTTTTGAGGAACTAACTATACAAGTTGTGTTTCTAGGTGTAGGTGACAATGCTCTCCGTGCACAGCCATGCTCATTAAGGCATCCTGCATGGAGCCGGCTATGCTGGATCCCACGCAGAGCCAGCAGCTACAGAAACGACAGCGTTTGCGTGTCACACAGTGCAGACACGCTGATGGCGATTGGGGTGTTCAACATTCATTTTGGATGAATCATCTCACATGCTTGCAATAAAATTCCCAGTGTCCAATGTCCTCACGCTTGCTGTCTCTAGCATATGGCTTTAGAGGAAAGAATTAGTTTGGACTTTCACCTGTGGCAGCCGATGAAGCAGCACGCGGTCCATGGGAGCAAAGAGAGGGTTATCACTGGGTCATTTATGGTCTGACAGCCTGGTGATAAATACCGTACCAGCAGCAGGTCTGGCCAGAAAATGGGGAAAGGCTGGAGAAACTGAGTGGGGCTCCCTCTCCAACCACTTTGCTCCCCTCTCCTGCTGCAGTCTATTGTCCATAGACATCACCATCTGGGTTTCTTCCCCCGTTACCATATACTGTGGCACATGTCTAGGTTTTCTGCTTTCATGAGGTCATTCAGGCAAGTATGAGTACAGTCTCTGAGTGTTTTTCAACCCCCTCCTATTTAGAAGCCAAATCCTATTCATTAAAACCTAAATCACTAAGCCTGCCAAATTATTATCCCCAGAATATAGCGTGTCCCAGATTCTCCCCAGGCTGAACCTCTCTTCCTACAGTTATATTCTTCAGGGACTTATACTAAAGCAGTTATTATTTTCTGGGGATCTAAAACACCAATAAACTGTTTGAAATGGGAAAAAATACGCAGCATACTAAAAATCTTTAAATGGCTCGACAGCTCTGAAAGCACTGCTTAAGCCTAACATTAGGGGGTACATTTGAAACTTTGGCTAATAAACATATGTAAAAAAGATTATTTTTTTCAATTTGCTGTAATGAAAGATACATCTATTGGTGATGCATCAAAATGTCATAAGTTCACTGCATAACAAGAACTTCACTAAAAGTGAAGTAAACTGCACGTTAATTCAGTCCTTCTCAAGTCACACTTTAGCATCTCTGTTCATGCTGCCTCACACAGTTACACAGTTGTGTTTACGAGAAGTATTTTCTCTGTATTGTTGGCCAGCACATACTTATCTAGTTAGAGTTTAATATTGGAAACATCATTTCATATATCATGAAAATAATAATCGAAGCTCACAGCCATTCCTGTGCATGAGGTTGTCTTTCATCAAGGGTATCTTATTAGGGAACAGCCAATTAAAGCGAACCTTTGGCACAGCTGTTCAGGTTGGTTTTCATTATTCCTCAGTATAGCACATGCAATCTGAACATCATATGCATCCATACAAGGAAACTATTTCCTAGTATAATGGCTTTCTTCCACGTGTAATTGGTATATTCACCATGGCCATCCACAGCTTTTTTTGGTTGGTTGGTTTGTTTGTTGTGGTTTTTATTTTCTTTTCTTTTCTTTTTTTCTTTTTTCTTTATTTTTGGGGTGTGTGTGTGCGGAATTTTGCAGCTTGGTAATATTCATCTTAGTTAAATGAGAAGGGAAACTTCTTGTCTCTGTTGATGTGTATCAGGGTCTATATCCTTCATTGCTGATGCAAAAAGGCATTTCATTTTTCTTATTTATTCCACCTCAGTAAATCTGCCTGCCCAGTCCTCACGTTTTGATTTAATTTAATGCCTGCAAGATAAACCCTGTCATTTGTAATAATTTGTAAACCTTCATCTTTAAAATGCATCCAATCTGTCCTGCAGCCCTGTAAAATATCTGCTAAACATTTTGCTTGAGCGTGCTCATGGTGTTCTCTGATAAGGGCTGCTGATACGCAACGTAAAGCTGACTTACTTCTTATCTCCATCAACATGGGCGTTGTTCCATTTCCAATTAAAAAACTGGGGCAGCAGCCACTCATCTGGGTGCAGAGAAACAAATGCCTGATAAGCACTGAATCCAACAGCTGGGCAGTATCATTGCCTGAATCAGGCAGAGGACTCGCAAAAATACTTATTAAAATATAAAACTGGAATTCACATACAATTTAGCAAACTTTAGAAATGTAAATAAGATCAATCGTTTTCGTTTACCAGTCAGTAAATATTCATAAAGCATATTAGCTCGTGTAAATCATCTCAACCATACTGCAATCCAAAATAGCAGGCCTTCCTCATTTGCCACAGGGATGGAAAACACAAACTGGTACCTACGTGACACTGCTCTCCTGCTGTGATTGCATTAAATGCTTGAACTCAAGGCAGACCTGGCTGCTCATCCTCAGTACCTGGGTGGTTTTGCTCCCCACTGGTCCCCTCTGGAGGACAGGCAGCCCTTTACGTAGATAGCATGTAGTTCTATCCTTTCTTCCTTAAGTATTTGCACTTGGCCATGCAAAGCATGTTGCATGCAAACGTGAATATCCAACATGAAATGCTCAGGAGCTTTTCTTGTTCAGTATTAGCAATAACAACATACCCCCAATCTCCTTGGACTTTGCCATTCATTTCTGGAAGGAAGAGTTAGAATACTTTGTGATAGCTCTTCCATTGCTTCAAGCTGTCATAGTTGCCTTGCAACCACTGGACCTAGGGCATTTCATAAAGGACAGCCATTGCAGTAAGTTCAGGTGTGATCTAAGAGGAAAAAGCAGGTGTTGCAAGCCTGGCAAGCATTTCAACCGGGAGATCCAGTCTGGACAGTAAATGGACACAGTTTTTGAAGGGGTCAGCTGCTGTTCTGCACACCCACACAAAGCAGCAACGTTTTCCAGGAAGTTTCTTCACACAAAGAAAAAGCCCATTTTTCACAACAAGAGCTGCTGGTGAAAGAGCTTTTGCAAAAGCCTGCCATTTCACTGAGGCACCTGATGCCTCCTGAGCCCATCTGAAAACCGACTGGATGACACAGGCTCAGCACGTTGGAACATCTGCCCCCCAAAAGCTCAGCAAACCCGAATATGCCTCCTCCATCAGCACTTCAGGGCAGTAACTTCTCACAGGGACCTGGGCTATTTTGCTACCGAAACTAAGAGTAGAATTGACTGTTTCAGCTTTCTGCATTTTAATTTACTGTGAAACATATTTCTAAGTTAACTGAATGGAAATAAAGAGCATAATGTGAGAGAACATGTGTTACTTTCAGAAATTAAGGAACTGTCATGAACAAAGCCTTGAAGTGTTACATAAACATACCTATGTAACATAGCCAAAGTATGAAATTATCGCAGAAAAGCCAGGAAATGATGGTAAAATTAAGATAGGAAGTTCCCCAGCTTGCATCCTTTGAAAACAACAGATCAACCACCTTGACTTGGTAACAGATTTACTGTTCTACATGTTGTGCTTTCACACATAAAAGGGGAAACTATAAACCCATCCTAAACACTCTCAGTAACACATTTTGTTTTGCACAGCTGTTAATGTATACAGATAACTTTGGGTTTTATTGTCACGAGTTCTATCAGTTTAAAAGAAACTCATCAATCACAAGAAAAGAAAGCACTGTAATTTTTGAAGAATTATCTATGAGCTCAAGGTGGTTTTATAGCCAAGGTATTTAGGACATTTTGCACATTAATTACTCAAAAACTGAAGCGAAGTGGGTTACTCCCCACATACACTAATGGCTTTCAGAGTTTAATCTCTCATCAGTGGAACTCCTTTTGTGAAATCCCTAAGGGATTATGTAGTACTATGTCTAATCACTTGACAAATTTCATTTACTTGAAACTGAAGCTAGGTTTGAATTATACAAAGCGTGTAGGAGGGATCAGATTCAAAACAGAATCTGGTACTGGACAGTACCAGATTTATCATTATGTTCATATCGGAACTGTTTAACAATAAATGAAACAATTTTCTCATTGAAACATATTAGTTGTGTATCAGCTGTATATGCCTATGAGATTCTCAAATTCCTTACAAATGACACACAACATAGCATGAATAGCACGAATCATGTAAAAAGGCAGTGGAAATTTTAATAATTTTGTATCATTTAGCAAAAAGCTTATTGTTATGATTTGTACAATAGTCTGCTACACTATAAAGAGAGATTTATTTGGCATAAATTACATGACGCAGAAATAAAATGTTCCTTGGGTAGCTGAATCTACCCCCTGAAGTTGAGCCCTCCGGACCAAAAGCATCACCTGCACCACTGGGATGAGCAAAGCACCTCTCCTGTGCACTGCCACCTCCCTGCTGCAGAACGGCTACCACCGGCTTGTTTTCTCCATTAAACAGCAATTCTCGGTGGTTAAACACGTCCTGAAACCTAACGCTGTGAAACTCGTGGCATTGTTCTCTGTTATCAGAGAACAGGCAGATCTCCACACGAACAAAATCTGCCAGAAGACACCATAGAAAATGAAAAGGAATTTAAAATTAAGAGTCGCATTTGGCAGCAAGCTAACTACATGAAGGCTGTGCGACACCATAATCTCTTGTATGTTCCTATAACCGAGGTCTCCCGCACTGCCATGCCCCGCTACACGGCTGGTCTCAGTGGAAGCGCTGGGTTACGGCTCTGAAAAGGACGCGCAAACACACAGCCCCACTCTCTCTCCAAACCCAATTCTCCAAGACCTATCAAGGACGCAGCAATGACAAGACCTCTTTTGCAAAAAATCATTCCTGGTCCGCTCAGGAAAGGCTCAGAGCAGCCGCGCGCAGACGGATGGACAGACTGCCGCTCCATCGCCGCGCTGTCGAGCCAGCAGACGCGGTAAGGGTTGTTTAAGAGCCCTTCTAAAAAGTGACCAAACTGGCCTGAACCCCTCTCAGCGCCCTCACTGAACAGATTTAAACAGGCTATTGTTCGACCCCCGGGTACCTTTTTTCTCTTGGCTTTGTTCTGCATTTTCCTCCGCTGCAGTTTCCATGGCTGGCTTCATACCATCCACCAAAAATGCCGCCCCCCCGCCCCCCTGGCACAGGCTCTTTCTCCTCGCCTCCTTTCCCGCTCCCTTCCGTCTCCTATTGACGGCGGCGGTGATGGAGCGCCTCTGTTCCCCCTCCCGTGGATCACAGCCCTTTCCACATCGCCCAGGCTCTTGTCAGCTTCGATTTCGCTCCGCTCACTGGCCCGCCCGGCACCGTGCCAGCCGCTGCTCCGCCGTACGTCACCGCCGGCCCCGGCTATAAGAGAGCCCCCCGCGCCCCTTCCCCGCTCCCCGGCGGAGGGGAGCCGCTCCCCGCGGCGAGCGATGGGGAGGGGAGAGGCGGGTGAGGAAGAAAGGAGCCCCCCCGGCCGCCGCCGCCTCGGAGGGNAGGGGAGCATGGGTCGGGGCACAGCCGCGGGGCTCGCTTTCCCATGGGACCCTGCCGCCACGCCGCGCATTTTGATTTATTCCACGCGCCCCCTGCCCTGGTGGGGAATGGGGGGCGAGGGGTCGGCGCCGTTTGTTGGCTTCGCTGGCCAAGCGAGTCCCACTCGCACGCGACAAAAGCACGTACGAGGGAGGCATAAGAGCAAGAGCGCCTATACCTATAAGGGAAATCTAAATTCTTTCTCTGACTCGCAAGCACAATGGAAAAAAAAAAAAAATAAAAATCANCCCAAAATGTGTGTGCAATACTGTAAAGCATAAAATGTTGAAGAAAACACAGCCTGGGGTTTTCAAAAGCTGCCTGCCATTTGAGACCTAAAGCCACGCATGAAAGCGATCGCATCACTGCCTTTAAGGCCAGGTCCGATCGCTCCCCTGCATCCAGCACAACCCGAGGCACGGCACCGGACTGGCACCACATGCAACAAAACCAGACGTGGCTACAGCGCTCAGCGCCAGGCCACCTCAGGTGTTCCCCAGCCTGCTCCGAGCAGCCCTGTGCCGGGGAGCCAACGCGCACAGGGGCATCATTCAACTCCCAAATCCCACGCCGACACATCTAAGGCACCGTACTGAGGCTAATGAGCCTTGCCTGCCACTCTGCTCATCTCACAGGCCCCGCAGCGTGCCACGCTGCACAGGCTGCCGTGCCCAAAGGGACCTCTCGTCATGTGTGGGGTGATGGAGCAACCGAGGAGCAATGGACTTTGCAATCTGGCAGGTTTCAGTGGTTTGCAGCCCCTGCAGTGGATTCTGCAGGCTGCAAAGACACCGAGCAGATTCAGCGAATGCTGAAGATGTTAAAACCTACATGCTGCATGTTCCATATAACAGATTCAACCAAGAGAGTGGGAAGAGGGAAGCAGTCCAAGGATTTGTAGCTGCAATTCAGCCTTTTCTGACTAAAGTTGCTACACCCACAATTTTGCTGTGCATTTTTATTTCTATAGATGTCTAGTGAAAAGCACAAAACACCTCAGACCCAGCCATTAGAGAAAGTTCCCTTCTTTTGCAAGAAATCAGTGTGCAAATTTCCTCTCTCTCTTACCACTGTCACCACAGCAGCAGTTGAACACTAATGCCCAAAGCAAAGCAACAAGTGTACCATGCCCCAGCCCCATTGCCAAGAGGTCTTGTGCTCCTCACTTATCCTAAGATTTCATAGCACAGCACCAAAACCTGACATCAGGCATTTCCCTAAAAACCTTTCTTGGAGTCCAGGAAGAGCCTGTGGTTGAAGCTCTCATCTCAGCAGAACCTCTTATTAGCAGGATGAAGTTAATCTGTAGAGGAGACGAAGTTTCCTCAGGAACCCACATGCTGGGCTCTTGCAGGTAATCAAATCAGCAGCCCCAGCAGAAACCTCACCCCAGGTGCAAGGCTTATTTCCCCAGTTTCCTATAATGCACACAAAGCAGTGTGTTAAATGCACTAAAATCCCTGCCCCAACAAGACCATGTAATGCAAACATGCTCCTTCAAGGAAGCAGCTGAATGGTGAAACCATAGGTGACATGTTTGCTATGTTGCTTTAACGGTTACTAAAAGTTTTTCAAATTCTGCAGTCATAAAGGAAAGAGAATTTCTTTAGATTTGGGATAATGATCATGCAAAGTAAATCTAACGTAAAGAGTGTTTTTTCCTTCCATTTACCATAAGTAAGATTGAAAACACCTAACAAACACACCCTACTTGCTGAAAGTCACACCAATTTTGGCCAAAACAGCTGACTGTTTCTGACACTGAAATTCCTTTCTTGGAACTTCTCATCATTTAGTCTGTGCTTCTAGAAGGTCACTGCTGTGACAGTCTATATACCTCAGTTTCTTAATGACCTTCATTTACTTCAGAAGGTATAAAAGTTTAATGGATTGAAACCTCACTTCTGACTACCCCAGTTACAAAAAGCCTGTTCAGAAACTAATCCAAGTGTTATAATATTAATACCCTGAAGTAGAATAAATACACTGAAAATACAAATGTCACCTGGAACTTCCTTTCTTTACACAGAAAATACATCCAACAGAATCTTTGGTTCTGTCCTTGGAGGAAACCCGCTAACAAACCCTTTTCTCTCTTTCAGTGAGACCTACTCCTTCAAACAACTGCATGCTTTCCTGCTGGCAAGCAGATTTTGTTGGGCAGGCTTAGGACTTTTTAAGCATGACACAAAACTAAGAGGCCAGGGGAATGTTTTCCCCCACTTTCTCCCAGGATAACCCCTTCCCCAAGAGCTTGAAATGAAGACTTCAGAAGCCATCAATCTAAACTATTCAGAAGCATTAATTCTACTAAATCGTCCTCTAAAAGCTTTAAGTGATGCATGCGTGTAATGTTCTCCCCCACTGCTTACTGCTTTCCAGGTTGCTGGAATGTATGATGGGTTTTAAGTACTTATCATCTTAAGTCACTTCTTAATCGTACACCTTGTCCCGTCATTGATAAGCACAGCAGTTAGAACAAACTGCTGTTAGCCTAAAAAAGGCTATTTCCTCCAGTGCTAATGTGGGTGTGGATCTTGCACGCCACGTGTTAATCTCAGCCAGCAAGTTGTCTCCCCCATCACTCCCTCTCTAAATCAGATGCGTCCTTTTCAGAATGTGCGATGAAATTGGGAGACATCAAGTCTATGCCTATGACAACATGACAAAGGACAATGCCACAGAGGCAGAAATTACCAAAAAAAAAAAGAATTCTTTAAAGACTGATACATAGCAAAAACCTGCTGTACTGACCAGGCTGATTTAGATAACCAGTGACCAGGAAAGGTGGGTAGTTACATTTCAGGAGTTCAGCCCAGCATTTTATTTGCAGACCAAAATAAAAATGAAAATGAGGAGAAGGGCAGAGCAGTAAGGGATTCTGCTGCTAAAGCACATGTCCGTGGGGAAAATCATTCAGAATCCTGACAGACAATACAGCTAAAGTGTACACCCAAACCCCATGAAGACCAGCAGTGGAGCAAAGTATGTGAAAGCACTGCAGACCAAGTGACTTTCACTGCAAAATAGCTTTAAAGAGGTTTTAATCTATTTTATCTAGCTTAAAAAAAAAAAAAGGAAAGAAAAAAGAAAAACATTTAATCATTTTGCTCTGTCAAGTAAAGCAGTACAATTGCACAAGCTAAAAGTGATATTAAAAATCCAATTCCATTCATGTGTCAATTCTTTTAAACATCTATCTTTAATGTCACTGAATCTAGTTTACATTCCTGAAGGCTAAGGAGCTCTATCATAAGCTACCAAAAATTCTTTAGAAGGTTTAAGGAGATGAGCACATTTTTGCCATTTCTACAAAGGCTTCACAGAGCTGTAATAAAGAGCACTCCCAGATAGTTCAAAAACAATTTCAGATCATCCCATGAGATTTGAGACTCTGAAGTTATAATTCAGAGACTGTCCCTCAGACTAGACTGATGTATTCCAAACAACCGATTTTAAAGACAACGTGTAGTGTACATGTTTTAGAAAACATGTAAAAATATTCAAGAGAAAGAACAAATACATGCAGCCACTTGGTGTGTCTCAGTATTAACTGCTCATGTTCAGACCTGTTTTAGAGCACCTAGGCTTGAATATAAAACCCACTCAGAATGCTTATGCGAAAGCCAGCAAATTTTCCATGTGGATGAAATTAAAGCATGCCAACAGGCTTTTAGTTGTGCAGCAGTCATGTACCTGGCAACTACTTTAAAAAAAAAAATCTGGGACCCATTCTTCAGACATATTAGATTACTAGGAAAATGAAATCCTAATTAATGATCTCATGAACAAATAATGGTGGAAAAAAACTGCACTTTTACCACAGAACAAAAAAAATACGTGCCTGCACTGCAGTTGGGGATCTCAGTCTTGGATTTCTGTACAAGGGCAAAACTAAAGGCTTACGCCCGGAGAGTAGTTATCTTTGCAACCAAAGGAAATGGCTGAGTTCACGGATGCAGGTGGTCAGGAGGGTGAGTGTGAAGGTGCCAGTCCTGTGACCTCCTTCATAAAGCCACAAGAAGATGGCAATGACTGCTGCCAAGCTAAAAGCCTGGCAGCGAGCAGGCAGGCAAAGTAGATGCTGTTCAGCTGTTGGGTTTCATAGATTTCTCTGGCTGGCCTGCTAGCTTCCAGCTGGACTGCAGCTTTAGTCCATTGCAGTCATTGCCACTGGGGAGAACCACAGGCAGGAAACAGCCTGAATCCAGAACACAGACGGATGGCTTTATTTGGAACACAAAGGAAAAAAGAATACCTTAGATTGGTTCTAAACGGCTTTTCCAGTAGCTAAGCCTTGGACAGTCTCAAGTCCTAGTCTCAAAAAAGAATCAAATGGCAGAGATGTGAAAGCTACCAAAGACAAAAGCCCAAAGAGCTGTAATCGAGGTCAAAACGAAAGCAAAAGTAGATGATGTTCTTAAGCAGCTGGAAAATCCATCTCTGCTTATGAAAGGCAGGCAACAGCATGTAAGTAATTTAGAAAATGCTAGATACTATTTCTTTATCCAAAGTAATGTCTTTAGTACTTTTTTTTTGGAGGGGAGCAGGGGGGAGTAAGAACTGTGGGCATTATTTGAAAACAGATTGGGAAAAATAATTCAGAACACTCATAGACAGAACACAGGAATCTCAAACACGCTGAAGACTTTTGAGGAAAAGCAATAAAAATAAAAAAGGCTACATTTGAAATTAACCTGGAAGTAGCATCACCTCCTGCACCCCTCTGGTGCAAGGATGCCTGGAGCAGCATCATGCTCTTGCAAGCCAGAGCCAGAGCCATGCTGACAAACTGGAGCCCATTTATACAACAGCTGGAAGAGAACAGAAATGTAGAAATAGATAAATGAAAAAATGAGAGAAAGTAGGAAAATTCTCTAAACATAGACAGGATATAAATAAATATCATGAAGGGAAAAACCTACTTTACCATAATAAAAAGAGGATGCAGTTGAAAGGGAAAACTCTGACTAAATTTCAGGCAAACTTCCTGACATCAAACAAGCCTCTCAAGGAAGCAAAGAAATCTTCTCTCCTATGGGACTTTTAAAAACAGTAGACAGAGCTGTAATGGATATTCTGAAGAGAGGAGAGACTCTGGCAAAACATACTGCCCGCTGTAATAGACATTCAAATTGTATTACAGATTGGGCAGGTATTGCCTCATAGCCACTCACATCCTTCAACTAGCAAAAACAAGTGCAGTCACATCCTTACACTTACGCATTCACAGGGTTGAGCAGACACCACCTGGGGATGACAAAGACTATGAAAAAAACAAAAGCAAAGACAACCCAATATTCCTCTCAGAAGCAGCGTTCATTCAGCGAGCAACATTCAGAGCACCAGCCCTGACAGTCATCTTTAGCTTCTACTCCAGCTCAACAATCTTATGGCAGCATGCAGTTTCCTACAAGCGTAATGTGTGGCAAATTTCAAGTGCTTTAAATTTAAAATTAGGCAGCAAAACCAGGTTTTGAGTTATTCAGTCATACATGCATTTTCCATTCATGCAGCAGCAATATCCTCACATACATGACTAATACATGAAGCCCTTCAACAGTGCTTCAAACACTTCTACGATTCTATGATTCCTCCATCATTTTAAGGGCTAGGTTCTTTATTTTGGCACACACCCCATCTTTTTTGTGCTCTCTGTCACCTTCACGACAGAGGGGGATTCTCAGCTGTTGTTCTTGCTTCTCCACCCCTCTGCCTTGAACCATGCATGTTCAGTAGCAGGAATACTGCAGTGCAGCAGGAAACTGACACACTCGCATCCTTTGCCTTCGCTCCCTTAATTCTGTGCCTCGAGGACAATCCAACCTACTTCGCTTTTGCTGTGAACCTTCTCCTCCAAGACTGTTGCCAAATCCCACTGCCATCTCAGAAGACTAACAAGAATTCCTTAATACTTGGACATACTGAAATAGCATCTGAGGTGTTTATGTCACACTTGCTACCATATCTACGTTAATGTCTCCTGTGCTTGTAAAAGAGCTGTTCCTACCAGAGTTGTAGAAGGCAGCACAGGTATCGTTATAATACAGTCCTGCTAATACGGCTGCTTAGTCTCAAAACACGTGAAAGTTTGAAACAGAATCAGTATTGGGAGGCTATGTGTTGAATTTTTTTTCACTAGCTATCTATAAGTAAATTGAAACTTCACTGAGTTCAGCCTTGACACAAACTTATTCTTCTGCTCCACAAAGTTGGATTTAATCAGACAATCCTGTGTTAACTTTACATCCAGTTCTGATTTTGAAAATTGCCCTCCCACTCTTTGCATAGACTTCAGCATCCCACCTACAATCTCTCATCTATTCAGTGCTCGTTTTGTTCTTCAGTCTTGGCCTGAGTCCAGCCTTTTCACAAAGCGTGGAAAAAGCAGAGAATTATAAAGAAGCACAAAACCCGCCTGCTCCCCCAAAAGAAACCAGAGGCACTCGTTATAAAAGGTACCCCACGTTGAAGGGGTGGGGGGAGAGACAGGGATGAAGATACCTCCTGAATTTCCTGAAGGATAGCATACATGATTCATAGATACGGATGTGTCTGTGTATGTATGTATACACACACGTTTTCTGCATACCTGAAGAAAATATGCATATTTTCTGTACATATTTCTGTTCAGCAGAAAACCGTATCAGTATAATTGGAACCACAATGAACAGTAAAAATTAATTTACAGAGCCATGCAACAGGTATTACACTTGACACTAAATGCACAACTAAGCAACATCACGTTTCCCCAGTCTCTTCCAGCTAAAGGCTCGAGAGCACCAGTGGAGGTCCCTGCTCCCCCCTGTGCAGCACTGCTTTGCTTTTGTTGCTTCAGACAGAGGGAGAGGGGCAGAGGGGACTGAGCGGTCCCAAGTCAGACTGGAGCTTGCGGCAGAGCTGAGCCTTGCAATGAGAGCACCCATTCTGAGCTTCTGTTGTCTGCTCACCTCAGCTCCCCAGGCTGAGACTGGCCCCACCAACACTGGTCTCAGCTGCTCCTTGCTCCAAGACCCACTCATGGATTGTTGGGCAGCCGTGTGTCAACGTTTTAGAAAAGCCCACCTCATCCAGCAGTCAAAATGTTGACGTAAAAGAAATCATTAAAATCATGTCTGGTACAAGGTATTCAGTGTCTAAAGTTTCAGCGTCTTGTAAGTCACCTATCATAGCTGTGTTGCTGCTACTGAAAATTCCCATGCCAGTGTAATTAAACTGTACTTTGGGAAAGATCCTGGCCTGGTTATGTTTTGTGGCCATGGACAGCCTGTTGAATTGCAAATGTATTTTCTCTTCTCATACAAGACACTGGTCATGAAACCCTCGGTTAAGACACCAACTAAAGGGTTCCCAATTAATCCCCGCGCTCTTTGCAAGCGCAGATATCCTCATTAGGAAAGCGGCAGGACATTAACAAGTTCCACTTTGAGGGTGTCCAATTAACTCATCCGCTAAATATGTGCCAGGCAACCCCAACCAGTCCAGCTTTCCCAATCCCCTCTTTCTAGCGGCACCAATTGGAAGCCCGGTCATGTATAAAGCAAGGGCTCTTTCTGTGCTCTGCAATGCCCTTGAGACGGCCGCTGGTGGGCAACAAACAGCGGCCCCTGAAGTGTTTAACGGGTCTTTCACTGGCGCGCACAGAAAGTTAAGTGTGCACTTGGGGAGTTTGGCGTAATTAAAAAAACCCACCCTCCACCTCATAAACAGCGAAGGACTTAACCTGCCAACAAGGAGCGCGTTTGGGGCTCCGTCTGGATCATGTCACGCCTCCATTTTGCCAAATCTCAGCAGTGGGTGATCCTGCATACAAAGCGAGCTCCGAGACAAAAGCACTATAGGGTGAGCTAAGGACAAAGTAGCAGCTTTCAGCCTGAATTCCCAGAGAGGCTGTCAAGCAAAATCCCTTTGCCAAGGCAGGATTATTCCCCACAGTATGTATTTCCAACACTTTGTCTCGTCTCATTTTTAGGCGTGGTGAGCTTGGGGCCTTTGGGTGGCTCAGCCAGCAGAGCCATGCTGTGGCCCCGCAGAGCTGTTCTGCGGCCCGGGACGTTTTGAAGCTCAGCACAAAGGCGGGCTTGCAGCAAGGCCAGCGGTGGCCTCGCACAGCCAGGCTCCTTCTGCAGCCCACAGAGAAGCAGCTTCTCCAAAATTAGCTGGGGCTGGATCCCCGCCTCCAAATCCTCCTGTCCCGCTGTGCTGAGCCCTTCTGAAACCACCCAGACTCCCTTCTGAGAGCCCCTACCCTGACCATGCCTAGCTACATCCTTGTTTTCCAATTTCTTTCCAAACACAACGTTCATTTGGTTTAAGCAGCTCAGAGCCATAATTCCTGCACTTTGTCGTGAGTCAGAGTGAAATTCATCTAGCGTCTAGTTTTCTCAACCTGTTCTTAGCGTCATTCCCATCCCACTTTATTTCTGTTCTCTAGGTTTCAGCACAGACACTGTAACAGTCTCTCTTGCACTCAGAGCTTCCCAAGTGTAAAAAACACTAAGCATCATCATCATGTGTCTGCTCTGGAGACCCTTGTGTTAGTGATACAAAATGGCACTTGAGTATTTTTGCTCTCAGTAGTACTACAGACACATCGTACGTCTCTCTGTCACCACTCCTGACTCCCAAAGTACCATCATCTGCTCCACCACTCTGCACCATTTGGAGAGGAAAAGGATGGAGCTAAGGGATCAGGCAAACGGAGAAGGGACGGCTATACTGAAAAAAATATATATATTAAAAAAATGGAGAAAAGCACAGGGCAGAAACAACAGTCAAGCCCCTGGCTAAGAAGCTCTCTTTGGTCTGTAGGAGGAGGAACCATGTCTCTCTATTAAAAAATGTACTATGGCAAATGTGCGCTCACTGTCCTGGGGGTGACTGAAGGTAGGTTGCTCAGCATGGGACAGAGGTCTCCTCCTCCCTGCAGTTCACAGACTCGTCCACAGGCTGCAGAAAAAGATCTCAGCTTCTTAAGCCTAACCAAGATCAACGAGTCCCATCTGCCTGTTCACAAGTTTAGCAGTATAGGTAAGAAACTGAAGACCAACCTCGGCTTTAAAAGTATTTCTAAGGAAATAATTTCAGCTATGGTCCTCAGCAATGTTTAAACTAATCGTGTCTTTGAGTGTAGCATATACTTCTAGTGCAGATGGAACATCACCAGATTGCAAATGCAATCAAAAGCCCATTTTCTTAGTTTAATTCGCCATTAGTATACAGCAGGTTTATAGAGCCAAACAAGCAACTAGAGCTAAAATCTCATTGCCTTTTCCAAGCTAGGAAAAACTAGGGTTTCATGTATACACCATGAAGTGTTTAAAAAGAGCAGCGCTTACAGATTTTTAATGCACGCCAAACACCGACGGACGCTCCTCCCTTCACGCAAGCAGGCCGGGCTGCCGAGGGGAGGCTGCCTGAGGCAGGGGGGTCCCGGCGGGGCAGGGGGCAGCCGGCGCCCATGGGAACCCGCCCGGCCCCCGGGCCAGGGGCCTTCACGGGTGACTGGGCTCGTCAGCCCCATTCAGCCCCGCGCACAATGAGGCAGGGCCGCGCGCCCGTACCGCAGGGCCTCCCCTCGCTCCCCGCTTTTATCATCCTTCATATCTCGGCGATGACACGGCTGAAAGGGCTTCTGATGGGAAATGTGCTTCGAATTAGCATGTTTCCCCCTCCGTACAATGGAGGCATTAAGCTGCTGCGTTTTCAAAGTCTAAACAAAAGCAGCCCGGGCTGTTTTTAGCAGCGCTGTTTGAAGTTTTGTCCCCTCCCTCTCTCCCGGTTTGCAAGCATATTTAACAAATTTTCACTCTTTCTGAAAAGAAGGAAGTGCGGCCGATAAAATCTTTTTAGCAAATTGTATTACTCGATACATTTCAGAAAACAAACAAACAAAAACAACAACAACAGAAAAAGGCCACTCTTCCAAGGTGGCAAAGAGCAACATCACCTCCACGCAGTGCCTTCACCGAAGCACGCGCTGGAGGTGCCCCCGTGGGGCACTTGCCTGGCTGCTGCCCCGAGCACAGGGGCAGACCCCGCCATCGAGGATTTCGGAGCTAAAAGGCATCCACACAGCCCAATATAAAGCCACGCGGGCTCCTGTACCCACAGCTCAATTCCCCCTGTACCATAGGCATGCTGTGGAAAATACCAGTTTTCAATGAGAAACTAAACTGCTATACTGCAGGGAGAAACAAAGCCACCCCACTCCTGGGATTACCCTTTGGCTTAACTTGAGGGTTATGAACAGCAGACTTGAATCTCAGACATGCACCCCTTTATGAAATGGCTTCAAATTAGAAATTGAGTACCTATCTATCAGGAGAAACAGGGCAGGGGGAAGGAGATGGAAATGACACTAATTCAGCCCAGGGCAAAGTGCTCCTGTATCAAAACATCTTTGGGAGACAACTGCCAGGGGAACAGATCCACCTCAGCTCCATGTGTCAGGCTGTAAGTGCTCATTAGCACAGCTGGGCGATTAGGCAGCCAGTTGGTGGCTTTCTTGGTAATGAAGAGGCATGGCTGCCTTCCTTGTCTCCTATGTGAAGCAGAATTTTCTCTAAGAGGAAGGCATAAGATTACAGATTACATGGTCTTTTTTTTTTATTATTTTTTTTAAGATTTCCAAGGTATTTATGTAATCTTCTATATGCGGCACAGCTAAGAACAAAAATCACGCTCCCTAACAACATGAGATTACAGCAGAAAAGCAGAATGCCAATGAGATCCCAGGCATCTTGCAAGTGAGGTGGATCTAAAAACTGTTCAGAAAAAATGCCTGCGAAGCCTGGGATGCAGCTTTTAGGAGGAGTCTCCCAGAAGAAATGCCTGCTTTGTTCAGTCTCCTCTCTTGTTCCTCAGGAGGTTTTCCTGAGGATCAGGACCCATCTCCACTCCTTGCGTCCCTTAGCGGCAACACAAAAGATATCCAACAGTCTCTGCTGCACACAAGCACCTTCCTCTCAAGCATCCGTTTTACCTGCTCACGTGCCAAGTGGTCCCCACAGCGCCATGCTCCCTCCCGTTGGATGCCAGCCCGGTGTCTTTTGCATCAACTGGTGTAGAAGAGGTGTTTCCATTTCTTATTTCCACCAGAAACGAAGAGTTCCTGGTGCTGATGCCAGCTTTCCCTCTGGAAAGCTTTTTCATCGTCTCTAATAGCCAGACATTCGCTTTAGCAATATGTTTGCTGCACTTGAGAGCACATGCGAGTGGATGATGACTTTCTGATCCAAGGGGTTAAAGAAATTGAACTGAAGACTACTGCACATTACTTGGCAGCATTTCTCTACCACCACCTGTGAATTGCCTCTAAGTGCTGCAAACACATTTTTCCATGCTCTGCATCAGTTCACAACTTGGTATCAAAACAGTGGACAAGACCTCCTCATGCTACCACAGAAAGGCCTCATGGCAAAGCAAAAGGAGGAAGGATTTATGATGGCTTTCAGAGACCTTTATTCAGTCATTAACAGACACATTAGAGTAATAAAGCAGTCTTCGTAGGAGACAGAGGAATTAAAGACCAAAGTGGATGAGCAGAACTTTGTAAGCACTCTTCTTGAGATGGGTCCTCTGAAGTGTTGTTCAATCAGCTGCCACAATAGCTTGGCACAGAGTTAAAAGAGATTTCAGCTCCATTTACAAATGGATGTACTTGCACCACAACAATTCCTATAGGTCACAAAAAGGCAGCAGGAGAAGTGCCTACTGAAAAGGTCCAGTGAACTCAGAAATGAGATTTTAGGATTCTTGGGGATGGCGTGTATCAACTGAAACCTTAGGTAAAATAGTCTCATAACTTTGAATTTAGATCAAGAAAAGAGAAGACTGAGAAAAAAACCTCCAATGACGATATTAAATCTCACTTGTGGAATTTCTCATCAGGATGGCTGGGGTAAAGAGAAGAAAAGAAGTAAAAGGAGACAGAGCAGGGTAAAACAGTGCATTTCATGTTGCAAATTCCCCAAAGGGACTTGATCATAATACTTTACCAATCAAGGACATATTCTCAAATTCCAGTTATTTTTCATTTTCACTAGATTCAGACAACCGATAAATATACCGCACATGCTGCCACTGGCCGTGGCATGCTGGCACCAGACAGCACCCTACAAACAATGGCACCACTCTTCCTTTCAGAAAGCCCCAGAAAGAATGCTCTGTATTCTCTTGTGCTGGGATGGGTTTTTACAGGTCAGATCACTACAGGGTATTGAACCCTGACACTACTTTTTCTTAGACCTCAACAGGTATGATATCTAAGCTAAAATAAAACCATGTTTATTGCATTCACTTTGACATCGTGAGTCACCATCTTGAAGAAACAAACCTATCTTATCACCTCCACATTGAGTAAGTGTTATTAACTTTTCCAGTATCCCACCTACTGCTATTTTCTTCTGTGCAAGTGAACAACATACAAGTATCTCAGAATATGCTTCACGCTTCAGCTTGCAGTGAGAAGAGAAAGCCATAGAAAATGTTCAGGACATGCTATGCCTGCTCCTCCAGGCAGAAATAGTTTCTGTTCTTCTATATTAATCTCACAAAAAACCAACCCCCCAAACTATTGGCACTCAAAAAGAGATTGATTTGCTACAAAGCGGGATGAGTCCCTCACGTTTCCCTTCCTGTCCTTTTAACTCAGCCTAGCAAAATTATCTTCCTGGATCGTTACTATTTTTACTGCTTTCTAAACACTTCCCTGACTGGGGGAATCTGGCTGAAGGTACCAAGTTAATGCAGAGGTGATCTTCAGTCTTTTCAGGATATGGTAGAAATTTGCTAGTCTAATATTTCTGCTCTAAATGCAAGAGCCCCCAGCACTCAGTCAGACACATACCCATATGTTACAGCACCCTGGGCTCTCAGGGCTGTCCTGGGACAGAGGCTCAGGCCCCCACAGAATAGCAGACCCCCTTAAAATCAAGGCTGGAGAGCTGAGAACGCCACGTACTGGAGCTGGGCTGCCAGCCACATCAAGATCAAGGCAAGTCCTACGCTGCTGGCTGCGTACCATGCTGCTCATGATAGCCGTATCTATCCCGGCTTAGTCGTGCTCACTGCTGATGTGAATTTTAGATGTTGTGGCACAGGCTTACAAGTGTCTGGAGGACCACAGGGACAGCGATGAGAGTTGGTACGGAGCAGGGTGAGGAAGAGAAGGAGGTGCTTCCTCACATTTCATCCTACACAGGGCTGGACAGAGCTCAAGCACAGTGCCTAGAAAGTTTCACAAGGTCCCAGGTGTGCTGCAGGGGCTGATCCCAAACGGGGGATGAGAGGAATACCCTGTGCCCTGCTATAGGGTGGCTTCTTCACAGGCACCTAGCTCTGAAGTGTAACAACTCCAGAAATACTCAAGTGCCTGCATGCTTAAAAGCACACATGCTTAAAACCCTTCTCTCTCCAAAAGCCATACTCCTCTTTATTTCCTACCTACGACATACTCGTAACGTCACATCACCATGGATGCTGACAAAATTTCATCTGCCTTCTAAATATTTCAAAAGAAAAAGGGGTTGGGACTTCCTACAAAACAAGCACATAAAAAAGCCATTAATCCAAGATACAGCAATCAAACAAGTGAGATGCCCTACAGAACAAAAGCCAAATGTAATTCTCCCACAGTTTTGAATCATCTGATGTAGTGTTAGACATGCTGGTCCATAATGCTAGCTGTTGTTCAAGATTTTTCCTCAGGACACACAATACCTATTACCAATACATACAGGGTCTCTGCTTTTCTTCTCTACAAGCTGAAGCACCATTATGAATATCCTGTGCAAATAAGCCCCCTGCAATCCCACAGAAAAAAAAGGAAATTGCACACTGAAAGTTGAGCAGATAGTCAGAACTGCTACACAGAGGGAAGACATAAAAGCAGCTATTTCCATCTTAAAATATTTGTAATTTCTACTACCCGACTTGTCATTTTCTCTTTGAAAAGCCTTTGCTTCTCAGTGCAGGTGTAAACCTTAAATTTAGAGACGTGGGGGGGAAGAAGTTCTATCCCTCTACAGTAGGCGTTATAGAAGGAATTTCTGCCTCCATCTCTCCTTTGGACCACATTTCAGCCTGAATTTTAACCTTTTGTTGCTATACAGAATAGTCGATGTGCATGTAACTGAATGAGATTAGAGGAGAAAGCATGATTTTGCTTGGAAATGTACCGCTAAAACACAGTGTTGCAAAATGAAGTACATAAGCCAAATAGACAGTCGTTTTGTGTTGCTGAGATACTTCACAAACGTAGAACGGGTGTATTATCCTTTCTAATGCATAAACGAGGCCAGAAAATTTTCTTTCACAAGCACTGAAACCACTTTATTGATCTTTCACAGTATGTGCTACATTTCTAGATGAACTCTCTAAGCTACAGGGGTCAATTAGATACAACAAACATCTTTAAGCATACCAAATTACCTGAGCAAATAAAACAGGCTACCATTCATGTGCACTACATCTTTCAGGAGCAGGAAAGCCACATTCAGGTTATGCCCAAGGAACATTTCAGTAATACCTCTCTGCATTTTTAGACAAGCCATTTATTTCTTTCATGTATTAATCTTAAAACTTTATGAAAGTTTCCTAAGCTTTTCATTCTACTTAGGTTCCAACCCAATTCACCAGATGCAGACAGCAACCAGTACTCTTCACGGTAAGGACTTGCGATTCAAAAAAATACTGAAGTTGCTTCAGTTCCTCCTTGGCAGAGGAGCACTCTTCGGCATTTCTCTCTAACAAAACTATCGACCAGGGACTGAAGTGAACAACACAGGTTACGTTTCCAACTTACACCTCTACTAAGCTTTTACCAAGTTTCTTTTCACAATAGCTTTTGTATTGCTTACCATATATTTATGTTTATGTGCCCAAATGCAACAGCAGAAGCACGAACCACTTTCAGCTAGAACAGCAGGATCTTTTATCTTACCAGTTTATTCTATAAAGTTCCTTTTTAGAGGCGATTTAACAGATCCAGAGGCAACTGGAAATATGGGTTTAAAAGTGAGGTGGTTAAGAGTCATACTGCACTTAGGAAATACCCATGGAGCAGCAACGATAGCTACAGACTATGACATTACATTTAAACACTGGTAATTACCAAATACTTACTCATTAGCGTCTTTCTGGAATTCTGCTTCTTTTAAGAAGTTTTATTCTTTTGCCTTCAAAATACCAATGATTTGCTATTACATGATATGCCTTAAACCCCCCTCTGACAAGTTCTACTGACACAGTCATATTTTCCCCATTTACATTTTCACATAGCTTGAATGCACGCATTGTGAGCCTCCTCTGCCCCCACCTCTCCTGTGCTACATTATGCGCAGTGCCCATTTGTTTCAGATTATAAAAAGCGCTAGTGGATTCTGAAGCCACTAAAAAGAAGTAACCAGCATATGGGAACTCTGCGAAATTTGATCCAGCAAGTGAAATGAGTCTCAACCTCAGAGATAAGTGATAAATAGGACATAAGCTTCAAATATTATTACTACAGAATGAGTTGGATTTTCCTTTTAAAGTTATACAGAAAAACTGTGGCCACTGCCCTTGCAGAAAACTGCAAGAAACCCAAATTTTTATTTTTATTTTTTTGGAACTAAGCAGATGGCCCTGGCTTCAAATATAGATCATCTTCCCACACAAAACAGGGGTGCTGGCACATTATACGTGGGTAGAAGCATTTTCTTGATACTTTCCAGGGAATGTGTGCATCCAAGAGGTGAAATAGCAGGATAAGAGGGAAAAAAAAAAAAAAAAAAAGGAAAAAGAAAAGGAAAGCTGAGAAGGAATAGGGAAGAAGGAAGCACCAGACACAGAAGATATGTTGACAGCAATCAAACCCAGAGAATACAAAAAGCAGAGCTTTCTGAGCAGATGGTGTGTGCAAAAGTACCTTGACATGGGGAATCGGGTTACCACACTGATCACTATTTCTGAATGATAAATCAGTGACTAAAATGAACATGAGATGGTGAGCAAAGGGGCGACTCTGGGGAAGTGGCCGAGCTCTGTCTGACCTTGTCCCCCTCCCACATGACACTCCAAGTCCCGTAAGCCAGCAGCCGTGCCCAGCCCATGCTGTGTTTCTCCCTTCGACGGGACCACCTCAGGACCCCAAACTGGAGGCTCTCCCACCAAAGCAGCAACTACCAGCAGTTGTGTTCTTGTTGACGGCCTCCCTCTCCCGAGGGCCTGGCCTGCCCCGTGCTGCTGGCTGCCTGTCTTTGTCTCCCCTCCCGGATAGCTCCCCCTGCTTCCAGCCCCGACTTAATCCTCCAGGAAACCTCGCTCTCCTGAAAAGAAGAGCGCTTCTGTGCGTAATCTCCAGACAGCAGCTGTGACCCCGGCACCCAGAAAGGGGATCATTGTGCCGAGCCGCGGCACCAGGGCTGAACTTCCCCTCTCCCCCCATCCACGCCGGGCCCGCTGGAAGCACGCTGATGGCTTATGCACGCGCGCTCCAGCAGCTGCAGGGACCTCGTCTCTTCCCCCTCCTTGCCGGCGACCCTCCAAATCCCCACGCCCGCCCACTTTATTATTTTTATGTTGTGTTTTAAGGGATCGAACTTCCCACCTGCCAACAGAAGGAGCGCTTGTTTTTGCATTCGGTCCTCGAGGCTACAGCAGTATTAGTGAAAAGACGCTTTGTCCATTTTTAATATGCAGAAATTCACAACGGCTTTGCTTTCTCATAGTCCTTTTGTGTAAGAGTGGCTCAGAGACAATATTAAATTCAAAGTTGCTAAGGCTAGGATCTGAACTGCCTAAAAAAAATGCCTTATTTTTTTATTTTATTTAATTATTTATTACATTTTTCACTAGTAGACAGAACTCTACCAGCACCAGTCAGTGAAGCAACAGGTGTTATGTTAAGGCAGAAGAATGTGAACAATGTGATCCTTCCTGGCAGGTTTATCAGCCTTTTAGCACATTCAGCTTTTATTATTCTGACACAAGATAACCTTGGGTAACAGCATTGAATGTACCAGTTTACGGGATAACGACATGGATGTCAAGTCCTGAACACCACACACTTGTTTCAGACTGCGGCTATCGCCCATACTGCTATAAAGGCATATGCTGTGCAAACACTTTCAAAAGCATCCAAGTGGAATTCAAGATATTGAAAGAGGCTAAAGTACACCAGAAAGGTTAACAAATGAGATTCAGCACAATGGCACAAAAGCAAATTAAGGACTAAACCCACAGCAATATTGAGACAACTAAAATCTCTCAATTTTTTTGCTGCAATTGATCAGAAAAGCCTATTTGTGGGGTACATGCGGAACATAGAAGTGGTTCCAGACCACTGCAAGTAACAACAAACTCTCCTGTGCTCTAATGAAAATACTCACCTTTGGATCGTGTAAATGCCTGTTTGAAGAGACAGCAGACATATTTTACCATTCTTTGCCTCCTTCCTTGGCTACCTTTTCTCCCTCCTGTGCAGAGAGTACTAGGAGCAATCCACCAAGGAACTGATCTCCGTCAGAGTGCAAGTGGGTCCAAAAGGAGTATTAGAAAGACAAAACTGGCTGAAACAGCAAAACAATGAGGAAAAAAAACCTGCCAGAACTACTACTTCGTTTTTCCAAATTAGCCCATTTGACTTATTCTTCATCTCAGAGGACAAACACAAAACACTTCCAGGATAAATAATTTTTTTTTTTTTTTCCTTTAGTTCCATAAAAGCTTTGCAGACCCTACCTATGCAATCCATGGGCATTTTCTCCCCACCAAAACAATGCAACTCTGCTGAAAGGTAGATGGTCACCATTCATCCTACTGCGATGCATCACAGCAAAACTTTGTTTTCTTTGCTCTGGTCCTTCCAACTGTCTTCCCTTCACTCCTTGAACTACTGTTGATACTGAAATCCTCAAGCAAAAAGGAAAAACAACCAAAAAGTACTCACAGTGCTTTCTCAAAGGCTGAGACAAATAGATTTCCAGAAGGGATATTATACTGAGCTGCTGTCTGCCTACCTTTAAAGCACACCTCTCCTTCCCTTCTCAGACAGAGGTATACGCATGCACACATTCCTGCTGGCTTTGGCGCACACCTTTAGGATGAGTGGATCCCTTGTTTATTTAAGGATAAACACCTGTTTATACACCGCCTGCCACGCCAACGCCACATACACAGGCTGGTCTGAGCACGCAAGCCTTTACATGAGGATCCAGACCTTCTACAGATGAGATGCCTCTGACCAGCACACAAGCTAAGGACCCCATCCCATAGGGACAAATGCTGCTGGCAGCAAAGGGCCGTGAATATTCACATATCATTACATCTATTCACGTATCGTCAGACATCAGTGCTACTTCAGGTGGCTGGCACTGGGGNTGTGAATATTCACATATCGTTACATCTATTCACGTATCGTCGGACAACATCAGTGCTACTTCAGGTGGCTGGCACTGGGGCTGCCTTCCTCATCAAGTGCTCTGCGGTGAGTAAGCAGATCTGAGACAGATCTAGAAGCACTGCAGATGCTGTTTGCCTGACTTCACCATGTCTACACAAAAGTGAACATATGGCCTTCTAGCACAAGGCCAGCTTATGCAGTCATTAATTACACATAATTTCAGCCTGTTCAAAGTATCTGATGCAAAAATCTGTCCCCCGGCAGGAAGACCATTGTGCTGTAGAAACGACTGTGAATTCTCTCATCAAATGAGGAAAAGTTAATTCTTTTGCCTATGACAGGATAAATTTATGTTTCTTGCAAATGCAGGTGTAGCAGCGTAAATATACCCCAACTTCCCAGTGGGTTTCTTCTCACTATCTCTGGTGAGCAAGTTGTCTCATTACCAGAGGAAAATGGGCTCCCCCTGACATACAATATCTCAGACATTTGCCAAAAGCACCATCACAGACCGGCACTGCGTTACAATACCAGCAATTCAGTCGTGCTGCCAGTCTCAGAGCCAGTCACCAAACTCAAGGAAAGCACACCACCAAGGAAGTGATCATCTCATACACAGACGTGCCTCATGTTGCTATGTACTAAAGTGTACTTGGTGAATTGTTGGAGTTTGTTTTTAGGTGAATAATCAGAAAGAGGATTAATTAAAGCTAAAAGCCTCAGAAAAGTCAGCGTGGAAAGTACTTAAAAGATGGTCAGATTTTGCCTCACTGCTTCACTTTCTCACATAGCAGCACTAAGCAGCATAAGGCATATGCAGAGCCCCGGTTTAGGATGCTACTCAGAAGTAACCAGAGTATGCGAGCCCCCCACTGGGGGTTCCTCATCGACACATCTGCAAAGAAGGACTTGAAGTTGTGCTCTCCTCCTTCCTCACAGCACCATGCAGAAGTATGTAAAACAGCACCATTTGCAGAAAGTGTAGCAAATTCATTGAGAATTTTTTAAGGCCAGATGAGTTGCAAACTGCCAGTTTATAAAGAGAAATACCTGACCTACAGGCACAGCTTGGAGTTAGCAGGGGACAAGACCTTCCATGTGAGGAGTTTTCATCAAAGCAGAGCTGGTACTTTACAGAAAGAAGTGAGGATTTAGCAGCAACAACAACAAAAAAAGGAATTTGAGGGATAGCATCCAATTCAATTACTCTTCTTTGATGGTACGGAACTATCCTGAATTACTATTAACGAACTTTTTAACCTCTCTTAGTAGCTCTTGATTAAGCATCAGTTATAGAACAAAAAGACCCCCAACAACAGCAGCTCTTTAAAATACAGTGATGGCTAGAGGTACTTTTCTGTGGAAGCAGATGGGCAGCAAGATATTTCCCTTAGAAGCTAGCTGGTTCACTGGTTTCCCCTTGAACCCTGTAATGTTTGCATATGCTTATTTTTAGCTCGGCAAATAAATTTATTTGAAAGTGCATTGAACCCCTCTTTCATGTCAACCCTGTCAGCTTCACTGATTTGTTTTGCTAGAGATACCAGTCTCTCACGGAGCTAAGTAGTCATGAATTACATATATCTACCAATTATTTGGAGACAAAATTAATTCTAAATGCATTGTTGTGCTTCATTGCAATGGATTCTTTTTTAAGACTGACTTCCAGCAGATTCTCAGTGTTAGTAGAAAAGTTATATTTTAAATATCTATGGTATATGAATAATGCTGTTCTTACGTAGTATATTCATCCTTTCTCAATTCCTAATCACCAATTCATTAAGATTTACTTAGTAGTTACTATTTTAATATAATTCTTCAATATCAGCTTCTCAAGTTGGGAATTGCTGCCGCTGTGTGCTGATTGCTTCTGCTAACCATAGGTATTTTCCTCATGTCTCTCTCCAGATGAAGTACCTTCAAGCAGCAACAAGGCTGTGGTCAGTGGTCTATGTACAATCGAGGATTCCTTATTAATATTTATTTTTATATCCACAGACAGTAAAAAGATCTCTAGAAACAGAGGAGTTGACGGTTTGACATCTTTGCCATCTCTCCATCCCTTTCTCAAAAGATAGTTGCACAGAGTGATGAAATCGGGCTGGTAATGAAGAATCACTGAACTTGGCTGATACTCACATGGAAGGCTTTGGAGGAAGATTTGGCACCTGGAGAACTCAGTCTGTGCTGATAGGCTGGAGACAGATCACTGAACCATCCCAACACCTGGTGGTCAAGTGCTACAGCAGGTCAGGGTGTCACAAGACAGGTAGGGGAGCAAGACTGAATGCAGCTCAGAAGATAACATTCTCATTGACTATTTAGATGGAACGAATACATACCACATAGAATCTAGTACTCCCAAAACCTACAGGACATATGCTTAAATAATAATGTAGAGCAATGCTTAAATAATACTGTAGAGTAGTGAAGAAAATGGAGAGCAAAGATTTGGAGTATGAGAGAAATTTCAGTTTCCCTCTCATTATTTGCATGGTCAGGCATTTTGCATCTCAAACCATATGCACCTGTCATAAGAGAAGCAGAACCCTCAGGAGGCTGGGTTTGGGAAAAGGGGACACGAGAGTCAGTACAAGGCCAGCACTTGTTTGGGTGTGAAGGACGATGACATTCAGCTCTGATATCTGTGAAAGGGCACTAGTGCTAAACTGGCACAGTCCAAGCAAAGAGCAGAAAGGCTTACCGGACAGCAGGAATATAAAAGCACTCTAATTTCCCATGTCTAACCTACAGCAGCACCTTGGTGAGTCCAGAAGAAGCTACTCTCAAGCAGTGACACATACAGCTTCAAACAAGTCAGAACTATCAACAGAAGATATTACATTATTTAGTAAGCTTCTAAAAGTTTCCTGAAGAGTATAACTTAATTGCATGCAAAAGCCTACAAAGATCCAGCCTTTCCCTTCCTTCTACGCAGGGTAGTGACCTGGATTTTTGTTCTATGTTTTCTTTCATTTCCTCTGATGTCCAAACAAATGCTCTGCTAGAACAGATTATAATGTACATCATCCATTCCTGTGGTGAAAAGACTATGAAGCAAGCCCACATATCCTTCCACTGCCAAAACCACTTAGACATTTTGGCAACGTAGGACACATTCTTTATGTTAACTGGCAGCTACTGTCTGACAGCTGTTCAGCAGCCCATCTGAAAAAAAAAAACTGATGGCCTCACTCCAGTTCCTGACAGACTTATTCCAGATCACAAAGCTTCCAGATTATTATAGCCTACAAGACTTCACCCAATGAGTCCTGAGTTATTTCACTGTCTTCTACCTTTGCTACAGGGCTATAACATTTCTTCTGGAAAAAGACAGCTAATTTGATGTCTGTGAAAACTTCAGAAGATGTCTTAACCTACCAAATTAATGCCTTAGTTCTTTCATAAATTAATCATCAGCATAATAATTAATGTTACTTAATAGTATCGTGCATTTTATGTTCAACTTCCAGACATTGAATTTTGTTGTGCCACTGCCTTATGAGTCAAATCTCTGTCCTCTCAGAAGTATTCTCCCACTTATGGATTGACCTAACAACATCTTAACCTTCTCTTGGATCAAAGCAAAAGTTCACTCCCTCACAGCTTTTCTAGACCTACTCTTCTCCTTGCAACTCTTTTCAATCCATCTCTTTCACACAGTGCTGAATTTTCATCACTCCTGTAACCAGTCATCAGCCGTGTTCCTTTACTGAGTATGCTACACTTAAAGCTTGTGTTTCATTATCCATCACAAATCACATGTGCTTTTCAAATTGCAGTTCTTCTCCTCTTGGATTGTAACCTACACTTGGTTTGTAAACACAGTCTCTTTTTCAACTGTATAAATAATTTATCTTCATCATTTCTGGCTGGTTGAATTAATTAGAAAAGATAATCCTCCTCTCCCATCTCCCCCCAGAAAAAAACATCTACTTGAAGGCCACTGGATTTTTATCATCTTATTTTATGTTGTGCAATAAACTGTGTAATTTACTCTCAATAGCATTTCTTTACAGTTTTAATGCTGCTACCATGCTACCAATCTTATGCATTTTTTCTCTTTATTGGGAAATAAGAATATTACCCTTAATTAGACTTCTTGGAATATGCAGCCCAAGTATTCCAGGGACAGCTTACATTAATTGAATCACTTTTGCATGTTTAGGGGTGATGGGAGGGAGGAAAAAAAATCCAGGTATTGCTTTTTAAGTCACAGCTACAAAACCTTTCATCTCAGCTCAGTTGTGTGACAGCTTTAAATGGCTTCTGCAACTTTGCACAGTATAGAAGATATGTCTCAACACTACTTGGCTGAGTTCTTCCCAGAAAAATCTAATTCTCCAGAAGTATCTCACAACAAGACATTTTGTCTTGCATTGAACATTGCCTAATGCTTCATGACATCTAGATGATCTTTAAGGTCCCTTCCAACCCAAGCCATTCTATGATTCTATGATCTGTATTCTTCCTCAAGTCACCCACCGCTTTAAAAAAACAAGCATAAGGAGACCAATGAGCAGAACGTCACAGGAAAACGAATTCTCTTACCCACCTCCTTCCAGTCTGGACCGCACACTAATTGCTGTAGAACTCCTTTGACACTGATGGCCCAGAATTCCTATGCACCTGCAACAGGATAGCACTGACGTATCTGTATTAAGAACTAAGTTATCTGAATACAGACATTTAATGAATTACTTTGAAACAGCAAGAAAGGAAACATCTAGAATAGGGACCGCAACTTCTTCTGGAAGGCCTAATTTTTCCTGCTGAAACATTTAAAAGTTAGCTCATTCCATGCAATTTTCCCTTTCTGACCTGCTGGGCTGGGAAGCATCTACAATATTGTGTCCTTTTGCCATCTTAAATCTCTCTGGCAACAGGCAATCAATATCCTTTCCAACAACCATAACGCAAATCAAAAGGCTTAGAGAGGATTAGAACCGGAGACCCCTGCTACTTCACGTGTTTAGTTTAAGCCATGTGAAAATTCAATATTTAAAAATGTTTTGATATAAGTACTTACTTGGAAAAAGTCCTGGAGTTTTGCTGGGAGGAGACAGGTGTTTGAAATCACAGCTATTTGCTTTTCTCAGCATTCAGGGACTACTGATATGAGACAGGATTCTTCTAAACCAGTCCTGGCAAAGGGTATATACTAGGGAAACTAAAGCTATACAGTACTTTAAACTCACTATTTTCATTCACCAATGTATTTTCATGCATGTAATTAAAATCAATCCTGAGCACACCTCTTCACAGCTACTTACAACATGACAATCCTCAGACAGTTGCCAAACAGTAACGTATGCATATGTGCCCCATTTCATGGCTGCAGGATAATTTCCTGAACTTGCAGCGCTACCAAACCACTACGCTTCTGACCTCTATACCAAGATCACCCCTCTACATTTCTTTTCAGTTGTCAGCAATCATACAAAAAGTATGATCATATAACAGAACGACATACTCGCACAACACCAAAGATATTGCACACATAATGAAAAGTAACTTCACAGAATCATAGCAAAACGTAGGTTGGAAGGGATCCCTGGTGGCTTCTAGTCCAGCACCCTGGCCAAAGTAGCATCAAACACAGCAGACTGCTTGTGGCCTTGTCCAGTTCAGATTTGAGTATCTCCAAGGATGGAATGTCCACAGCCTCTCTGAGCAACCTGTACCAATGCTTAACCACTCTCACGGAGAAAAAAGATTTCCTTGGATCTCATTGCAAATTCCCAGGTTCCAGCTTGAGGTGGTGGTTTCTCGTCCTAACACCACGCACCTTCAAAAAGAGCCTGGCTTCTTTTTCTCCAAACCCTCTCGTAAGTGGTTAAAGACTATCCACCATGGAAAAAAAAAAAACCAAACACAGAATATACTCACTTTCTTTCCCTCATTTTATATGTTTTAGCCAAACACAGAACTGATACGGTGATCAAAGCATTTTGCAATCTCATAGAACCATAATGAAAAAGCTGAAAATATTTGTAAAAAACAAAAAACAAAAAAACACTTTGAGAGGATGCTTCAGTAAGAGCCCTGTTAAAAACCTTATTCTGTGCATTCACGGATTTGAAAAGAAAACTGACTACTCAGTATTAAAGAAAAAGCAGAGAAAAGGGAGAAAAATTTCCTCCATTAGTGCCAAAATCTTCAACTCTTTCAAAAAAAGTAAATCACATCCTGTAGTTCTAAAAGTTGCTGCAAGAATCAACACGGTATTTTTTCTTCCAGGAAGAAGAAAGTTAGTTTCCCATCAGGCGATCACGGTTAAAACAATTCATGCACATTGTGATTAAATGAAACTTTAAAAATGTACTCAAAAGCTACATTCATTCCTGTAAGGAAGAATGACCTCCCTCATAATGAACTCTGAGGCTGGCAGCCAGCTTACAGAGGTTTTATAATGACCAGTTTTGGCTTCAGAGTAGCTGGTAGCTTCATTTTGCATGTAGCATAGCAGATTTCGGGAACCGCTGCGACATTGAAGAACCAGACTCAAAAGTGGGAAAGCTGGAAAACATTATCTTTGTATTTAACTAATATGCTATAAACCTCAAATTTAGCATTTATTTCAATTTTGTATCTTCAGATAAGCACTAGAACTGGATAACTGCATGCAATCTTAAATGCTAGATTTTAATTTTAAAGAAGTGTGATGTGCTTCTTAAATACTAAAGAAAAGGAGTTAGATCAAAGGACAGACAACTCTCCTGAACGCATTTTGCTTACTAAAATCGTAATCCACGCAAGTGCCAAAAGACAACCGACCTGCACTGGAGCAAAAAGTTATCTGTGAAGGAACGCTGATGAGGAGCTAAGACCACCACAAGTCGGCAGGGTCGCACGGCTCCGCTGCAGAACGGATCCGCTACGCAAGGCGCACAGCGGGGTCTACCTCACCCCACCACAGCACACACTTCTTCTCCCATGCCCTGCTGCCAGTAACATGACAAATCGAGCTCTGCAAGATGTGGAGCTGCATGTGGCTAATAGCTGCAGTTGGTCCATCCTGGCACAGACAAAGAAGCAGGGCAACTTTTAGGAATCTGGGTGGATTTCAGTACTTTCAGCTAGGTAGTTAGGCTCTGCAGAAGGTAAGATACATGCCTGTAGGCTGGCACACAAAAGCATACTCTCACCGCATGACAAGAAGAGAACCTCCACTCTAAGCTTTTTAAGATCTTAGAGAATGATTTCTGCATACTACAGACCCAGGTGTGGAAAACGCAGGCCAGTGAAAACTTCCTGAGAGCCTCTCTTCCAAAACCTGCTGGACACCCAGAGAGCAGGCAACGGTTGGACTAACAGCAGTGGGAGTCACCTACATACAGCAAGAACACACGCATGAGTGCAAGACCCTTGTCTGCACCTGGTGCTCCCCCTCCATGCCCTCCTCCTCACCAGTGTTTTTGAAGATCACAGCAGCCATAACTGCATGATGCCAGGTACCCAATCTCAGAAGCTCACATTCATAGGAGACATGAAAACTCTCTTCTGAATCCCTCCTGCCTTTGGTACTGCATAGCTCAGGACTAGGAAGAGGGCCTAAGCTTGCCCAGCACTCCAGGCTTAAATAGATAAAACTCCCTAGGTTCCCCTGTATAAAGATAGTGCTCTGCAAATTTCCCAAATTTAATTATGAAGGAATATTCAGGTGTGTAAATTCAGCCATATGTAGCTGGAAGCCTCTCTGGTGTGGGGTTTGGCCTGAAGTTACTGTACCTTAAAATAATAATGCCCCTGCTCCTACAGCAGCATTCTTTTTTTGCAGATTCAATATATTGGACAATTTATTGCTATACTAAATTAACATAGAATATACAGAACTCAGATACACATGCTGACAAAAATAATTAGATGTTAAGAATCCAATCACCAGTAGTGTTTTTCCTATAGATGGGTGCACAATTGGCAAAGTTGGTAAAGCGGTCTGCCATTGAAAGATCTCTCTGAACCAAATCTCTGTCCCTGTGGGAGCAACATCATACTCCAAAATAACATGACTGTTTGGATAAAGCACCCAACATCGCCATCCTGGTCTGAACTGTGTGAAAATTGCCACCAAGTGCAACATATGTTTACCAGATCTGAAATTTAGCCAGGTCACCAGTGTTGACAACAGCACTCATAAAAGAAACAACATTCATGCTTCAGAGATGATTTCATTGACTAAAGTCCTCCCCCAGAACACAGCACCAGCATAATGCTTGAGCTCTTCTTTCCTCTTCTCTGACTCTCTCTCCATACCAAGCTCTTTTCAATCCAGTCAGTTCCTAGCCCAGCGCCCAGCAACAGCCAAGGTCCATAAGAAGACACCTGAATGCTAGCTGGATGATGTTGTGTCTTGCTACTGAAACCTAACTAGGTAACAGCTTACCATGGTAGTCAGACCCTGACTGCTAAAGTAAGGGTAAAGTAAAAATGGCTTTTGAAGAAAAACAAAACACAAACAAAAATGTTGGCCTTTCAGAAGTCATTCATGAAGAAGAATTTGATGCACTCTCTTGATAAGAAATATTCTTGAAATGATATCTCACAGTACCTGGCAAGCTTACTCAAGTGCACACTTCCAGAGTGACACTTGGGATATCCAGAGCAGAATAAATAGTGTCATTCTGTCAGTACAGACAAGTCAAATTAAGTAGGATAGTTCAAGGGGATTGAGGAGAGAGAGAATATAAATAAAAACAAGCTGCACAAAAAACATTTTGACAGTTTCAACTAAGTAACAATCCTCTTCCAGAGACCCTCTTAAAAAAATACACTTCTTCAATCTTATTAAGAGGGCATTCCATTAATTCTAACAGCAGCAAAACTAAAAAATTTGCTTATATTCTAATCCTCAACATTTATTTTTGTGGGTCTTCTGTCTAGAACAATATAGTCAAACTGGAAGGGGAACAACTGGAAGAATTCACAATGACCCAGACAGTTTTCATACATTTTTCTCTAGTACAAGTTATTGTCAGAAGCATAATGGTAGCACAGGAAGACATGCCTATATTAGATACTCTCTGGCCTTTGTTGTTATTAACTACAGGCCATATCACAAGGAAAGAGATACAAGAACAAGTTGTACAAATTCAAGTACATAGGCATTACATCTGAAACAAAGGACAAATGCCTATTTCACTAGAGCCCCCATGAAGCTGAATCTACTTATAAAGTCATAGAATGGTTTGGGATGGAAGGGATCTTTAAAGATCATCTGGAAGAGGATTGGGTCTGGGAAAACTTAAGCAAACTAGACATTCATAAGTCCATTGGCCCTGATGGGATGCACCCATGAGTGTTGAGGGAGCTGGCAGATGTCAGTGATTGCGAGGCCACCCTTGATAATCTTCGGTCAAGCACGGCAAATGGGAGAAGTACCCAAAGACTAGAGGAAGGCAAATGTCACTCCAATCTTCAAGAAGAGCAAGACAGGGGACCTGAGGAACTACAAGCCAGGTCAGCCTCACCTCAATCCCTGGGAAGTTGGTGGAACAGCTAATTCTGGAAACCATTTCCAGGCACATGAAGTACAAAAAAATCATCAGTATTCATCAGCATGGATTCACTGAGTGGAAGTCATGCTTGACCAACCCAATAAGCTTCTATAATGAAATCACCAGCATCATGGATGAGGGGGGAGCAGTGGATATTGTCTTCCTGGACTTTGGTAAGGCCCTTGACACCGTCCCCGGTAAGATCCTCATAGAGAAGCTGCTGAAGTACGGGCTGGATGAGCAGACAGTAAGGTGGAGCCAAAACTGGCTGAACAGTTGGACCCAGCGGGTAGTGGTCAATGGTGCAAAGTCTAGTTGGAGGCCAGTAATGAGTGGAGTACCCCAGGGGTCTATACTGGACCCACTCCTGTTTAACATCTTCATTAATGATCTGGATGATGGGGTAGAGTGCACCCGCAGTAAATTCACAGCTGACACAAAACTAGTGGGAGTGGCAGATACATCAGAGGGTCATGCTGCCATCCAGAGGGACCTTGACAGGCTGGAGAAATGGGCTAACGAGAACTTCATGAAGTTCAACAAGTACAAATGCAAGGCCCTGCACCCTAGTGAGGAACAATCCCAGCCACCAGTACATGCAGGGGACTACCCAGCTGGAAAGCAGCTTTTTAGAAAAGGACCTGGGAGTTCCGTCAGACACCAAGTTGAACATGAGCCAGCAGTGTACGCTTGCGTCTAAGAAGGCTAATGGTATTCTGGGCTACATTAGGCAAAGTATCACCAGCAGGTCAAGAAAGGTACATGGGGGCTCCCCAGTACAAGACAGACATGGACATACTGGAAAGAGTCCGATGTGGGGTCACAAAGATGATGAAGGGACTAGAGCACCTCTCTTACAAGGTGCTGAGAGGCTGAGAGAGCTGGGACTGTTTAACCTAGAAAAGAGAAGGCTCAGAGGGGGATCTCATTAATGTCTATAAATACCTGAAGGGAGAGTGCAATGAAGACAGACACAGATTCTTTTCAGTGGTGTCCAGTGCCAGGACAAGCAGCAATGGGCACAAACTGGAACATAGGAGGTTCCCTCTGAACATCAGGAAGCGTTTCTTTACTGTGTGGGAGACGGAGCACTGGCACAGGTTGCCCAGAGAAGTTGTGGAGTCTCCCTCCTTGGAGATCTTCAAAAGGTACCTGGACATGGTCCTGGGCAACCTGCTCTGGGTAGATCTGCCTGAGCAGGGGGAGTGGACCAGATGAGCTCCAGAGGTCTCTTCCAACCACAACCTTTCTGTGTTTCTATTTCCAACCCCCATGCTGTGGGCAGGGACACCACTCACTAGACCAGGTTGCTCAAAGCCCCATCCAACCTGGCCTTGAACACCTTCAGAAATGGGGCATCCACAACTTCTCTGAGCAACCTGTTCCAGTGTCTCACTGCCCTTATAGTAAAGAATTACTTTGACAAATATGACTTGACACCCTTCAGTCTTGCCTGCATTTTCTCTACAGTCATATCCAGCAACATCACTTCAAGCATGCTGTCCTTTTCCTCCACTGTCCCATATCTGCATCTGTGTTGATATTGCTTGTAGCACAGTAATAGAGATAAGCAAAACATAGGCCATTTTCTTTCCTACATTATTTCAATCTACTTTCTGGCTGCTGCAGTAAATATATGTTAAACACTTAAGCACTGTAAAAGCCCTAAGATTTAGGCATGATGAACTCAAGATTGTGATTCTGCATTACCACAAAGTACGCTATGCAATTACAAAGACTACAGATATTTTATGTGCCTGATTTACTGGCAAACCTCTACCGGGCCTCTAATCCCTAGCACAATTTCCTGTTCTCTTATTAAAGGAAGATAACCTTTTGGCAATTGTTTTCATAAGATGACCGTAATGGCTCACGATAAAAAGCTTAATTAGAGAAAGATAAAGAATTTAATTGAAGAAAATGACAGCAAAATACATTCTGTGTAATTCTCAATATTTGTAATAGTTTATAAAACTAAGAAATAGTCTTTTAATTTAAAAGAACATGAGAAAATATTTAATAAAACATAGGATGGCGATTGCAAAAACACTTTCTAGCCAGCTGCAGATAGCTCGACAACAGTGAACACATATTTGACTTTCCCTTGGGTCATTTGTGGGTTTCTTGTTGGAAATGGTAGCAACTGTGATATACACAGACTTCCAAGGAAATCTTGTAATGAGGTCCTTTGTTACCGTGTGACTGGGACACTGCATAATCGCATGCTTCATTTTACTTAGAAAAGAAGTCTGAGGAATTTTAATTAAACACAATGCAAGCACTGCAACATACAGCATGCCAAAAGTAATCTAAAACATCTTGTCTTAGGTAAGATAATTGCCATCCTAAAAAGTTATCAGTTTCCAGCCTTGATTAGAAGAACCCCCAGCACCCACAACATGCAGCAAACTGCGAGGCACAGAAATAGGAGGATACTAAGCATGAAGGCAAGGACAGGCAACGACTACTCGGTGCCTGTAAGAGCTCAGAGTTGCCACAGCAACATGAGAGAGGCTGGAGGAGGCAGGATGAAGCAAGGAGATATCCAGGACTGCATCGCTCACACTCTCCTATCTTGCAGCTCTTACTCACCACAAAATGTTGGTAGTTCTGAGGCATCTAAAACTGCAGTGCAAAGACCTCCAGGAAATATGCAGATAGATGAAAAAAAATCCACCATATATTAAGTGGACTTTGCACTGCCTTGACTTAGGCAAATACCAGCTCCTGGATCTATTTCTAGACATTTTTAACCCATGAAAAGCAAAATATAAGCTTAAAAAATAGGGAATTAAACAGAATGCCTAGGTCAGCAGTTCAGCATGGATCCCAGCTCTTCCTCAGGTTCGGATTTTCTTGCCAAGCCATACCAGTTTACTAGAGGTGCTGTCAGGAGGACACTTGCACAGAGCTCCTGAGCACCCTGGATGGGGAGAAGTTGCACCTGAGCAACATCCCAAGCTCTTCCTCAACAAGAAAAAACGAGATGGATGCTTTGGACATCAGCTTCTACCAGGCAGCCAGCAAGCAACAAAACCAGTCACAGCTTGCCATGGTCTAACCTGTCCTTCAATTATATTTAAGCAGCACACACTAATTAAACACCTAGGCTCAGGGCCTTTTCAGGTAGCAGCAACTGCTGCTCCAGGGTAGCAAAACAGAGTAAAGATGATCCATGTTAGGAAACAGAAGCCCTAGGATTAAACAGAAAGAAGCAAAAGAGCTACCTTGATCATCTTGGTGTAGGGAAAATTTTAAGAAGGAAATTTCCCTCCAAGACAAGAAAGGAAAGTCAGGAACAGCAAATGGTTAACTTGTCCCCAGTCAGGAGACGACATGCGTGAGAGCTCTCCACAGCTGCTGGCTACCTGCAGGGCTGGCAAAGAGTAGGAAATCAGCCTGAGATGGGAAAGCACCAAAATTCTGGGAAGCAGAGTCAAAATTACGCAGCTGAGATCTGTTTTTATTTAGGTACTGAATTGGCAGGGTGCAAATGCACAAGAACAGACCTTAGACACTTAGGACACTAAGGCATGTGCATAGGCCTTACCAGCAATTAATTTATGCACTGGTTTATGCAACACTTAGTCACAAATAGAAATACCACCACGTTCACTATGCATCACCTATCTGCTGGACGTGTGCCTGCCCTGAATGTTCACCACCACATTTCTGAGCAGCTCTGCCACCGCACACCCACATGGGAGCTCTCGAGTGAGCAGCTGAGCTGAGCGTAGCAAACATCCGGGTCCCGGTATTTGGCGGTATGCAGGGTTCACATCTGTCTCTGCCCAAAGGGAATAAGCATTTAATGGAAGTATTTTCTCCAGATGTAAAATTAGTTACAAAAGCCAAGCAGAACCCGGAAACGTAGCTCTTTTCTTGGCCCAGCCTCAAGAGCCTAATGTGAGCCACTCATGGCAAACCTGCGCCGTGTCAGTGAAAGCCTGAATGTGGAGCTTTTTGCTCCTCTATGCAGGAATTGGCTTGAGAGGTCAACATTCACGATCCTTACAATGCATGGAAGTGAAAAAAGAAACAAGGAAACCAACCTTTAGGACAACTGTGGAAGGTGGCAGGAAGAATCTGCACCTTGTTCCTTCTTCCACAGAGTCGTCAGGTCTCTGAGGTAATGAACTGATAACTTAAGGCAACACACAAGCCTTAAGATGATGAGCATTTCAAACACATGTACAGAAACAACGCTTTCAAAGGATCAAATCCCAGTCCAGGTAAGCTGTGCAAGGCTACTGACAGGTAATTTTGCCCACCTGTGAGCAACTTCAAGCCCTAACAAGATTTCCATCTACAACAAGTGGAACAAATCCTGCTCATCTCTGTGGGACATTTATCAGTAAGGAAGGGCTGTCACAAGCAGGAGAATATAGCACATGTGTCCAGCTAGTCTTCATTCAGCTGCTTTCTTCCAACTAAATATATTTTGTGTTCATTGGAGACTGTCCAGGAAACAGGTCACAAGTATTGCAAACCACAAGAACAAGACCCTTTTGAAGCACATGATAAACATTTCAATGCCTTGTTATAGCTCATGTACATGCACATGTATGCATATATGGAAAAACGATTTGTTTAGGGAATCAAAAGCTCATCAGAAGCAGTAAAAAATATCAACACTGAGTATAGCTGGACCGAATGCTTTCCAGTTCTCCTTCCTTCCCCTCCAGTCAATTCACTGATGGGCATCCCAGTTCAAAAAGCTCTCTCCTCTTTTTAATGGATCCTTAAGCACTACGCTTGAATCACGCTCACTAGAACTCTTTTCCAACTCAGAGGCATGGCACCCAGCACACGACACCAACGTCCTCAGTCTGCATGTGGCACTTGGCACATCAACTGGGTAACATATGGCCCCCAAATGACCATATAGCAGAAATGACTTGTACCTCCTCCTACGCACCTAAAGAATTTGTGAGTGGGGGTCCCGTGGCCATCCTCCACTGACAGGAACCTTGAAACAAAACTCCAGTAGTTTGCACAGACAGTTTCATAAGACCCTGCTCGCCTAATTGGAAACAGAAGCATATTTTTCTTAGCGACTGACATCTCATGAGACTAGCTGCTTTCTGAAGTGCAAAGCATGTGTGCCAGGAAATACAAGGTCTGTCATATGACCTTCATGTCTTTTATAATCATCCTAGGGAGGAAAAAAAAAAAAAGCATCAGCCCTTGGCACATCAGGTGTCCTTCTTCTGACTAAAATGTGACATCTGATTTGTTTTCTTTCAACAAGTGAAAAACACTGCCTTTCCAAGCAACTTGTAGCATAATTATTTATTTCAGTGTTTTTGTCACTTGTATCTTAAGTCTGCTGAGGTAAAGTAGTGGCAAGTCTATGTAAGTATTAAATCCACTGACTTTTATTGTGGTCCTAAATCATTTAAATGCTTCTGAAAAATCTCACTGAGAATTTTCACGTGGTCTGGTCATCAGGCAATCACTTGCTATGGCAAGCTACCACAAACATGCAATATGTTTTGTTGTCCAACTTCCATCCTAGGCTTTCCACTGGGAAAGTGGGAATACAAGAAATAAAATAAAAATATCTCTGCTTCAGACTAAGCTTCCTATATACTTTAACACTTTTATCAGTATGAAGAGCCACTCTCCTCCAGGTATGTGATCTGTACAGCAGCATTTGTATATACTAATCACTTAGGCTTTTTAGCAGCCACTTAATTTCACCAATTCCCTCACATTCAAGTAACATTCAGCATGCCCTCAGCATTCAAACTCTATACCATACAAAATAAGCATCATGCAGCTATACTTTCATTGTATGCATTATCCAAGAAAAGGCATTTACTTTCTGAAGCCCTTGCTCAGTCCAGTCATCTGCAGCCCAGCACCCAGTTGAAGCTACCTGTCTAGGCTTCCTCCGTAGGGAACAGATAAAACAGTATCCAGGGATGAACTGACTCTCCCCAGGGAGGCACCTATCGCACCCCACCAACTGCAGAGGAAACCCAGACACCTAAAATTTAGGTGGCAAGTTAAGGAAAGAGGAATCCCCATCAGCACCAATGAAGAAATGCTATAAATTTTAAATACAGAGGGCCAAACTCAAATCTGTTTTCAGCTGCTATCCTCAACACCAAACACTTGACTTGATTTATACTTGTGCTGAGCTTCGCTCTCAAAAACATTAAACCAGCATTTTAAATTAATATTAATTTCCACAATTTCTACAGTGGTATTTGTCACCAGCACTACTAGATTTCTTTTAGAAATAATGAATACCACCACCCTGCAAACTGTAAGTGGTTGAATGAAGTATTTCACTTGTGCACAGCTCAGTCTTAGGTTAAAAGTTAATGAACACACTCCTCCACTGTCCACGTGTGTGATGCAATGTCTATCATAAAATGGCCCACTTCAGGCAAAGGGTGAATAAAACAGCCATAAAGTCAAATGATGTTCTAACTACATAATTTAAGATGGGTTGTTTATGAGCCTTCACTGAAGAAATAGGTCATGGTTTTAAATACTGAAAAAAAAACCCAAAGGTTTCTGCTTAAGATCCTAATTTTAAGGCCAGGTTTCAAGCATCTGCATCTGATAAACATTTTATTTCCATGGTACTGCATGCAAAGCACTAATGACAGATCCAGCTGCTATTTTAATTTACTTCAGGGTTTGAAAATATGGCCCTATTTTAATACAATAACACCGAATTGTGTTTGTTAGGAAGATCATTAGCAATGCTAAAGGAGTATTTCTATAGCTCTAATGCAAATGTTGAAGCTCTTCAAAGCAGATAAAACATGTAATATATTGGGCTGTTCACCTTTATATCAACAAAGATTATTTTTCAGTAGGCTACCATACCACTTAGCCCCCATCCACCCTTAGTTTAAACCTGTAGAGGACAAAACTCTCAAACAAAGCAAACATTCAATACCTGAATCATATTTTTCACTTTGGCCATCACGATCTATTAAGGTACTTGCTGCTATCATCACTGTAATTCCATTTTTCTGGAGCAGACGGCAAACACAGCTATGCTCCTGCAAGTCCTGCGACTTGCTCCAGGGGCAAGCTGGGATTCCCACAGACAGTGGGTAAGAGGCACCTCTTCCTCCGACACTCTCAGGATCGCTTCAGAAGACCAAACCAACCAGAAGGCAGATGAGGAGTGGGAACTTGCACTGACAAGGACCAAGATGTCGGGCTTCCTAAGAGGTCACTGAGCATTAACTTGCACTTGCTCTTGTCCCCACTGTTCCTTGCCAACACCCCTAAAAACAACTGATGCTGCATTAATAGCACAACCCTTGTCTGTGCCAGCACAGGCTGTTGGGTCAAGAGCTAAACTTGCTTATAGGCAAACATGGTGTGAAAAGTCTTTACATCCAAATGATGCCTGCACGCAAAAATCTACGTGCACCTAAACACCGTAGCATGCCTGTACAGGACATTTGCTTATTGAAACCATAAGGAAGACCTGCCACTGTTAAGCCATTTGTTCAACAAGTTAAGAGAGGAGGAGGTGAGCTATCTTCACTTTCCTTACATTAACTTAGCACTTCTATACTGCAGCAAGTCAGCACAGGACACGGAACATTACCATGTGCAAATGTGGCTCACACTGTTGAGTAATACCGCTATTTTAAACCCTCTGCTGCTAAGCAACACTGACAATCTGGTTAGAACATTTTGGAAATACCGAATGCTTCAGCTCTTCCCCCACACACATACAAAAGCTGTTCCTGCACTCTCCATAGATCCAGAAGCTATTCAAAAATGGGGGGTCAGATTTTCTTGGCCTGTCTCTCAGCAGCATCGCAGGGACACTGGTCAGCATTTGTGCAGTAGCAGTCCCTGAAGGGATGCCCAAACCTGGCCCTTTGAGTTGTATTTAGGTGCCCCATAGGCACTGTTCCTTGGAAAGGCTCAGCAGCCAGCTGTTCAGTTGGACACTCACAGCTAGCAAACAGACAAAATTTCAGCCCCCTTAATTCATGTGTCAAAAACAACACAGGCTTGGATCACCTCCAAATTTTGTGCTTACCTGAGCTGTCCAAAAAAGGGCAGTTTAAGTTTTTTCTTTTAAGAGCCAGGAGGCTATGTGTGACCAGTACTACAACTAAAGGAGTAATTGCTGACTGCTAACATGAAAAATTTCCAATTCTTGTGGAGCAACAGGGACAGAAGACAGCAATGGGAAAGCACAACACAACATTGAAGGAGCCAGACAAGATATGGGAGGACTTTGTTGAAACTGCACTTGCTATAGTGAGAAACATTTATTTTAAACCTTTCTATTTGTCTGCACTTCAGTGGAAGGCACGAAACCAAGGTTGGAGGGCTCTAGCACCAGGGTAGCTGGCAGTCAGTCCTGTTAAAGCAGTCTCACCATGTACAGGGCTTTCATGCTCACCTCTTTACCAAGCAACAGACACAAAAATGGCCTCGCACTGATTAACTCAGTTTCCTGTTGGGTGAACTATCTCACAAGGTTTGTCCATGTTCACGTACTTCTGAGATACACCTGACTAGAAACGTCCAATTTTGACAGAACACACTTCAAACTTTTCATAAGCATACTCCTCTCATTGTTACTCCAATTTATGCAGGCATAATTAATTTTGCCACAGACATTAGTGAGGTTACAAATATTCATGTCACTCCAAGCATTAATTTTATTGCATCTTTCACTTCATCATATATTTACCCGTCTATTAACTTACATGGATGATTTCATTGCTAATCATTTCTACTAACACCCTTTTAGACCTTTGTGACTTCAACACTGAAGATGTAGGTGACTGGAAAGGCTTGTCTTCCTCCTCCCTCCTGCTATCTAAAATTAAAATGATGTGACCACGACAGTGTGCCTCACATGCTTCTTTGACAGATAGCACAGGTCTAGACCCAATTTCCACCCAAAGAGTGAATGACTGAAGAAAGGTAAGGCAAAGCATCTCCTGAAAGAGCACACTACAGCCCCCTTAGGCAAAAATGACACAAGACAGATGTAGGAGCCAAATTTGGGTATCATAAAGGTACCATTATATAAAATGCATTGAAAAAATGAAAAAGTGTTTCTCTTCCAGTTGACTGAGTTTTACCAGAACAGACCCAAATAGTTTGGTAAAAAGAGAACTACAGTACTGTGTGATTACACTGTGGTTGCAAACAGCATTTAAGATGGATGCCTCTTCGGACCAGTCTCTGATTATTGCAAAATAAGGTCCAGCAGTCCACCCTCCATAATTAAGAGAGCCTGGTAATCCTAATCCCATCACATATGTCTCCCTGATCTGCAATATGACTATCTTGACGATCAACCCTTGTGGAAGACAACATCACTCAAACATAGCGGCCTTTAGTCTGTGGTATTTAAAAGCACTCTTCAGCTATTAAAAGGCAACTCCTCTCTCTTTTCATCACGACACACAGAAAAACAAGAGACTATAGCATGACTAATGAATCCCTGAATTCCCATCTGCCAACACAAGTCAGTCACTATTTCACCCGCTCGCCCCCAACCGCTCAGCACTGCACCTGATCTGCCTCAAAATGGGATCACTGAGAACCACAGCACATGCTACGCTAAAAAAATGTTCCTGGCAAGGCACCGGGCACCTCTCGCCTGCTTATGCTGTTATACAAAAGGGTATTTTTGATAGCTTTCTCTTCTTTTGTTCCACCATCAAGTTTCATTGGCTGTAAATCACAGGAAGACCACAAAGAGAGTTCATTTTCATTTCCAAGTCCAGTATCAAGGTTTACTTTGACGACTAGTGGAGTACAAGACAGGCATGGACCATTATCTAGTACGTAACTTAATGATGTGCTTGCAAATTTTCTGTCCTCATTAGATGTCTCTTCTTTACATTAAAAGCCTCACTGCCAAAAAATAAATGTGCTTTCCTCTGTGGGAAAAAAAAAGAAAAAAAAAAAAAAAAGAACTCAGTGTAGGAAAAGCTGACTTGCATTCCTTCTAAGTTTTTATTTTAACATATAGTCTGCTGAGGCACTTCCTTGAAAAGATTTTAGGAGAATAAAGGAATAGCAGCAGACTGTAATGCACTTAGTAGTGTCTTGTCCAACTTCACCACGAAATTGCTGAGTTCTCTCTGAGGAGGACTCCATTGTGGTCTGTCCTCAGCAGTCCCTAAAATGTCTTTAAAAAAGCTGTACCTTCCAAGTAAGGAAAAATCCCCAAATGCCCAAAATGGCAACCAGTCTGAAACATAACTAACAGAAGTCATGTTGTAGAGTCTTTTTCCTTTAGATTTATGTGACCCACTGCCCTCTCCCCCCAAAAAAGATAAAACAACTTTTTGGCTTTTTCATATTAAGAATTTAATGTAGGGGGCTGTTAGACAACACATAGTTTAGTCAGGACAGAGGCATTGTGTATGACTCACCTTTTCAAAGAGCAGAAATAAATATCAACAAACCTGTATTTGAAAAAGTTACATAGACACATAGCTCTGCCTCGATCAATGCAGGATTTCAATCCACAGAGAATAAATTAGGACAAAGCCGATTTTACCCAAAGTAGCTGTTCTCAGAGACACAAGCTAAATGACCACAATGTACACCTTGGCCCACGCATGTAGCACCAATTGTGACAGGCAGCATGTTCTTTCTGAAGCATTTCCTGCTGAATTTAAATGTCAGGATGAAAAAATGAGCAATTAATTTAGACATGCTTAAAGCAACATACTTTCAAGGTCCCAACTACTGAAGAGGGAGACAGAGTGGAAGTGAGGGAGCTCTTTCTCCTCTGCCTGTTTCAGTTGTCATTTAATGACCCTGTTTGCAAGCCCAGTGGATCAAAAGGATCCCCGTCTCTTCCCTGCCCTTTCTCTTTCCCTCAGCCCACCAACAGTGGGTTCCCAGCAGGCACACACTGCTATAACTTTGCTGACACGAAAAACTAGACCACAGATAATCACGGCATAATACCAGTTGACTAAAGGTAGCGTGGAGGAGTGGTCACAGCCATTTTGATGCAAGTTTGCTCCATCTGGTGAAATGAAGAAATGCAAGCCGACCTGCTCAGTGTACCTGGCTGGTAAGGGTATTCATATTTTGCTGAGACGCGACCATATGTTGGAAGCTGTCACTATCAGCAAAAGCATTTCTGCATTAGCACCTATGAGGCCCAATTAGGGAGAAGGCTCCTGCTGTGCTAGGCATGTCAGAAATGAAGAAAACAGACTGCTGTAATCCCAGACTGAATTCTCTGGTATATAGACAAGTTGCAGGAGCTATACAATAGAAACAGATGGGAGGGAATACCCCTTAACTAAAAGGGCAAAGTACAGTAAAATCAGGGCACATTCTATCAAAATCTGAGGATTCAGTCAGATGCTTGAGATCATTGCCAGCCTGTTACTGCCGAGGCAGATGCACCCTGGAAGGGGATGAGAAGGACAAGCATCACCTGCCCATACGGGGAGCTCCTTCCACAGGTACATGGCAGCCCAGCAAAGAACCTGAAAGTATGTGGAAAAAAAGAAAAAAAAACATAATGAAAGTCAACAGAGTTGTTTGAGCAAGAATTTATACTATGACCAGGTCAGTGGCAGAATACCTTGTTTGTTAACATACACAGGAAAAAAAAAAATAAAAGGAAAAATGTTTTAATCATTTTCTGTGCTTTTGGGTACGTACTTCTTAATAATCCTCCAGCACCAGGTTAGCTCAGAGCAGGCAAAAGCTGGCATCGTACCACTGTACATCATTACCAAATCTCACTAGTGTATGCATAGGATAGTGCAATTCAGAAAGGGGTTATTCTTGCTCACAAGGATGCAAAGGGCAAATGTGGATTAAACAAGTAGTGACTGCTCAACATTGTCAGAACAAAAGCCAATGAGCGCACACTAGTCACACTGTCTTGAAGGCGCAAAGGACAGGAGAAAGACAATGGCTGTCCTTCATCTTTTAAAATGATGTGTCACAGCAAGACTTTGGGGCAGTGTTTCCCTTAACAGAAAGCAGAAAATATGATCGAATGCCTATCCTCCCCTTTTCACTTGATTTTCCAAAGAGAACAAACAACACATGTTAAGTAGCATCACCTCTCCTTTACTCCTCCAAAAACTCTTCCAGAGCACCTGGTTATAGAGAAGAAAGACTGCCCTATCAATTTCTGATGCATCATAACCAAAGCTGTCACAAAAAAAAAAAAAAAAAAAATTCCTCCTATGAAGCTGGGAACAATTTGTTTCCATGGCAGCAAGGACAGTGATGAGCAGCTCTGGCAAATAGCTCAAGAATTATTAGGAGCACAACGTGGATCAGATGATTTACATGCAACATAAATAGTGCAGGAGGTGACGAGAGCAAGCAATAGCCTTTGAAATAGGAGAATTATAGAGCCAGTCACCAGATCTAGACCTCTGTCTTTCCCTTTCATCCCTCTGCAGAGTCAGGAAAAAACTGTCAGTGCAGATGGATAAACAGCACTGGAGGAGATATGATGGCATCTCTGAATCATAACACTTAATCCCAAAGTGGGACTGCAACAGCCAACACCTGTGCTAAAACAGCAGTAATTTTAACAATTTTTTAAGGTGAGGTGTAAACTTCGTTTTATCTACACTTTGCAACACACTGTCAGCTGTTATCTGAAAAAGTCTGACAGATACTGTACTATGCTGTTCATGGAAGGAAGCTGCACATCTAAAACAACATCCACCCATAGCTCCTTTTCATCAGTGAAATACACGTTATCCATCCTCAGTTTTGAGAGGTCTGGCACAGAAGTTCAAGGTCACACAAACCCACGACAAGAACCCAACTCAGGCTCCCCATGAGCTGTCATAAGTGCAGGATTTCCCTCCCTCTCTCCATCCGTTTGTCCATAAATGCCCAGAGTTATTAGAAGATCCCATCTTACTGTTGCTGTGTCTCTGCTCTTTGTAACCTTGAACTAGAATTTTGGTTCTAAAACTAAGCAAACTGGATATATTGACTGTCAACCAGGTGCACCAGTTTCTGAAACAGCACATCAAAAACAACAAAAAATAAAACTCCATAACTTCTGTAGTGCAAAGAATTGCACATCAGCTAAAAGTTTCTACAATGTGATAGAAGTTTAAGCTCCCTGAGAAGTTTTTCTACATGGATTAGCTTCCCTTTGTTTATTATTAAAACTGAAGATGGCTATCAGGCATATTTTGAGAACAATAGTGATAACGTCGTTATGACACTGTAACCCTGAAGGCACCTTGAAGACTGAGTGGCATCACGGCTGTGGCAGGGCTAATCCACTTAAGAAAATCAAGATGAAATTCCTAGCTTGACATTTCTGAGAACAAGGTGAGGAAGTTCTAACAAGCCTACCACTGAAGGGTAAGAAGAATCAGAAATTTTTCACGGAGAATATATCCAGTCTCCAGCGCGGGTTATAACCATATATCTTGATGTAACTACATAATCAAAAATATGTTTCTTCTGTGTGCAGCAACATAACATTCTGCTTGTCCCCTTCACCTTCCTGTTTGGGGAATTATATTTTGCAGCCATCAACTAGTCTTGAAATAATAATGCAGGAAGATAAGCACTATGAGGGAGCATCCAAACCCATGGAAAGAAACATGTCCATGTATATACATAAAGCCATGTATATACATAGAGAAAAGCCTTGACTTTTTTACTCTGCCTTTTTTTTTTTTTCCCTCCTCGCTTGTATAAGTGGTATATATAGCTTGATGTTTGTGGGAACATGGGAACAGGAATTTCTCATTGCTTAAAAATATAAGTAATGATGCCCAGCTGTGTCAGAGCAATAGCCATCTAGTCTAGTATTCTGACTCAGAATGACAAAAGCAGATGCTACTTAGAAAGATCATGCAAGTCTGGCAATTTGTATTTTTGCAGCCATTTCTCCCTATACTCCCTGAGGATACAGAATTGCTATATTAAAGAAAGTAGTGGGTACTTGGAACTTACCACTGAAATTTTCCCTGAAATTGTGAAGCCTTTCCTACCTGTAAATTACAGTCTTCCAAAATGAACCCTTGCTGCGGTAGAGGCTGCAGAGCTTGATCAACAGCAGTGCATAGATTTCAGTGACATGAAAAAAAAAAAAAGAAAAAAAAAGACACAAGCAGGTCTCTTCAACTCATAAATATATATATAATGATTTTTTTCTTTTTATAATCCATATATTTCAAAGGGATAAAACTCTTCCTTTAAGTTAGTTCAATTCCTATTTGTTCATTTAGGAGCAACTCAAAGCTGAATTCTATTAAAAAATCACTGAGGCCAAGCCAACAGGCACCAGGGATCCTGGAAGAAAAATGTAGGTGCTGTCTTTTTTTCCTTTCTAAAGGGCAAGAAGGCCCTTTCCAGGAAAGAACATTTTAACATGTCATTGAGCTATTTAATGCACCATTTTTGTAACTGTTCCTCCTGAGTTCATGCTCTCAGACCATATTTAATCACCTCCACAGTATCAAACTGAAATCCAAATGGCTGTTCATGAGCTTCACAGAGCCACTTACATTTGCAAGGATTTAGAAGGAGCACAGCGCCATAGGGTACCGAGAGGCTGCCACCACCGTACCATGCAGAGGTCAGCTCAGTTACTCAAGTTTACCACAGCTGTGAAGCAGCTGCTACCACCGTGCTCAGCCTCAGTCAAGATCCAATAACAAACCCTGTGCCTTTTCTCTTGAACACATTCACATAAAGTGAGACTGTTTTTCTGTGAAAAAAAAAAAAAAGCCACATATTGAAGTTAAATTCCCACCCTTGCAGCCCATGGAGAGGGTTGCCCACACAGTAAGCAAACCATTCAAAAGCTTCTCCCTGAGCCAGTTTGGTTTGCTGTCTAGCCAGGAAATGCTTCTGCCTCCCCCTGCTCAAAGGACATCAGTGTTATTCAAGTTTAGGGAGAGCAGCCATTATTCTGGCTGAAAGCAACAAAACGTCATCCTTTGAGTACATCAACTGCAGGAAAGCTTTGGGATGAGAACAAAAGCCCAGGGAAAAAACAAGTACATAAAGGGAATAGTTACCCTTAGATCTATGGAGAAAGATCTTGCTTAGGACTGGATCCTAGTTAAAGGGCCACATAAGTATGGTGATACCTTTTCTAAGATTTCTAGATTTGGAGGCATTATTATAGTGCCGCCAGACCAGGATATGCAAGAGACATACAACACTGCCTTCAAGGAAGCCTCTCCTGGAGTCAAGTGTTAGCTGAGTTTTGATGCACCTGACAAGCCCATGGAGGCTGGGTCTCCAATATTTATACCTCAGACACTTAGGCTGAAGGATCACTTGAATGCGTCGGGGAAAGCCCCTGGTTGTTGTGAGGCCAACAATGCCCTCGTGGCTGTAATGGGTTGAGTTAAATTGAAGCACATCAGTCGAGAGGCCAGTCTCTGCAGGCTGCCTTGACAATCAGTACTGCCAGGGCATGCCTAGCATCAGCTGTCTTCTCCAAAGCCCTCTCCTACGAGCTCCCTCCCACCGCCTCGCATGCTTAGCTGCAGAGAAAGCCTTGATGGACCAGGCTCCTCAGCTACGCATCTAAAGTTAGCTGGTAACATAGAAACGTATTCTCACTACCCACATCTCCAGATGTCAGGTTAATTTAAACATATTTGACCATATTCAAAATCTATGCATTGCCAGGAAAATGAGTGTAGGAATTTGTGCCTGCAAGAACTTTATCTGGCAAATCCAGACGTAACACATAAATGATAAACAGGTTAGATAGTGGAAATAATTGTGCATTTAATCTTGGCTGAAATTTGTCAATATATGGCTTTTAGTAAGCAAAAAGCATTTGCACAGAGACCTAGAAAATGAAGCACTGCCAAAAAGATCAGCTGCTAGTAGCAACACTGCCATCTCATGATTTTATTTCAAGTCTCATGATATTCTATGCTTTTCTCAGGGCTTCAGGCTCTTCAACTGTTAAAACTCAGGTGTAAGTTGTTTAAAAAAAATAACACAAAACAATAATAAATTTCATACCTTCCATGTATTCTGAGAAAAAGCTTGAGAATATAACCTTTAACAGTTAACAAACAGGCAAAACAAGGAACCTAAAGCACATAATTTAAAAACAAACGGTGTGTTTTTGAATAATGACTTTCCAAGAGCCTGAAAGTTTGTACTGGACCATCATCCTCATGAGGTAGGTAAGCGTAGCTGGAAACCCAACAGATGTCCTCAGTGACTTGTTTGAGAAGGTTTGACACAACGGTCTACCAGCTCCAGAACTCAACTTTTGGGGATCCAGTGGAAAAAAAACAAACATAAGAGCCCACATCTTCCTTGCACTGTAACAACTGCCGGAAGGAACAGCATGTTCTAGACCTCAATTAAATTTCTAGTTCCTAGCAAAAACTAAACACACTGAAAGGACAAGCTAAAACCCCCTCAAACTCACTGACAATTTATTGGCAAATGGGCTTTATAAATAGGCTGGGGAAGAGGCTTGGTATTCACCAGTGTGCTAAGAGCCATTTAAACTTGAAGCAAGAACACCTTTTGTTGTTCAAAGCAACATGGTTTTTGGCTGAAAAGGATGGACACACAAACTACAAATTGATTCACGGCCATAACATCTCTCCCCAAGCTCTAGGTTCTCCCCACCACGAAATATCCCTCCACGTTCTCCCCAGCACACAAGCCCACCTACACACCTTCTCACCCAGCAGGAGTGGGGTTTCTTACTAAACAGCTCAAGATGTCTCTGCACTTTATCCATTTTACTTAATTCAAGACAGCTGGAAGGCTTCCAAGCAGCTTTAATTTGAATTATTTGGGAAGGGCAGGAAGAGGCTAAGCCAGTCAGCAGATAAAGCACCTCTCTGCTCCCAGCCTGAAGCAAGTAAGCCTTGCCGACAAGCACGCCAAACCCCAGCCACCAGCGATGGGGTGTGATGGGCCACTTGGGCACTGGCAAGGCTGGCACTTATGTGTCCCTGGCCACTCACAGTGCGGCCCCACCACCGCCACGTCCGGTGCTACAAAGCTTGTGGGACCTGCACCCAGTTTTGGGGCTCAGGGGGAGTTTCTCCCAGGCCACGGCTCCTCCTGAAGGCCACAAAATCGCTATGCATAACAGAATGACATAAGCACCTTTGAGAGTCATACTCTTGACTTCAAGTCTTGATTTGAAGTGCTCCCCAAAACAGCGAATGCCCTCAAAGGATTTTTTTTTCCCAAACTTCACTCACAAAGGACACATTTTCCAGCTGGTTACATCTCTGAGGAGGGCAAGCTCAAACAGGAGATCTCGTGATTTCCCTGGCACAGGAGCACCAGTAGAGGCCACCACAAACCCAACTGAGCAGGTTTTAAACTGAACAGACAGGTGCCTGTGTTGCACCCATATTAAGCAGAAAGGAGACTGGGGATGGGATTAGGGTTCAACTTCATCTAGACCAGCGTTAAAACATGGCATCAAAGCCTCATCACAGACAGACAGCAGAAGCTCCTTATGCATTATTCACAGTTTTGGTTTTTATTCCCTTCTTTAGTTTGCAGTTCATTATTACACTCAGAAGAGCACAAGGGGAAAAGGGTGAACTATACAATATTTCCTGCACATCATGGAAAGTGCCGTGGCATTAAGGAAGGAGAAATCCCAGTGAGCCTTTATGAAGAGAGTCTGGGATTAAATCATCGCCCTTATAACCTCTTGTGGTTCACAATAAAGCCTCATCTACTGATTTCAAAGCCTGTTTCTGCTAGGAGAAACCCATATAGGCTAGCTATTTTTCCCCTCTGTTCTCCTTAGTTAAATCAACACCTCAAACTCCTGTACACATAAAGGCCACCATCCCTCTACCCACTCATCTCGTAGGAACAGCTACTGGTCGAGTGAAGTGCACAGAAATATGCAAGGGCTTGTCAATCCCATCTGCACCACCAAACAAGGTTGCTTCAACTTAACAGTTATAAATCACCACTGGACTACCAAATGCAGTGTGAGCAGGCCAGTTCAAGGCAAGGCTTGTTTCAGAGATCATATATACCAACTTATACTTCAGTCTGAAATGCAAGCTAATTTTAGACAGTCATCAAGCATATGTTTTCTGTAGGTGAGGAGTTGTAGAGGGGAGATATACTCAATGGTTGTGGTTTTGGCTGATGCTCTTAAATGAAGACTGTAAACTGGAATTAAGGGCAAGGTGACTTGTTAAAAAAAAAAAAGCCTAAATTTCTAACTAGCTACAGATGAGGTGATCCGGTCCTTGTTATTACCAAAATACTGCAGAAATACCACAATTTCAAATATTGCAGCAGTCATCCAGCTCTCATTTTTCTGCCAACATGCACTCCCATGTTGAGACATCAGGGAGTATTGGCAGAATAGCAATATGCCTGTAAGTTAACCTACACCATTTATTTTACCACAACACTTGAAGACTAATCTTTTTTTTTTTTGTAATGGTTTTCCATAACATTCCTCACACAACTGCCCCCCTACTATTCAGTGTTTCTATTACAGTACTGACTTGAGATCCCAAATAAGATACACTTATTTCTGCACAGACATTGAATGGAAAATGTTCTCCAGCAGATGCAAGGCTTGAAGGGACCTTAAGAATATCTCAAGGTCTTGCTTAATCCAAAATTTTTCATTAAAAAGCCACTTTTTATTTCCTGAAACAAGAAGGCATTCAGGTAATGCCACCTAGAACTTTTGTAAGCAGACTCTGAAACGCACTTTATTAATATACTTTTAAAATAACAAAAAAAAAAAAAAACCCATAAAACAGCAAATGCTCAATGGTGTCTTTGGATCTTGGATGGGGACAGTTACTAGAACCAGCAGACCCTCTTGAACCAAAACAGTAGAAAAGCATCTCTTTGCCCTTCCCACTTCACAAAAATTAGAACAGTAGCCTGCAAAGAAGGCCAGATTAAAATCCCTCATGCTGCATTAAGCAGAGGGATGTTTCATCACAAATTCTGTGAAAAGTGATCCAGGGATCAAAAGGTGCTCAGGTCCAGGCTGGCTATGCATCAGAGATTCACGAAACACAGCAATCACAAAGCAAGCGCACCCTTCCACTTCACCCACAGGCAGCACTTGGACCCAACGGGCAAGTATAAACCAGCAATTGCAGCTAACGATGGCTGCCCGCTATTTCTAAGTCATTTTTTGCTGTCTAGTTATGTGTTACTGAGTGCCTTATGAATTGAGCATTATGGGTTAAAGCCACATAAATCAAGGTTAGAGAGATAAAAAGGTAAAAAGCATATATGCCCTTTCTCCCAACTGCTTCCCCTACCTATTTGCTACTGAGCACACCCATGGGTTCACAGATATCTTTATTTTTATACTCAGACCTCCATCTGTCATTAGACCAACAGTCTATAAAGAAAAGAAGGAAGCGTGACAAAAGGTTTTGAACATGTGAAAGGTTTCTGCAAACAGGATGAGAGCATATCATCCTCCATATTCACCAGGGACTGGCAGTACAGCTGGCTTAAAGTGACGATAAAAAGAAGTTTAGAATGGTTATTAGGAAACTGGGGGAGGGAAGCTGTTGAGGAAAGAGGAATAAAGGAAGAAAACAAAGATACAAACCCCAGCTATAAGGATCACGCAGAGGAACCCAAAGTTTCAGCTTTTGGAGGCTTTCCAGACTAGTTGAGACAAATGCATCCCGGGAATTGCATGGATACTGTGCGGGGCTGAGGGAGAACCAACTAGGTGATACATCGGCATGCTCTCCTACAGCATCATGATTATCAGATATAATTCACTTTCTTTTTGTCTTCGAGTGCTTTCACCAACAGCCATGTATCTATTAAATTGCTGACAGGAGATACTACCTGGAGGAATTGCACTCGTTGGAGGTGAATGGCAATGTAGGACTTTTTAAAAAAGCTCTAAAGGGAGGAGCAGAAGCTCTGACCTTTAACAGTTCACCACTGCCCCATCTCATGACTTTGAGCTATTCCCTTGACAATGCCTCTTGTGTTTCAAAGTGAAACAAAGACCCATCAGAGGGATTTCACAGGTTTTTAGAAACAGGGACATTGCAATTTCCAAGGACTGAGAGGGAATAAAATTTATTTCACCAGTTTCAGGTATCCATTTATCTTTTACTGGATGGTTGGTGACTGAAAAAAAAAAATTCCTTTGGTATTTTGTTGTTCAGTCATAAAGATAAATATTTTGAAAGCATAACAATTATTTCTCCAGGTCAGTACAAGAAGATTGATCATGCTGTGTTTTTTTTTTTGTTTTTTTTTTAATCAACTTGGGGACAGTACTACTAAGCTGTTTTCTTCCCTCTTCATACTCATATATATATTAATCCTTTAAAATGAAATGTTGTAGAAGTTGCTTTTCTTTGTTTAACTAAGTAGTTAAATAAATGGTACCATAATGCTCTGGATAATGCATAACAGCTTTTATCCACAGATTTTTGGCATCTGTGTCCTTAGAGCTGTCATAGAAAGCAATAGAAAATTTAAACATAATACCAGCAATTTTTAAAAGTCTTTTATAGTTCATTAGTGACTAGATCTTTCCACTATCTCTTAAGACTTATGCAATTCTTTCCACTCACTGGTATTGGCTGCACTCCAATGAAACTATACAAAATGTAACTATTCAACATGTGTATTTGTTCTGCTTGGCCATACACTTTCTAGAAGCAATTTTTCCATTCAGGAAAAGTCCAGTTATGAACCTACAATACAATAACCTTAACCACATTAGTGGTTAAGTTTCAATGACAAATTGCCCCAAAAATACCAGATAAATGTTAAGACTCACTTTTACAAGCAGTTAAAACGCAGTATCAAAGTTCCAGAACATTCAATGGTTCTTTTCAATGCCAGAAAATGCTTAAATGAGTGTCTAAGGAAAAACTCTGAAAATCCATACTGCTTTTAATGCAATAATTTGGAATATTAATTTCAAATATCTCATGTGTGCCTATAAAAGAGATTATGTTGCACACTTGCACTTGTACATGGAAGTAATCATAGAGTTGGGCAATTCTAGGATTACATGCAGAACATCCACTGAGCACTGAGGACTGGGGTGCATCCACAGCGCTCTGGTCTCTCCCCTTATTAGATAGCTAACGTGCTTAAAGAGAGAAAGGTGGCACTGAGAACTAAGGCACTGACAACTGTGATATTAGGCAGTATGGTCCTGAATTACCACAGATCCTTGGTACACCAAGAATACAGGGAAAAGGATGTGACTGAGTAGGGGTAAGAACTTCTCAGCTCTCAGCCATATTTCTTGACTCCTGAACAGCACTGGAGTAGGCATCTGGTTGGGGTATTTTTGCTTTTTGTTTTTAATTGAAACACAAAATAGGCACTGATTACTCAAAGTGACAAAACCTAAAAATTCTTTAGCTTAAACAGATTGTTTTTTCAAGCTGGAGAAAATGGATAATTAACTGGCCACACTATTTATACTGGCTTCTTTACATGGTGATCTGATCCTTGAGCAAAGATAGCAACAGATGAATCAAGTAATTTGACTGGCTGATGTACAGGGACATGATTAAAACTTCATCAACCCTTTAAAATAAATGTTTGCTATTTCAAGGTAAAAATGGAAAATTGTCTTGTGTTGACTGATGACACTTCCATCTCCTGGGATGAAAGAGCCTCTAAGGTTGCTTGGTCTTTGTATTACGCAGAGATCATGTACAGTCAACCATGAATTCTCACAAAATGGCCTGACTCATTAAATAGCGTGTAAACAACGGACATTCATACTAAATCTTCCATCAATGAAGTATTCAGAAGATGTTAGGCATCAACAACAAAAGTAACAGGCTCCAGGACTATATGATCTTAGAAGGGGGAGGGGAGGACAAAAAGGTATTAAATCAGAGTTGAAACCTGACCTCCCTGCAGAGTCTTCACCTCAGAGGAGGACATTGTGAAAAGTGACACATGACATGACTTGGTTACGTACAGCTTGCTAACAGCTATAGGAACACATTCCCACTGATATTTAATATCTATTTCAAATCTGACTTGGGTCTTTTTAATCAAGAAAGTCATTACATATCACAGATAAGTTTCCCCGTTAAGTTGGGCAGTAGTTTGAAAGACCAGTTGTCTGGCAAGACCTTCTCAAGTAACTCAGATAACAAGCATACGAAGTCTTTTTTATGCCAGGATTTTCTCTCCCACAGTCACGTACCTAAACTTCCCTGGAGTTCAGGGGGAGAAATGGGGTGGGGGGTGGGGGGTGGAAACAAGACCACACACACATACAAAGATACGTTATGAACTGTGCAAATTAAGTCAGTCATAAAATAATTTCATTTGGAAGGGAGCACTGGAGGTGAACTAGTCCAATCTCCTGTTCATAAAAGGCTAGTTTCAAAGTTAGACCAGGTTGCTCAGGGCCTTGCCCAGCTGAGTTCTGAAAATCTCAGAAAGGACAGAGCTTCCACAACTTCTCTTGGCAGCTTCTAGCACTTAACTACTCTTATTGCAGTTGTTCCTCTTTATGTCCCATAAAAAAAATGACAACTGCCTCCTGTTCTTTTGGGGTGCACATCTAAGAAGTATTCATCTCCATCTTCTCTACAACTCTCTCATTATCATTTGGCAAATTAGGTCTGCTCCCTTGACCCCAGACTTCTTCCTTCCCTCAACCTCTTGTCATACACTCCAGTCCCCTAAACATTTCACTGGATTTCTGCTGGACTTGCTTCTCAGACCTCTTAATCCAAGATAAAGCAGTTACAAAGAAGTTGCAACTCAAAGAGCTGCAAGTCATTATTAATCTGCTTTGAACATTTTAGTGCTTCTTACACCCAAGAGGGAAATGGGCAGAAGCACTAACACATCCTTTTCTGAACAAGCAGTAACCATAACAAAGTACCCAAAAGGCATGCTCTTCTTTTCCTGTAAGTTAGGTTGGTCATCAACAACTTCCATCTCATTGACCTCTTAGTACGAGCCATCACTCTTGCTGAAAGTCTTCTACCGTAACAGAAAAAAAAAAAGTAATTGCACTGTGAAAGCAGTTGAGGTACACCAAGACGGCATCTGGATCAAAACCAAACGTGCTGGACAATAAGCGTTTACTATTTTTAATTATGAGCTGGAACAGAAACCTAGCAAGTTCAACAGGAATTTCTATAAAATATTCCAGCAAATATAACCTATGCACTTCATGTGAAGGCAAGAGAGAGGGATTACATACTAGATAAACACTGTCACCATGCAGAAAAGTGTTTTTTTTTTTTTAATTTATGTGTACACATGTTTATTAAGTTCTTTCACCGTCTTACTAGAAGGAAAACCAAAAAAAGAAGTCTATGTTCTGACTGATCTTATAAAAGTGGTAGTTTCCTGCAAACAGAAATACAATTTACCAGTTCAAACCCTGACTCAGTTTCATAAAGTAATCTGAGAAATGGCATTCTGCCTCCCCCCCAGTAAACAAAACATGACTTTCCACATGGTGTATCACTCTGTCAGCTCAAAACAACAAATTATTTGATAAGTGCTTCTTTTCACAATAACTACCTCCCCATCAGGAGCTTGCATTTGTAACCATTTGTATCCAAGTGTGAGGCTTCAAACTGACCTATATCAAATGGAAACCATATATAGTCATTTATGTTTTTTTAAGATTTTGAGTGATTTATTTAGAAAGCATATTTTAATAATTTTAAGTTAGCAGTAAAGACAGAAAATAAGTAAGCTTTATAATGCTAAAGATATAATAGTGAATGCACTCATTTTGTGTTGAGGTGGAGGAAAACTGCCTGCACAACAGAAATAACTTTTCCACTACCAAAAAGTTTGTCAGGAGATTACTGTGCAGTGATAGATGACCAGACAAAATTCAGATATGTAGCTTCTACCATATACTGCCTGATCAGTTTTGCTCATGGGGGCACAAAGCAAGCATGCCAGTGTTTCTACTTCAACTGTCCATCTTCCAAATGGTACTATCAGAAAACAGTCAGGTGGCTTCCACTTTGCTGGAACTGAAAGAGCTATTTTCAAAGCCACTTTAGAAAGCAGAATGAAATGGAGAGGGTTTTTAGATCAGACTATAGGTAAATAGCAGCAAGGTCTCCTTCTGCATCCCAAATGAAGAGCAATTATACTGTTGTGCAACAATTCAGGTGAGGTGGCAATTAGCAAGAATACATCATCCACACTTCCTACAGTCTCTCTAATACTTCAGCATCAGTTTTGACTGGTCCTGGAAACATCATTTATTGTGTGCATACTGTCCTAAGAACTGCTAATGCAGCAAACTAATGATTACAAGTAAATAGCTTATACCAGCTGGTTCTAGCAACAAAGCTGGTAGGGAATGACTGGCGGCAGGAGGGACAAAAAGCATTCTCAACCAGCCAACTGCAAACTGAAGAAGGAAAAAAAGTCCAACTCACTCTAAAAGACATTTTCCATCTTGACAAAATGTGTGTGCATGTGTGTGTGCGCGTGTGCGTGCATGTGTTTGCACCTCCACAATACAGGTAACTATCAATGGTTAAATTTCTTTGCTCAAATTTCAAGAATAAATGATACTTCCTGCTGACAGTGATTTAAAAACAAATTAATAGGGGTTGATTGTTATTAAAGCAAAATAAAGTACCTTGATACTCCACATTTAGAAAGTCCAAATAATAAAACAGGTACAGCCTCATGATCTCCACACATAGGTGATGGAAGATGCAAAGACACTAATGATGACAAGGTCACTAGCTGAGCAGAGTCAAAAAATGCAACTGTGGTGAAAAGGCATGATCCATTTCTCCTCTGCTTGCTCTTTAGAAAGAAATATTAGGATCTGAGACTATAAGGGAAAACAAGTTCTTTCAGTTTATTATGATGAGTCTTGAAAACTGAACTTTGCTGCATCTGAGCATCACTAAGGTCTAAGCCAGATTAGTAACTATCTTCACACACATCCCCTCTGGAAGATGGCCTTACTAATCATCCAAGAGCAATTCTATAGGAAACGATCTAATTTTGCTTGCCCAGAAGCGATTTCTGGCTCTCCTAGCCAGTGAAAGTCCCTTTTCATAGTTTTGAGTAGTTGTATTTCATGAGTACTGAAACAGATTACAAAAACATTCCTGAAGTACATGACACACAAGTCACTGTTACTTATCTGCAAAAGTTTGATTTTTCATTCTTCTCAATTCCTACAACTGCCAAACGGTATGCAATTTTGTAGCACACATTTCTATTCCAGTTTATTGCTTTAATTATATGGTCCGTATCTTCAGTTTAGGTAATGATTATATACTTAGCAGCAGATGCAAAAACTAACACACAAGTTGCAGAATGTTAGTCTCCAGGCGGTTGGGAGAAAGGGGGGAAGAAACATACCAGGATACAGAACCTTCCCATAAATTATTTTCACAAAGCAGTCACAAAGAAAGCATTTAACTTAAGCTGAGTAATTCAGTTTAGCTCTGGTCTGCTTTCCAGCTGCAAATTAAACTCTAGCACCAAAAGGAATGTACTAAACCTGTTCCAAAATGACCAGATGTGCACACTCAAACGCCATTCACACCACTCTGGTGAACAGCTGCCGCCAAGTTTTGACAAAGGCAGCGCTGCGGTTTAGCACTGACAGACAATGCCATCTGAATTATAACCAAGTGATAAGCTCCAGTTAAAAACAAACTGAAAAAAACGCTAGGGAAATTGCAGGAATACATTCAATAGTGAGGGAACACTAATTCTAAACTGTACAGCATCCTCTTACAAAAATACACAGGGACTGAACAGCTAAGGTGTACTCATACAACAAACCCTAAAAATTAGTATTGTAGTTCAAATCACAAAAGCCCTTCTGACACAAGCGTCCCAGCCATCCCCCTTACCATACCTGGTCCCACATTGCAGTGTAGTCTCGGAACACACAAACTAGCTTTCTGTTTAATGAAATTAAACCAAAACGTGTGCTCCAGGAGCACATTTAATGTGCTCCAACTATATAAGTACATTCATTTTTCAAGCTCAGATGAGGGAGAATTTGAAGTAACCCTCGCCCCCCCAGAAAGACATTCAGCAAGGACACTGGGACCTTAATAACAGCTTCACCCTACAGATCCCACCCTAATGAGCCACACTACTTGCTCGTGTAGGACATGGCCACCCAAGGCTATGTCAATTGGTTGCGCACAACCAGAGCAGACCAGCAATTGGTGCAGGAATTGCAGCTCTCATCAGCCCCGGCAAGAGATGTGGGGTTTCACCTACCAGGCTGCAACAAGCTGTGGAACGTGTTCAGTTTGACTGAAAATACTGAAATATTCCCTTTAGTACACTACATCAAATAATCCCTCTGCAAGCCCAGAAGTTGTGCTACTATTCAACACCACCATTTTAGTATCACTTCATCATTTTACCTCTTCCTTACGTCAGCACTTTCAAACCTAAATACAATTTAAAGAGAGAACTACAGAAGCAAATCAGAAAGGCATCAAATAACTAAAGGCCATCAGGAGGTAGGCTGCAATAACTTCACTGACTTGTGGCATACCTTCTGTCTTCTGATTGATCATACTTCATGTAAACTGGTTTCTTGGCACAGGTGCTACCCCAAAACCTGGTCAGTTCTCCAAGCATGGCTGGGGGTCTGCGTGGTGGTCAGGAGGGAAGGGGGCAGAATGGCAGGGATGTACAACAAAAGGAAATTAAAAAAAAAAAAAAGTGAAAGGCAGACCTCCTTTAGTATTCTTCAAAAGTAAACCTACTTCTGAGCTTTCAAAACCTATACTGAGGCTTACATTGATATATCATCTTCATGATTATTATGTATAGCATATACCCAACTAGCTTGTGCTTTCTGTCAGGTTTTAAAGACAGACAAATCAGAAAAGCAGCAGTCACTAGATAAGCATCCAGAATTAGAGGCTATTGAAATGGTGATTTTTGTTTGAACCACTGCAGGAAAATACAGGTTTAAACATTTCCCTCATTCTGGTGTGTTTACTAGCCCAGTCATTTAGATCTGGAAAAAACACCATTGTGGCCATCATCTTTACAGACCAGGAAGTCCTCCCTAGAGCTGGCCCTGCATGCTTCCCCATGACAACCAGAGGATTTTTGTGACTTGTCCTACTGAAAGCAGCACACCTCTGGAGTGCATTAAGAGTACAAGCCACCCAACCCCACCAGCCCCACAGCAGGCACCAGGCAGGAGTTCAGGAAGGTGCTGGTGACTGCACAACGTGGTCACAGACACCAGGGAGGCGAGGTGAGGCCGTGCCTGGCCCTGATGCCCCCAGCTCACCTGTGTTGTGGAAAGGAAAGAGGCAAGGACCATGTGAAGAGTGGACAAGCACCAGCTCCTGTGCTCCGTGACCTTCTTATCAAAACTTGCATCAATAGAGGTGTGGACTGTTAGCAGCATGTGGGAAATCACATGCAGGTTTAAAATATAGCATACATGTTGTCAAGAGTGATCAGATGCAACTGTTTCTACTTACTAGCTACATATATGGTTCCCTTTTTAAGGCAAGTTTGATACACAGTTTTATTTAACCTTGGTTTAGTCAACTAAAACCAACTCAAGGTGGTAAAGTACATTAAAAGGATGTGTTCCTTACTGAAACAAAGTCTGACTTTAAATTGATTTATTGTTTAAAAATATTCATCCTTCACCTTCTATTAAATTAAGAAACTCAGATTATGTACCTTCTTAAAATAGAGCTGCTTATCATATGCCGAACAAAACCATGTGCAAACTTAGTCCAAAGTCTATCTATACCTCAGTCAACATGTTTTAAGTGGTTACCGGAGAGCCAACTGCAAAATAAATTTGCAAAGCAATAGCAGCACACTTGTAGGGCAGAACAGTTGCTGCTGAGGTCTCAGTATCCACAGAACATGCACTTCTTCCTAGGAGGACAGGAAAGCAGCTCTAGTCTGGGCCCATGAACAGAGCAGCCCCCAGTAGTGGGAACTTTATAGATGCCCTCCTGGAGCACACGCTTCAGTTCAGTTTCATCTGAAAGCAATCCAGTTCGTGTGCTCCAGGACTGCTCTGAGATTTGAACTCAAAGCACAGTGCATGAGGATAAACGAGATTTGCTTCAGAGCTTCAGCCCCAGATCAAAAATAAAACACAAATGCAGAAACACATGCAATCTGCTATAGCCATTTACTTCACTATGGATTTCCCTTCACTCTCTAAAGTGTTTGAGCTGATAAATTTCCACTGCAAAATAGTTTTGCATACAGTTCAGGAGAATTACAAGAATTCCCTTCAGTTTTTCACCTCCCAGTTCCAGCTTGTCCCAGTGACCCAAGCTCCTACCAGCTTGGCACAGCTGGAGAGAGCATAGGGGCTTCTTCTCTGGATTTGCCAGAGAAAATATTGAAGCGTTAGCTTTTTTGCACACCTATTCACGATTACTTCCTCTCAGGAATGGAGCGCTTGGTGCAGCCACTGAAAGACAGTTAATTTTAGGAATATAGCGTCATCTAAATCAGAGATTTCGCTCTGTAGGTAGACTGGAACAATGCATTGCAATACATATAGCAGATGAACACTTTTCGGCTGAGCTGCTGTACCTTAACAGTGATCTGCAACCAATCACACCCTTTGACCTAACCACAAAGGGGGTACAAAGGGGTGTGGAGGAGATCTTTGCCTGCTGACTCATCAGAAAGTTGACAACAATCTTACCAACAGTAGGTCAGTACTTTTCTTCATTGGTTACTGCTTTCGGGTCATATGATACATTTCCACAGATCTCTATTTCAAGGAAAACAATCCTTTTAGCTTGACACTTCCATTTATCCTTTAGCAAAGGAAAAGGAAGAGGAAAAAGAAGAGGAAAAGGAGCACAAACATTAATATTTAATAAAATACTGTCTTAACATGTACCTGAAAGTATGTCAAAGCTACCATGCTCAATAATAATCTATCTTCTTCACTGCAGCATGTCTCCCCAGTTGTGCACGCACACAAAAAAAGAAGAAAGTGTTAGACAGCGACAAACATTCACATACTTATGCAGAGGTTCAAAGTCCTGATAAATAAGCATTCAAACATTCTGCTGAAAATTGAGCTGTGTTCCCTGCAAAAAGTAGCATTGCAGCTACATTATATCTAATGTTAAATATATATCTATATCTACACACACATATGTAATCAGATACTCAGGAGTGTGACTAACTTAAAAATTATGACCAGATCTTTTGACAAATTTGACAGCTGTTACAGAATAAATCTTTTCTCCTCTTTTCAACCCTTCTTTCTACCCCATTTTTCGGTCTAACAGATGCTTTTATTCTGTTTTGTTTTTTTTGTTTCTCCTCCTCTCTTCAGTAACCGAGTCAGGAGGAGGGAGGGAGGAAGCGTAGGGTGCTAATGTACAAAGCGGTGCTTGTTAAAAACTGAACATATCCAGGCAATTCGCCAAATTTAATTCCAAAGATCCCGCTTGTGATTCTATGCTAAAATGGAATATAGCATTGTTCTATCTGTTTGTAGGACACTGTGTCTTCTATGGAAGAAGGGTTAAAAACAAAAGGACAAAAACCAGCTTGACACTCCCCCCCGCTCCAAACACACACTTCATTCCAGAAAATACCATATTCATAGGCCTTCAGAGTTGTTAGAAATAAATCAAGCAGCAAAAAAACAGGATTATCTCTCAAACATCACGAAAAAACATCATTGAAGTTCACAGCGGACACGTTAAGAGCCAAAAAGGGGTCAAATTCTGCTGCTTTTGTCAGATCTGCTGCATTCAATGTTTGGATTTGGACCTTGTTGCAGTGAAAACCATTCATTATGAAGGGATATCAGGATCTGGCCTGAAAACACTGCGCCCTGTGTCCTTGAAAAATGTGAAGTATTGACAAAGCTTCCCAAATTCTTTTCATTTGGACTATGAATCCCTTATTAATTTCATAAGCAACCATTACCTGCAGATAGAGAAGAGGGTTCTCAGGTGAGAAACTGCTCATATACATAAATTAGCCACTCTGAAAATAAGATTGAGATTACTTCATGAAACGGGTGAGGGAGAGAGAGAAAGAGAGATTACTTGTGCTTAAAATTTTAATGAGTAATAGTCACACACACTTCTTCTCTCCCACGATTTGCCATATAGCCTGATTTGGGCAAACAGTTATTAAACCACAACTCAAAATAATTTAAGAGTGGAAACAAGTTCTAAATTGTGAAATGGGCACAACAGAAGTTTAAATTCTGGATGATTTATGCTTCATTTAGTATTAGATACTCAACAGAAAATGCATATACTGACATCCAAAGAAGTAAAAACACATTAAACTACATATGCAAGTTGCATGAGTAGATACATCAATATGCACTGACAGGGTCCAAAGCACAAATTTGACCTTGCTTCCCATTTAGACCATTCTTTTTCCTTTTTAACTCACATGCAAGAAGTGCTTCTTTTCCCACGACTTTCCACTTTTCCCATGTACAGGCTTTCCCATCTCTTTTGCCATCCCCCTGCTCGTTGTCCGCCCCCTCTCCTCTTGAGTTCCTGCAGCCCCCAGTTGTGCAGGGATTAGCACCTCCTAAGGGCTTCCAGCAGATGTTCCTCTTCCCCATTCCAGATGTGGGGTCCCTGCCTTCTTTTTAATTACCACTAACGGTACAACTAACTTCACTTGCAGAGCACAAGGAAGAATTCATGTTCAACGATGTGTAAATGAAACAAGAAGGGACTGCATGTCTCAGGGCCAAAGAAGAGCAGCAGAGCTTCTCCATTCAAGACCCTTGAAGCATGCAAACTCTAGGAAATGTGGTTACTCTTCCCAAAAGCCTAAACACCGTCAGCCAGCTCTTTCTCTGTCATGTAACAGGGGCAGAGGTCCCTCCATCACCTACATTAAGGTGCATAAGGTGCAATTCAGCCAACCCGTGTAATTACAGAAAGCAGTAACAGGCTAGATTGCAGCCAGGGCTGATTTCTTCTTTCTGAAGCACCAGACATGGCAGAGCCACAGAGAGCTCCAAATCAAAAATCTGGAGCAGCAGTGGGTTTTGTTGTGGTTTGTTATTTTTTGCCCCCTTTTTTTGGGGGGGGTAGGAGGTGGGGTGGGGAGGAGGCTTTTTTAAATGATGAAAAAACTATAAGGTTCTTTCTCTTTCATATTTAGACAAACCTACATGGAAACACAGGCAGAAAAGATAATGTGTCCAGGAGAGCAGGAAACTAAGCTGCAGGAAAAAATTGACATTGGTTTCCGAAAGGCAAAGCATTGCCTCTTTCCTCAGCCACAGCCAGCTGCTTCTTCCAACTTTCTGCTTTATGGTTGCAACAGGAGAAACCGAAGCGAGAGGATTTATGGGCCTTTTCAGACACTACTCTTTGTGAGGGTTTAGACACACACAGTAATTGAAGACGCTAAGACCAAATATGAATTAAGCCTGCAACTTTTGTCATATTTTTTTCCGTAAAGAAATCTCTTCAGCTTCACCCTCCATTTAGGCACCACAGCATGTTGAAGACAATAATTACCCTTTAAGTATCCTGAATACATAAGCCAAGGAAACAGAATTGAGCCAAAAGAATTCAACCCATTTGCTCAAAACCACAAAACCAAGAAACAGGTACAGATATGAACAAAAATTCACGTAAATCACAGGACATTTGCCACTACTACATATTGCCTTAATGAACAGCTTAGCATTTTGCTAAGTCAATATGCTTGCTCCTGTAAAAATGCATTGGGAAGACTCTCAAGAACGTTTTCATCAGACTGCACTTTATGTAGTCAAAAGCACAATGCTGTCTCTGGCTAAAATACACAAAACTGACATTAAAAAGCTAGAGTGACTGAAAGGGCTTTACAGTAACCCTACAAATTATTCAGCTGCTATATATGACTTGTGTTCTTCAACATTCATACATGTACCGGGATCCACTGATCCTCCTGTTACTTTTTAGGACACCATGCACTTGACAATTTTGGCTGTTAGGAAAACTTACAAGTTGTCTTCTGAGTCTAATAAAATTACATTATCCTATTTTGTGTCGTATTTAGTGAAGTTTAAACGTCATAACACATGAACTGTCCTCCGGGTTTCATGTTCCAAATTCTTACAGAGTTGGTCATTAAGGAATGAAATTTTTTGGTAATTCAAGAGTTAAGAGAGTTGGTGTATACAGGTTTTTTTTGCCTTTTTTTTTTTTTTAAATGAGAGAACAGCAAGTTCTACCTTCTCAAGCATTTTCTCAAACACCCTGTTTTGAAACACAGCATTTATTTCCCAACCTATGACACAAAATAACCTGCTTCTTCTTCAGTAACCCTACTGCATTCTTCTTACAACAAACTAACTTGTGTAACTTTGATAAGACAGTGCACTCAGAAGTACTTTTCGTGCTGCTGACACAGCACGGGTAGCTTGCAGACTGCTTGCTCAGACAAGAGAATCTGCCGCAATGAAGGGAGGCTGAGCAGCGACAGCCCTTTCACACGTTTCGGACCCAACGTGTTAAACAGAAGAAGAACCCAGCAAGAGCGGGCCACCATTTCTCATAAACCATTTTTTGCTGTTTTCTAACACTTTCTTTAATTGAAGCACATGAATGTTCTTTGCATCGCCACTATGACAGCAACTGAAGAACCCTCCATAAAGCTCCTCACTCTCCCATGAAAGCAAGGGTTTCACCCTAACCACCTTAATGCTTTAGTCCAGTAGCTGCCAGCTCTATCAGTGGCTCTGTCTTGAAGTTCAGAGATGCGTGCAGAGAGGAGCTTAAGTCTTCTATGGCTTCCGATCCAAACTGCAGCAGACAGCAGCAGATGCCAAAAAGAAGGGGCTGGAAGGTCAGAGAATTTCAAGCAGCACACCAAAACAGCTTACCACCTCTGCCTGTGAGCAGTGCCCAGCAAAGGACTCAACCAACTGCATGGAATCGCAGTCATCAGCCAAAGTTAGAAGTTGGGCATAGTGTTTGTTACTAATCGCATTTCCATTTTAGGTTGATTTCCTTTTAAAAGATAAGGTATTCTTTTCAAAACAGTAGCATATCTTAAAATAAACCTTTTTCCCATATTGTTTCCTATAATTGCTGCATTGTAAGAGGACTAGACCATATGATTAGGGTGAACTTCAGCTCTGATGAGTGAGATGCAAACCCATGAAACAGTCCCTGCTTTTCATACCCTAAGCTTCTGTTCTGTACAGGTACACTCACAAACCAAACCTTCTTTCACAAAAGTAGTTCATTTGATGTACATATATAGTTGTACACGGGTCTGACAGGTAAATGACATGACAGCAGACAGTAAGAAAGCCACAGTGGTAGAAGGACAAAGTGACATCTGTCAGATGTACTACTTATATTTTAAATAGAGGGTACCTGGAGGGTAGGCATGCAACAGAAGAATATTTCTGACCATTTAGGCACCTAGCAAAAAAGATGCCATCAATAAAACACAAGAAAGTTGCTTACTTTTGTCTTCTCAGAGGACATTTCATATCAAAAAATACCTTTAAAGAAACTGAACAGTCACTGCAAAGCAACACTCCTGCATTTATAGTATCACTTTATTTTAAAAAGGCACAGTTTCTGCCACCTAGCTGCTACATGTAGGTTTATGTACACCTACTGAAGGAGATTCAGCATTTTAGAGATGAAAGTTTACACAAAATATAACGCAGTTTTGAAATACTGTATGTATGAAAGCATGACTCTGTACTGCTACGTCTAAGGGGAGCTGTCTACTAAGACAAATCACCTAGGAAGGCTGCAGTTAAAGTACTTGTTAGCACTTCGTTACTGAAAAATTAACAGGCATTTGGGGTTTTCTTTCCATTTTTATTGAAGACCAAAAAGTGCAACTCAGAAAAAGCACAGCCACCATGTTCCCCTGAAGTCCTGGAGATCAATTTATTGCTTCAGAACAACTCATGATTCTGGGAGAAGCACTGTTTTCAATTAAGTAAAAGCACGTTTAATATATTTTGTAACCATGAAACAGTATACTTTTTGCAATTATACTTACATTTATGGAAGAGCATCATTTATTACAATCTCGGCTACAGAACAGATCTTTACTTATTACAAAGAATTTGATTGCTAAATGGAAAACAGTGGTAACAACAGAGATGCAAATAGAAAGTTTTGTATTGCTCTGGAAAAAAAAGTTCCAAGTCAAAACTTCTATGCATATTATCCCCTTGCTAGCCCAAATCATCTGTTAGAAGCCAGTAATCATGCTTTCATGTGTTATTTCTATACATAACCTTAACAATTTGTATCCAAGTTTCAGTGTACGTCATTTCCATGAGAACTATCTTCTGCCATAGGAATGATCTTCAATCACAACTTCCAAGATAGTGCTCGCGGCATGAAATGTGTTGTAGATCTTACTATTTGATAAAACAGAATAAAACTTTTGATTATAGTAATGCATATTTCTGTAACTGCTTACCTGAAAGGTAAAGCTAAGGAAATATTTCATTCGGTCTTTAATGCAATGTGACAGCCAAACCAAAATTATTCTAAGTCATGCTTTATGAACCATTCCAAACCATTTTTTTCTCTCAGTTCTAAGTCTGATACAAAATATGACTTTTCCTGTCTGTTAAAGCAAGCATTTGCAACGGTAATTAAACACTGCTGCAAAGTGTCAAATCGGCTCAGTTATACACACTGTACATGTGTATTTTCCAAAGTTTCTTTTTAACACAAGCACGCACATACAGACCCCAGTCTTATATGGGATCAGGCTACTTATATATTCTACAGCCAAGTACATGAGGCTGCTTCTTGGTGTGTCTAGGGACAAGCACACATATTAATGCATTTCTGAACTGGGATAAAACCTTGTTATCAACAAATATGTACCAGTAACAAACTGTACCCTGAGACACACTCTGAGAATTAGCTATTTAAATAAAAGTGCATTTGGTTTCACATTTTAGCCTATTTTTTCACATAGGCATTTCACGCTTCCATTTGCACATGCTGCTTCTCTTTGCAACCTGCCATGTAATGGGGAAAGGAGAGGTCAACTTGTAGCATTATGAAAAGAGAACCTGCCCAAGATCTCCAGAGCCAAATTATCTCCTCCAGAACAATCTCCATTATTTTTAAAACTACTTGTATTTGGAAGTTTCAGGAGAATGTAACCCACTAAAGCAACATTTTTTTTTTTTAAACAAACAACCCTCTAAAAACAATTAATGCTTTTATTTTTTAAGCTCTTAACCTAAAACAAAGCAAAACCAAGTTAACTCTCCTGTTCTCTGCAACATGAAGGCAACATCACCTGGCTATAGGTACTCCTATTTCCTCTAATGGAAGATAGTTGAATGAACTGCTTCAGAACTTAAAAAAGAAAATTGCCATTTTTTTACTCTAAGGTTCCTTTACAGCAGCCACCAATAAGTACCTAGTATACCATGGTTAATTTTTAACTTTAAGTACACCATTGACTCAGCCTGCTTTGTGTAAAGGGTTTAATAAACTCCTATTAATTGGAAGACATTCAGCTGAATGTAAAATCTTCAAATTAAGGACGCCTGCATTAGATGTCCACTGAGGCTCTTTCACTGAAATACTTTTTTTTTTTTTTTTAAATGAAATTGGCCTGCATGGAGCTTATTGTAAAAAACAAAACAAACAAAAAAAAAAACCACCTATATCAAGACAAATTGAAACTTACCAGAATAGCCCAATTAACACAGTGCCTACAGTAAAGAATATATAAGCCATTTAGAGTTGAGAATCCATAGCCTCCAGCATTTCTACCATCACATTAATTACATTTGCTAGGGACTGAGCAGGTGGCAGCAGCGAGATTTGAACAGACAATCTGTAAATATGAATGAGTCTAACACCTATGGAAGTTGTACAGAGGGAAAAGAGATCGACGCAGTTATTTCACAGTACTATAAATTAATTGCACATCCAATTTTAGGGACAGGACTTTATCAGAACTTTGCTCCTCGTCTTAAAAAGGCTGCAGGAGATGCAAAAGGAAAAAACTCTCCCCTTCCTTCCAAAGGGAGCTGCGGGCAGGCCTGCCGGGCCAGCAGCGGGCCGGCCTGCAGCGGGCCGGCCTGCAGCGGTGGACAGACGGGTGGATGAGGGAAGAAGCTCCCCGACTGCTTCAGCAGCAGACAGGTGCTGCGCATGACCCAGCTGAACACCCAGTTTTGTTTTGTTATGGCTTTGGGGAAGGATAAGCGCATTGTACGCAGAGCTCGGTGTTGATTAACAAGCACTAACATTCGGCTGAGCGAAACCCAGTTCAGCCCCCTGGGACTGTCTGACCCACTAACCACTGCTTCCTAACTACTCTGTTATGGCAAAGTCTGCCTGAAAAATGCAGAGCTTGCACAACAAAAAAGATATGACGCTTACGTCAGTTTTGCAAGGATTTCCTTAATGACATTGCTGTGAAACTCCCCATTCCCCCACCCTCAAATTTATTGTTTTTAATTTAAACATTTGTAACAAGGACATAGCAGCTAATGGAGCCTCTTCAGGGACTGAACGGGGAACGCATGGAAGAATCAGATAGACATATTACATCACTCAAACACCAGCAATAAATTTACAGCAAGATCTTGTTTCTCTACAGGGAAAAAGAAGCACAGAGTATTTGGAGAATTGAAAACATAGGATCCTTGTGACGTTAGGAGATGACGCTTTTCTTCCAGGTACTCTTATCTACCCAAAATAGTCTATCCAAATAGGCATCATCTACCGAAAAGACGATCCCCATTTCATTACCAGAGCTTTGTTTCAGACGCGGTCCCTTAAAACACAGGTCTTTCATATGTGTTGTGGGCTTGAGGCTTGCCTAGGGTTTGAGTTTTCTTATGGACCTGCAACAGGAAACGCTATACCAAAGATAACAGTGTAAAAAGCAGAGGCAGGTGGTGTGGAACAGATTTAGCCTGCTTTTTTCCCTCCCTTTTCTGAGCCACTAAGTGCTCAGAAACAAAACAGTAAACAAATGCCTCCAAAATAATAGCAAGTCTTGTGATTTTTTGAGCATTCAAGGACTACAACAGACAATGGCTGGATAGGAGCTAGAACAGACACTGAAGATTTTGTGGTGCTTAAGAACAACACGCCCACAGCCCTCTGGAAGGATGCTAATGAGCCTCCTGCATAGAAAGCAAGGAGACAACAGGGCAGACCCTCTCTAAAGAATGTGAGACATCTCATGGGGAGTACAGGTTAACGATATCTTCCAGAAAAGATGTTCTCAAGAAGGAAGAAGGGACAGGCATGTTTAGGGATTATCAACACTCCATCATTTCACAGGACCAAAGAAAATTATGCTTAGTGACCTCTAATTTCTCTTGCTTTCCAAAATAAGTTAGAACTTCAGAGGAAGAAGCAGGTTAAAAAAACAATACAATACAAAACAAACAGAAAGAAAAATAGCACAGTCTAAACCACAGCATCTCTGTACAACTCACAGATTTGCTTTCTTTTCCAATAGCTCCCAAGATAGGGGAATATCCAATACGAGTCTTGAAACTAAGAATTGGTTTCATTCCACTGCAGAGACAATTCTCTCAGAGGAAAAAAATAAAAGTTACGCCACAATGTACATTTCAAACATTTTTTCCACAAAAGACAGTTCAATTTTTTAGAAGAGAAAGATCTTTCTAATATAAGTACCCCGCTTGTCTGGATTAAAAAAAAAAAAAAAAGTTTCCTACTGTTTTTTGTTCTTCTGCCAAAATCAACTTCTTAAATGCTGTGAAAACAAACAACGGTGGAAAAGGAAGACTATTTGCTCCATCACCAGAAGGCACACATATGGAGGGCCTTACCACATGACTGTACAGCACAACAGCACAAGGCAGGGTCATTGGGGCATCTGGGCACTGTCCTGGAGAAGAATCTGGGAAACCATTTCAGCAGCTTTCAGTGGAACCTGTCAGAAAAACGCCTTCAAAAACATGTAGCACAGCTTTAGCATGAGCAACTGTGACACGTCTCACTAGTTGTGGTCTAATGACAAGACAACCTTCTGCAAAACGCTTCTTTTTAAAAAAAGCTTTATTGCAGTTCTCTGATGAAAACCCTTGTTCGTAGTTTACCAGCCCACAAGGACAGCTCGAAGATAAACTTTTAAATGGTGTCATCTACATATAAAGAAAAAGTAGGTGCATCATCCAGCTCATGTGAAAGAAAGCCATGATCGGGGGCTCTGAACACTCAGACAGAGCATCTGTGGTTTGAGATCAAAGCTCTCTCAGTCTCTTGCTTTTTCCTGAAGCTCCTACACACACATACAGAAAGCAATGCCCTCAAAGCTCAAAGAACTTTAAAGCGATAACTCCACGTAGTCTTATTTTGTTATCTAAACGTTTCAGATGACCATGAGAAGAACAGTGCTCAGTACAGCTACTTGTGCAATAAAGTTACCTTTTCACTCCTCGTTTTCTGGAGTTTGGCTCATGTGAGACAGTGGCCGCCATCAGCAAGCCCTGCAGCTGGCACCACACCTCTGACAGCATCCCACACGGTGCGTGGTACAGGTTGGACAAGCCCTTACTGCCTCTACAGAGAGGGGTGGCCTCAGCCAGCATCTGAACAGGTGCTCCCCAGTGGATACTACTGAGCGCTTGGGGGGGGGGGGGGGGGGGCACGAGG
>VXAA01003526.1:208078-260649 GCA_013399115.1 Anseranas semipalmata
CCCTCCCCCCCACGCCCCATGTTTTCCTCAAGAGTTTTGTGGTTCGGCCTCAGGAGGCTTTTGCCTCCCCAAAGAGCTGCCGGGGGGGAGGCTGCAGGACCTCGGCCCCTCGGTTGGTGCTCGAGTGGGAAACGGCGCTAAGGATGCCCGCGACTTTCCAGAGGCGTCTGCTTATTAATGCTTCTCCGTGACAATAGCACTGTTCGTCCAAACATGACATCACTCCACTAATATCTATGCTCACGTTCAGCAGAGGTGCGATTAGTACTTTTGCAGCCTCGTCCGAGCCTCGGATACAGCACAACGTCATGTTGCCACTTGTGCCCTGTTCCAGCCACGCAACTGCACGCAGCCCTGCTTGCAGTGGCTTTTTTTTTTTTAATATTTCTTCAAGCACTGTGAGAAACGTATCCTAGCCTTTGGGAAGAACGGGGGAAGGGAGCCCCAAATAGCAGACGAGGTGGTTTGGAGGCACAGGAGCGGCTTCTCCACTTACCCATGACAGCGTACCTGGGTGCACTGGAGACAGAAATAGTTGTGGAGCACAGAAGTCTTCACCATTGCAGCCAACACGTGTGGAAGAGAGCAGCAAAGCCAGACTTCCTTCCCCCTTGCACTGATTTTCTCAGTTGGGCTTCTACCATTAGAAGCAATTTGTTTGCTTAGGATGCAAAGGCCAGCTCTTCAGCCAGAATAAATGGTGACTAATATCAACCAGCTTGTGCTGATTTACATTAATTGGGCACTTGGCACACATTTCCTTTGCCTTTGCCTCTGTCATGATAACAGTAGCCTCTTTTTCTGTTATTTACGTACTGTATATGGCTATACTTCATCTTCTCCCATGATTATTAACAAATTGATCCATTAAAGTATACAACTGTATTATTCCCCTCTAAATGAGACAGATTGCTTCTGAACACACATTAATAAAACATGAAGGCAAAGGGATGACAAAAGTGTGAACACTTCTTTGCAGGGAAATCCATCAGCACTTTGCAGCTGTAAACCCCTGCTCCTGAAGCAGCGTGTCCGCACTCACACGGAAAGTTGCAATGTCAAAGCTGTGGCTTGATTCCACCAGAAGCAAAATCCCGCTCTCTCAGGACAAAATCACCTGAGGCTTTTGCACTGATTAAGGAAAACCTCTGTTTTTCCATAAGAACTACAGGCCCAACACCTTGCAAGTACTGCAGGAGCAGGGAGTAAGTGCTGCTTCTCCAGGAGGCAATATGCGGATTGATCGAGGAAGCCATTTTATAGATAGGAAAAAATCATGGCAAAGCTGAGCACTAGCAAGTTGCTTCCAGTCTCTCCAGGAATTAAAGTAGATGAGCTACACATCTTTGAAAAATGAGAGTAATTATGGAAATAGCACATGACCCTTAACTAGAGTGGCATTAAATAGCACTGAAATATGGAGGGAACTGAAGGCAAATGGTGAGAGCACCCTGCTGTGTTTTCACTGTGTACCGGTGAGGGTATAGCTTCATTTTATTTTAAAAAAAATAAATTCCTTAGTTAAGTTTACATTCTGTGAAGCTCTGCCAGCATATTGCTTGATTAATATGAGGAGCAGCTGAAAAGTACATCCCTGATTCCGGCTGTGCTCACACCTGTGAGTAACTTTGTGGAAACCCGAGGGCCGAGCTGCCCAAGGGATGTTGACCAACACGGCCAGCGCCATCTGGGCCGGGTTTATGGGCTTGTGCCAAAGCACGGGGGAGGCATTCCTGTAAGATGCACTAAGGCGAGAGACTCGCTGTCCTGGATTAGCTTTCCGTCATCCTCAGAAATGTTGGTCATTTTTCTCTCCAGAGAGCATAGCAGAGAACAGCTGTCCAAATATTGGCCATGGCTCTGCAGTCAATGGGGATTTCCACTCGCAGAGATACCGAGTCTCTGATGAGCAAAGAGAGATGAGCACAGGGCTGGTGTCAGGGCTTGTGGTTCCTTGAGCAAAAGGAAGTGACAGTACTCGGTGAGGTCCAGAAGGCAAGAATACTTTCTGAAGGATTTAATTTCAGAACTAAGACGCCTGCAGGAACAGCACCTTTCCTAGTCGCACTGATAGGGAAAGGCATGGATTATACTCCATGCCCGTACTCTTTTATCTAGTCCATGACAGAGGGGAAAGGCAGGCTGGCATACGCAGCTTTTTAGCGAGCCTCAGTAGCTGGAGGACTCCTCGGGTACTACAGCTGGTAGCTGTGAGGCCGTGCAAAAGGCTGCTGCAAATTACACTGGAAGCTAGATTGATCCAGGCAATCTTGGCATCAAGGGATAATAGCAGTGACCTGGTGCTGTTGCAAGCTTGATCTATAAAAGAGAAGGTGAAGGTTACAATTCTGTGTTGATGAATGTAATTTATTGTCTACGCTGGGTGCTTGAAACCTTTCCCACAGCTTGGCTACCAACCCGCACATGTTTCTGTATTTGCAGTGTTACCATTACACTAGGGAGGTGATACCAGGTTTCTAAAGAAGCATTGTCATGCCCTGTAGAAATGTGCATGGTGTAACCTAGTCTGGGGTGGTATGTTCTTCCCTGGGGATGTTTTGAAGAGGCCATCTGATTTGCAGAAGAAAATTGAAGCTCAGCAATCAATACCCAGGTCAGTCAAGAAGAGGATAGGAGCCAAGGTGGAAAAGGAGTGTCTCATCAGTTGTAACCAAGAGCACAGTATTATCTTGAAACTTCGTATTTCACCATATTTGTCCATTGCCAGCCATCAGTGGTGAAACAGATTTCCAGAGCAAACGAAGGCTGATTGTATATAATTATTCATTTTTGTTTTGTTTTGCTCTAATTTACCAGGCTCCGTGTGCCTTCCCACTTCCTCACTGGAGAACAGCCCAGCTCTAAAACAAATCCCCGTTTTCCTTGTGGACAGATCTGCGTGGTGGCTGCCACTACATGTTTGCTTGTCCCCCTTTTCTGCTCCTACTGTCTTTCCTCAGGCTGTGCAACGAGACAGATCGCCCTACATACAGAAGCCCTCCCCATTAAAATCAGCATCAAAGGCAATATGCTCCCACTTTGTGTTTTAGCTTTGACTAAACGTTTTACCGCAATAAAGACAGCTGTTTAATGCAGAAGTGTTCCAGTGGGACGCCTGCTTCGGTGGGTCCCCGTTCACACGGTGTCCCACGGCTGGCTGTGTGTGAGCCCTCCTAACAGTGAACTCAATGGTTACTCATGAACACTACTTCTTCTGACTACTACACAAGCGGTGCCAATGGGGAGCAGTCGTTTCCAGTTTCCAGAGGATTAGAGTGAATATACAGGGTGCCACTCCTACGCTTGATTTTAAAAAAAATCCTGCAAATCTCCAAAAGCTTGTAAAATCGGGGGCTCATAAAATAGCCTCCCTTTCAATGTTAAAATGAGTGTATTTTAGGTTTAAGGGAATCAGAAGTGATAACATCCGATTTTAGTTGTAGTGTTCTCTGCGGCCTTTCTGCATGGGGTTTGGCATTCCTCTCTGTCTTGAACTTCTGTGATTACATACAGTTGAGGCATGCTGGGGTTTTTCTCTCCCATGTGATCTTCTGTTCAAAGTGGCATGACAGAGACCATGGATGTAAAAGAGAAATAAGATGACAATTGGATCACTTTGTACTGTCATCTGCGTGCAAAGAAGCGGTGACCTTTTTGTGTTTTGAACTCAGCATCTCGGTGTAGATTAAGGAGAATGACTCATGCTCTCCTGTGTCATTTGTACCTTTTATGTGAAGCTGATCTGCTTTAGACTCCAACTGCTGCTACCAAAACTCCTGCTTAGTCCTCACTGCACAGAGCTGTTTGGAAAGTTCATATAACAAAATGGCGAGTATAATTGTTCAGATCATTGGCCTTGCAAAGTGTGGGGAAAAAGAGGGAAAGGGCAAGATGAAAAATGAGAAGTGATTTGATAGTTTAGCCAGCATGTAGATACTCCCCCTGGAAATTAACATTCAGGTACAATAGCATATGGAATAAATATTCTTCAAAATCAAAACAGTTTCTTATTACCAAGTAGGTCACATTTTCAGCAACCATTCCGCAATATGTAAATATCAGCAGTGATTGCTTTAGAATAGATATAATTATATATTCAACAGAATGCATAATTTTTCCCAATGAACCATAGTTAATTTTATCTGAAAATTAGTAATTACCATTTTGGTGTTAATTACAGAGTACTAAATTCAGCGTCAGTGTTAAAAGATAAACTTGTCTCTGTTTCATATACCCCAAGTCAATTGCGGAATAACTAATATCACTTTGTGATTTCAAAGACAAAAAAAAAAAAAAAAAGAAGATATCATTGAAAACGAAGGATAATGTTTAGATTAGGACCTTCGGCAACTAAAGAGTCATCTTTCACTTAGCTCTACATGCTGGACCTCACCTGCACAGTACTTTGCTCTTACGTGCGTGGGTACTCTGTGAGCGTCCATGAGAGATCTGGGTCTGGGGGAAGACCAGAGGGAAAAAGATGGGAGTATCAGCCACAGTCTTTCTTATTCTGGACGCACACACTTGCTTCTGCACCTTTATCTCTCTGCACTTCATGCTGGTGGCCTACACCTGGTAGGGAACTGTGCAGGAATTAATGTGAGGTCTGAAAGTGGATGGATGGTCTCAGCAGAGCATTATATGGAGTGGAAAGCTTGTGAGTGAAAAACAGCAAACTAACATCTCTGAAGACTGAGGTCTGTTATACAGAAAAAATACAAGCTGGTATGAATTTCCTCCAATGTGGAGCCCACCTGGTTTCATCCTCCCCTTATGAATCTGTGAAATGTGGATGGGAAACCCTGACAACCCCCACTCCAAGAGAGGGAGAGAAAAATCTTACCTCTTGCTATCTGGTCACGATAAAATGATCCTGGTGAAGGCATTCTTCCACACGCTTTGTGCCAGCACATTTAGGCTCAGAAATGCACTTGGATTTGGCCAAAGACGTTGGGTTCGGTCTAGCAGGCTTGGGTATAAACATTTACTGAAGTGCTTTGCTAAGTTACTGCTGTGCTGTGAGGTAAGGATCGTGTGGGCTGGAGAGGCCACTTTACTGTCTCTAGGAGGAGCTGACTCAAATGTATGGATTATCCAGCATTTTCATTAGTACCAGCGGGGAGATTCGAATGTGGAATAGTTTGCAAATGAAGAAACCAGACGGGGGCAATATGCATGCCCAAGGAACATTAGCATTCAACTTCAGAGCAACTTCTGTGTGACCATATATGTGCTCATTGCAATATCCTGAAAATAATTGCATACATATGTACGTTAGCCCCACCCTCCAGCAGTATCAATAGACTTAACCTAAGTTTTATGTTGAGTTGCAAATTAACGGAATAGACTTTATTTCAAGTGTTGAACACATGGCTGCCATCCAGTAACTTCAGTATGGCACCCACCCAAGAAATCGCTCCAAGGCAGCCTAATCAGGACAGGATTCCTGGCAAAAGCACATTCTGAGACAAGGCTCTCTCTCTTTTTCCAAAGTAGAAAACTCCTTTGATGGCAGTCACAGAGAGCATTTAAGAACATTCTCAGGTGCCTTTTTTTTGCAAACTGAAAATCAGACTCAAAGAGCGGGGAAGGAAAATTGCAGGACTCATTTTAACACTTTTCCTGGTTCCAGTTGGACAGTGGAGGTTGAGTAACAGCCAGCTGATTTCATTTTAGTTCTCATTTTTTCACTTCTGTCAATAGGGAAAAGCTCGTAACTTACTACAGAAGGTTTTAATTCTGCTCTGTAAACATGAATGGTGCCTAAGACTTAAACTGTGTCAGAAAGCTGAGTTAGATTCTCTCATAGTGGGCTACCCAGCTTTAGTTTTTCACTAACATGAATTTCAAAATGCTGTTTTGGGTTTTGTGTTGTTATTCTTGTTTGTTTTTTGTTTTTTGTTTTTGTTTTTTTGATTTTTGGTTTTTGGTTTTCCCCACTACATCTTATTGCTTCTGTACTGCTCTTCTTGCTTTACACAGTCCAGTTCTAGCAAATGGCTATACTCAGAGCTGAGGTTTTGTGGCAAAAATGTGATGTGTTGGAGAAAAGACGGGAGTGACTCAGTAACTCAGCAGCAGTATGACTGAGCGTGCCCAGCAGCGCAGCAGTATAGTGCAAACAGACTGCAGGGGATGGATGTCCTGGGCTGTGTGAGCTATGATGGCTGCTACAATCCTGCAGGTTCTTCACCAGTTGATAACAGAAACGGGAATGAGACACAGAGGCCTCCATCAGCTCTGTGAAGGGTGGTTTTAGAAGGAAGGTGTGGTTTCAGGTCTGCTGACAGAACGGGAACACTTCGCCTCCTTCTGACTTCACAGCCAGCCAAATACATTACACCTGCCAGAAGTGTGACATTCAGAAATAAAAAAGCATGAGCCATTCTGGTCGGATGAGTGACAGCCCTCCAGGAAAGCCCAGCCAGGATGAGAATGCAATGGAAGAACTTGAAAAATAACAATGAGATCAAGTTTGATATTAAATCTTGGTTTTAGAAAATTAGGTTGACATCTCATACCCCAGACTAATAAACACATTAAAAAAAAAAATCCACACAGCTATTCTAAACATAAGCATTTTCCCCCTATTTTCAGTCCAGACACTGAATTTTTGGAAACACATGAGCATATGATTAAAAATAAAAAAGTGGGACACACTAGTCACCCATGTATACCCATTCTCCAATTTGAGAGACGAAAAAGTAAATAAATGGGTAAAGTATCTTACATTTTACAGTTATCATTTTGTCTTTCATTTATAGCATACATAAGATAGGTTGGAGAGCCTGTATTTTTAAAACAAAGATCTGTCAGGACTCTCGTTATCTGATTCTCGTTATCTTGCATAACATGTTCAGCAAGAAGAAAAATAATACTATTCCAAGAGAGGAATGTAATAAAACTTTTTATTAGAGCTATATTAAACATGGGCTACTGTCATAGGTGGATTTGGATTCTTACTTTTTGTATGTTCTATTTTAAATTAAGCTCAGTCCAAACTGAAGTGTTTCTTAGCTGTCAGCTAGCCTACAACATTAATTCTGGCCTCCCATATTGAAAGGCAATCACTTCTTCTTCTTTAAAAGATGAAAGAGCCAAAGGTAAATCAAACATCTTGTGAACCTGGCAGACAAAATGACCAGAAACGTCAAAGAAGTTATTGAAACTGCAGCTTGGGAAATGATTCCTAAAAGGCAAGGGCACTTCTAACAGCCCTTGGCCTTCACTGTTTGGTGTCCACCTTGAAAAGGACACAGAGGTTGTTTCAAGTTGTGCCTTGAAATAGTACAAAAAGGCTGGTGCACGTGCAAGCAGCCATGGGATGATGCCATGAGGACCTGGGAGGTGACAGCCCAGGACCCTGGTGGTAGAAATATCTCTGAGGGAGCTGCTGTGGCCTTTACCGAGCACCACTGGTGTGCAGGAGGAAAAGCGGGAACCAGCCCAGGAGGCAGCACCAGCACTGGTTTTCAGGGTGGTTGGATTTCTGCACTGGGAGAGAGGCCAAGCGGAGGCAACACACCAAGCAGGAGCCAGCGAAACGTACAGAGAGGGAGGCAAGGCGCTGGGAGCAGGGACACTGAGGGAAATGGAGAGAAGTGATGAGCAAAACAAGAGACAACGGTTATATTTCAGAAAGGGACAAAAAAAAGGTCTTATTACAGCAGTTTTTTATGGCACCGGCTGCTGCTTCACCTGCAGCCATGTGTAGCCACATCTCTGCAGTGACTGGGGACATGTCCTGGGCTGGTGTCCTCCTCCCTTCCCCGGGCGTCCCACAGCCTTCGGGCCCTGTATTACAGATCGCCAGGCTTAAAAACTCCAGCAGCAAAACCTGTGGCCACTAGAATAACGGGAGCTCTCTAGAGAGAGCAAACGCTGCTATGTAGAGAATTTATTAGCAGCAGGAACAGATGCCTGTATCAGCACTTCACCGGTGGATAAATCAGTGGGTTTGCTAATGTTTCATTAGTTCTCTTGGCTGAATTGGATTTGTAAGACAAAAATGCAGCTGCAGACTGAATTGCTTTATATGACAAGAGAATAATGACTAGCCAATCCTGAACACCCAGGGTTTCTGTATATACAGGATAATTTAGCTTCCGTTATTGTTATTATTTTATATGCAAATGAAATTATCAGCGTCTTTATCTAATCACTTCCTGGATCACATTTACTCCTGAGTTTGTGCCTTTTTGTGTGTGAGCGAAATTTCTTCCCTGTATTTTAGCCCAGGTTTAACACTAAATCTTACTCCTGCTGGAGCATGAGAGTTTTAGTATATTACAGATATGGCACACTCAGAGGACATCGGAAGTGAACAGAAAATACTGGAATTGCCTGTGGTTATGAGAGTGCTATTATTCTGATAGGGCCCATTACCTTGTGCTATTACCTGTGTGTTACATGCGCTGCATTTTGCATATTTGATGTTTCCTTCACACGCGTATCAGGTTCCTTTTACAGCAGCGTTTTGGAGATGATTTGGCCAAGTGCCCTCATCAGCCTCTTGCTAAGTTGTTCTCTGGGGTTCCAGCCAGTAAATCCCTATGGGTTTTAAGCTCTAAATAGGCTACTGCTCCCCCTCCTAAGGATCACGCTGAGCTGAAGCGGTGCCTGCTGCAAAAGTAGAAAACAGGATGCCAGCTGGCAAAGAGGACTGAAAAGAGAGAAGAAAAGAGATAAAATGATTCTTAAATTGAGAAACTGCCTTAGCAACATCCTCATTTGCTGGGTGGGAATAGATCATGGTTGCCTGGTTGGTCTTTCAAATGGCTGAGCTCCTAAATTACAGTTACGCCTTTCCATTGGAGAGATGGAGCTGACAGAGATGTACTGTTGAGACACACTATAAATTAAACAGATGGATTGTGAAGCCCAGGCTCTGTATCCAATCATTCCTCCCGCTAAGGGGAAAATCTCACAAAAGCTTCCCCTGGTGCTCAACAGGATCTCGGTGGCTTCACTGCACTGCGAGAAAGGCTTTGGTCAGTAGTTCAAACAAGTGGGATATTTACTCTAGGTGGTTGACTGGGTGGACACCCAGAGGTGACTTGGCAGCGACACCCTTCCCACCACTGGCACAGCAGGGAGGAAGTTTTGTGGCTTTACCAGGAAAAGAGGAGAGGGTGATCCTCCCTCGGCCAGGTCAGGGCTGGAGCTGCTGAGCAGGTACTGAGGGCAACACTGTGGTAAGGGTCTTGGCACTTTCTGCTTTCAGCATTTGTGCTGCCAGAGGCACCGGCTTTTTTTTCTGGTCATCTAGATTAGTCCTTCTTATTTGCTCTGCTGGCTGCTGAGTGTCTGGGCAACTTTTTGCCCCTGCCTGTGGGAGACGGATAGGAGCGTAGGAGCTGAGACTTTCGGCTGTCCAAAGTGCGTGTTGGGGTGGAGGGATACAAACTAAGTAGGAGCTGGGAGAGAGACTTGGTGAAACAGAAGATGAGAGAGGAAGAGGAGAATATAGGTGAGCTGGAAACCCAGAGATCTGAGGTATGATGGACATTGGCAGAAAAATGCATTGTGGTGCATATCTATTTAATTACAGGTAGCTTTGTGGCGATGACAGCAGCGGGAGAGGCAGTGTAGGTGTTTTTCCTACGCTGATCGTGCATTCACATGTTATTTCAAGCCCTGCAAAATGTGACTACCTAAGCCATTCAGCATTTTAAAGGTTGCTCAGTTAAAAAGTATAAAAAAATTATCCAATTTTATTTCTGGAAACCAAGAAATGAAAATAATATTGGAAAATCAACAAACCCAACACAATCTTTTGACACTTCTTCTTCACAATTATTTTTAGAACTTGGGGCACTCTATTAGAAAAAAAAAATCTACATTGTACCTGAGATTCTTTTGTACATTTTCTAGCATTATGGTGGTTTTACATCATTTCACACTTCAAAAACCTGGCATAAAGGAAGTTAAACTAGCTAAATAAAATTGTTCAATTACCAGTTATTAATACGGTATTTTAAAGTTTCAATAATATAAACTATTGGCATGTTTTATTCCAGTGGGATGTGATATCTTCTTGGACTGAGGTGAACAATTCTGTTAAACTGGGGGAGACGATCATACTGTATTCTATGCCTAGAATGACAATTTCCACAGTGTAACAGAAGCCACTAGTGCGGTTAATTATTATCAATTATTTACCACAAAAAAAGCTTTGGTTATAGCCGTGCTGAAGAAACAGATCTATTTTTGCTAGACTTGAATAATGCAGGTTAACACTGAGAGACTAAAAGAGCTATTGATGGGAAAAGACTACACTAAGGCAGCTCTTTTTCCCCTTCCGAACAAGATTTAACTGCTGCTGACAGGGAAAGTATAAGACATCTTTCCAGAGCGGGTCTGCGCAGTAAAACACACTTGTGAAGGGCAAATAACTAATCTCTTTAGAAGTACTCTGTAGAAGCACTTCTGCACTCCAGAGATGCTTGCTTATGCTCCAATACCAGAGGTGTGGGTGACCTGAAGAGGGATCTTTTCAATAGAAGAAGGAAAGGAGGGAGCACCGAGCATTTATTTTGTCAGTAATTTTCTCTATTGTCTTTGGTGGTAGAGGACAGCAGCTCTGGGGTAAGGACATTCTCTGTCCCAGTGCAGCTGTTCTTTCGGGCACGTTCCTGAAATGAATTCGTAATGTGGTACTTATGATATCACGGTCTGTTGCCATGGGACCCGGACACGTCACACGCATCACACACTCAGCATCACGGCTTTCAGAGCAACAGCAAGCCATGAAACGAACGGTATGGCTTGCACGTTTTGAGTTCAACAGCCAGCAAAAAAGATAAAGTGACAAAAACCAAGGGACTGACATATAATTCCCCTTGACCCCACAGCTGCTGTTCAGCTGTAGGGCTTTTCAGAGGAGGTGCCAAGGAAGGACTTCACGTGTGCCCCTGCGGCACCTGGGGCAGTGAAATAGAAACAGGACCAAAAATCCACCATGGCTCTGCTGAGACCCAGCTCTGTGGCAGCAGCGCAAATGAAAACCACGTTGTGCTCAGGAAGACTGAGTACAACAAACACTTTCTTGTCTCTAGTGCAGGGTGATCTGGCCTTACTGGAAATCCTAAATTCATCGACAGATGTATAGAAACTTGGTAACAAATAATGAACAGAAATATCTCCCCTGAGGTAATAATTATATAATACCTATTGTTGTTTTGTTTGCTTTTGTTTTACAGTCCATTTCAGATTTACATTCTGCAGTCTTGTAAGGAATTCAACAAACTGTTGTAGTTCGAGTGCATTGCAGCATGACTGGCTGTGGCTGAAGTTTTAGCTTAACCTCACCACCTTGCCTGAAAGGAAGATAGTGGGATAGGAGCCATCAGTCATTACTCAACCACTTCATGTAATAAGTTACAGACAAGAAGCATGACCTTTGATGAGTTACTTCTTAAGTACAAAACATACTTCAAGCACCTACTTCTGTCACAACAGTAACTCCTTTCCTTCTGTCCAGGGAGGATATCACAGTACTATAATGAATCCAAAAAGAACACAAGATTTATAATCTGTACCTGTGTTTCAATTTTTGGAGCTAACGAAGGACAACTTAATCTATACTTGTAGCACTCTTGGTATTTTATCATACATTGCAAATAAGAAGCAGACCATACAGCCTAAACTAGTAGAAGTGGGGGTGCCAGGAAATGGAATTTGTTTCAGAGTGGAGCCTAATTAGTTTCTGAAATGGATTAGATGATGTGGTTGCCGGAGGTAGCGAAAACTAGACATGATGACCCAGGAGATCTTTTCCTGTCCAATGCAAAGGAAGTGAGTAAGGCTTAGTTATGGGAGAGTCAAAATTAATGATACATAAGGGCATGGACTTTTTCTGCTGGATGCTTGTACATGGCTAGACAAAAAGGGTTGAGTGATTGAGTCTTGGGCCTCTGATTCCTGCTACTGCTCACAGCAAAGCAAAGCTTATGGACCTGAATCTTGTAAGTATGCTCCTCAGGACGGTGTCTGCGAGCTCGCAAACTCAGAAACTAACTTTTACACAGAAAGTAGCAATGAAAATAATTAGAAAACCTAGGATAAACCCTTTTGTGGTTTGCCTAAATAAGTGTGTCTTGTATGTCCAGCATGGAAAAAAAAGCACATTTTTCTATATGCACACAGAAAGGTCTAAAAATTGCAATAGGCAGATAAGAGGTCTTGTTAGCTTCCTATACCATCACCCAATGGCAGATATCTAAAGGACAGGATAAGAAAAGTCCGGGAATAAAGCAGTATTTTTTTTTATCCCTTCCCAGCATCCAGCAAGGTGTAGCTTAGCGACATCCCAAGACAGTGGTTTAACTCCATGTTTAACAGCCCTTGATAGACTTTTGCCGCACAGCCTTATTGAACCAAGCTTTCAGTGAACTGTTACTTTTACTTAAAATGATGTCTAAAAATTAAAGAGGACCTAATTAAGTCAGAGCTCTGTTTGGAAAGCAGCTCTACCAATCCTTCTTTTCCCTTCTTCCGCACAACAGTATTTCTTTGGGGTGGATGTAAACAGCAGTCATGGGAATAGTAATTTTGTCTATTTTGGCCTTTCAGAAGGCTTTGTAGGCAAAAGATCTCAGTGTAGTTTAGGAAACCAGCCAGTAGTATTGGCATCATTAGGTTGTTAAGTATTTTCTTTTCAAAAACTACATTATTTTGTTTGCTTGCTTTCTTAGAACAAAATGATTAACAATTAAAAGGGAAAAATCCTTCTGTGAATGTGTCATAGTATCCATCCATAGAGAATCCCAATTACACACTCACAGCTCAAAACAAGCAAGTCTTTACTTCTGGTCAAATGACTTCCAAGAAGCTCCTGCCTTGATGAAATTAATAAAGTTGATGCATGTGTGCTCACCTACTTCAAAGGATGGACCAAGCCCAGACAATTCTTCCATTACAATAGCTAGGTCTCCAAGAGAATACCTGAATAGCAAAGTCATGGCCCATCACCTACCCAAAGCCCCAGTGCACATGCCTCTATGCACTAGCTCAGCAATTCCAGCTATGTAAGCACATACAAAGGGATGTGAGGCCTTGAACTTCATACTTTAAGCGTAATCACCCTTCAGGAATGGTTGAGTCTCCCTTACAGGCTGCTGTTCTACATAAGATAAAGTCCATGAGAATTTTTTTTCCTTTGGACTATCCAGACATGACCATAGGAGACAACATAGCAGGCCAGGTAGGGTAGATGGTTGATGAATTAGCCCACAAACATGAAGACAGATTTTCATCAGAGCATGAACGTATTATTTATCAAATACCATATTCCCCAGAAACTTATACTTCTAAGAAACTAAAAGGACAACAGGATTCTGGAGGCTTCCTTTTGACAGACTGTATTTCACATTTTGGGCAATAATCTTGACTCCTCTATAATTCTTTCAGCCAAAATATTCAGACCAGCATGCCAAAAATCATACATATAAACCCAGGCTTAAGCAGCTGAATCAAAGTGTCTTGCTTTCCTCAATTTCTGTCCAAAGAGTTGGGCTCTGATTAATGCAACAATAGATGAAGATGCTGATATTTGAAATATATTCATGTAATGACTGAGAAGCTTCTGCAAATAGAAAAAGATGTAACAATGAACAAATCCCTTATGTATTATAGATGTATTTATCCTTCATAAAAGCTGCTACAGAAGTTTCAGTTGCTTTACTTTAAAGCTCCTTCTGAGGCATTTGCAGCTGGCCATTATACAAGACTACCATCAAAGAGGATGAATACTTACTAATAATTTTGACGAAAAATTATGCTAGTCAAAATTGTTTAATCTCCTCTCAGTTTGCCTATATACACAGGCATACTAAACTGTCACCTGCTTTATGGGGAAATAATTCTATAAGGACAAGTGTCCTTGACAATGTCACCACCGCATAAGCGTAAGCAGTTTTTCTTTTGATAGGAAACATAGAGGTCATTGCTTCATTTGTATGTTAAATTTATACTGTGCCAGTTCTGAAAGTTTTTTTTTCTTTTCTCTTAAGAATGCTTACAGTAAAAAAGACCTATTACCATTTTTCTCCAATCTTCAAAAGCAACTTCAACCAATCATAAGCTCTTCTTCTGAAGATGAGGCTGGTTTGCATATTTGCACGTAGCAGATAGGGAAACCAGCTTCTGAAATTAAGACTAATTGCTTGTATGTCAACTTGTGCTCCAGACGTCAAGGTGCAATTCCTTCTGTTGGAGCTGGGAAAAGTTCATGAGAAATAGCACCACCAGCAAGCAAAGAATTCCCTTTGGGCAGGACTGTGCAAGCAGCTGGTGTAACTGAAAGCGACGGCATGACGTTCTGGACAAGGAAGAATCAAGTCTGCAGCATCACAGTTGCATTCTATTCAAGAGGCTGGCATAACACTGTAATTGGGGAACAAAAATAGTGCGTAGTCTGATGATTGAGGATTTCAGCGTAATGCATACATGCAAGAGAGGAGAGTGTTGCAGACATTCTGACTAAATGACCATTTTTGAATTGCAATTGCATCGCTTCCATGATCACGTTTTTGTGAGATATTTCTTAGAACTGTAAAATGACGCAGGAGACAGAATAAGGCTTGTAACACAAAATCTCCAAGTTCCACTGAACCACCAGCAAAATAGGACTTCTGGCCAATAACCAGCAACAGCCCGTCTCCTGAAATTTGGGAGCAGTAAAGAGATTATTTGGCAGCAACTCTGTCTGCAACAGCGGATTCCTCTCTCTCAAGCCTTAGTGCATAGTTCTTAGGGAACATTTTATCCAGGTCTCTCTACTTTCAACCTCACAAAGCATGTTAAAACCTCTTAGAAGTAGTTACAAGAAGCAAGGGCAAGGAAATTTCTTGTATATTTTATCTGAAGTGGGAAAGGAATTCAATGTTTGTGCTGTATGAAGTCTCCACAAATACTTTAGAAGACCAGAATTTCTGCTTCTGCTAGCAGAACCAGTTGTATACAGAAACATCCACAGCAAGAACTGGATGCAAAGTAAGAACAGCCCAGTCCTACACACACCTTCTTTCTTCTGTACTGAACCATGCAGGGAAGACATCACCACCACACTGGAGACATTTCCAAGAGAAAGAGAGATCTATGCACATAATCTGGGACAGGGTTTTCCCCAAGGATGTAACAGCTCTCCCATTCATTTTGTACCAAACCATGCGTGCATGGTATTGACTGGTGTTCCTGTGAAAGTCCTGTCAACACTCTCTGCTTCTCACTATGTTAAAACCGAGCTTGCTCTCAGTGCAACCCTCCCTAAACAATACAGCTAAAAGAAGACTTTAGCATATGAGAATTGGAGTGTTGAAGTATGGAAGTTTGTTTAAGAAAAAAAAATCAATTACAAGATGTTTTTAAGAGAATTTATTTGGTCAACAAAGAAGCCCAACAAAACCCACCAAAGACCAAGAGTGAAGACAAATGCAGGACTGTCATTCATATCACTTTTCCCTCTCCTGTCACACAAATGTTTTTCAGATCAATCACATCAGTAACAAGTCTTGGAGATTGGGGACTTAAATTTCAGTGTTTAACTCCATCTCTTCACATCTAAAGTGAAGGAGGTGGAACTGAACTGAAAATGCTTATTTGAAAAAACATAGTAACTACAAGAAAAAACAAAGATTCCAAAAAAGAGATCCCAACCTACACCTCAGATTTGCTTTGGTGGAGCTGGCTACTGCAGAGGGCACCGCAACTACCGCTGCGTATTACAGATTACGCATGCTTTAGAGAGACACCAGACACAACGGGCATGAATTAAAGTTAATTGCAGTCGTGACTTTCTCTGTTGCAAAAAGGGCACACAAATGTCTGTCAGAATTAAAACAGCATAATGTTCCTTTGCCCTGGTATGGTATTACTGCTTAATACAAACTATAGCTCTTCAGCACACGATGAATCATAGCAGCAGTGCTTTGCAGAAAGTCCTTTAGAGTGTCCAGGGTACCATATTGTAAGGGGTCACCAGTACCAGGGGGCCAGCCCCACCTCTCTTGCACTGACCAGCTGTGTGCCTCAATCTGGCAGGTCAGCTATTAGCGGGGCAAGCACAACTGCACAGTAGAGACCAACAGAACTGGGGCCAAACAGCCTGTGCAGATGGATGAGCGCACACACACATTAATTTGCCTACGTTTAAGCTTTGTGCATGTAATACACAGGTGGGCACTGGAGAGCTGAACCTAAAATAAATATAGCCCTCAGGGCTACATGGCTTCCAGACATCTATATACAGTGCGCAGACGCACCCTCAGTCTATCAGACTACTACGTCTTCTTTCAAGCTTCAAACCAATTAGATGCTTTTTATTAGAATGGCAAAAATCATTGTTGGCATTGGTCCCAAGAGCGCTTTGTCCTCCCAAGGATCTCTTCTGCTAAACAGATCTCTAACAGGCAGGGCTGCATCAGGCTTCTCCCCCACTCCCCTACCCTCTTCATTAAAACATTTTCCAATCTAATTTTGCTTTAGAGTTGAATTCCTGCCAGACAAGTATCAGTCTGGAAGAAAAACTTCCTGCTTTATTATAAGCCTTTGAAAAAGAATTGAAATGGCTGGACCACGGTAATCTGATATGTTGTGTCTTGGCCAGTGGGCTCCTGGTTCTCAAAAAAAATAAAAATAAAAAAATCAAAGATTAGCAGACACAACACTTCAAGCTGTGCTGTGTTAAACTGGATCCCAACATTACTATATTAAATAAGACTAAAAAATGGGACTACTCAGTTTTGTAAATGGAAAGAGCTGACAATTCGTATAGTCTTTTTCTTTTTGTCATTGCTTTTAAGTTTTCCCAGTCCATAAGTATAGATGTTGTTACATTTCTCACAAGGATGGTCAAGGCAGACTGGAATCAAATGAGTGAAACTACGACTTTAGACATGTATATTACTATCCCTTCCTTTTACTAATCAGCAATGGTATGTATGTAGAATGGACTGTTACCATCACTGACAGTGTAAAAGGAACACAGGGCAAAAAAAACATTCTGCCCTTCCCGGCCTCTGCCCCAAAGCCCATACAAAACCAAAATTTGCAGTTTATTCTTTCAGCAGCACAACCTGAGGCACCTATCCCTACAGCTCTGTGTCAGGTCAGAGCACAGTCCGGGTACTCACAGCTTGAGGGGAATAATAGGCCAGTATTTGGGCTGTTTTTTGTCACAGTTTCTATCAAAGATAAGTTGCATGGCAGTCTCCATAGCTAGGATTTTGGCAGCTTCAGCACCATACAGCATCTCCATTTCTGCCATCCGTCTCTCCCCAGGTCTTTCTGCAGGTGGCTCCACAGAACGCCTCGTGCTTCTGTGAAGGTCTTGATCAGCCTCCACGTACATTTCTTGTTGCTCAGCTTCCAGCTGCTGCTGTCTCCCTACACAAATAAACCACAAGAGATGTAAATTACTGAGCTATCAACCAATCACATTTTGTTTTAACTTTTAAAATATTACACATTCAAATCTAAATCCACCCCTTCTAGGGTGCAGCCAACTCCATCAAGGGAAGAAGATCCTGGAATTGAACCCTAAAAATGTAGAAAACCTCTCTGTTAGTAATAAAAAGTAAAAATCAGCATTGCTTCATTTCTTCCCTGACATATACATTCCCTGAAAAGAAAAAAATACAAGAGTTCTTTTCCAAAGTAATTACTTAGCAGCTGAGATAATGAAACAATGCACAGGACAATGCAACTTTATCTGAACCACAGCCAACAGATAATGTAATCAGTTACTACTCTACGAAAATGAACAAACTGATCTGTCATGCAAGTGTCAGCCATCAAGTGTATCCAATGAAACACAGCTGTAAGCACTGTGTTTAGATAAACCACCCAACTTCATCCATTTCTCAAGACTTGCAAAGTTCAAAACTGACAGCCTTACTGCTGTTGCTTTAAAGACAACACAAAACAACAGCCAACATAAATCCCTGCACCACATTTTTTAAAAAGGATTTAAAACACTTCAGAGAAGGGAAACACTTGGACCAATCTGCCTTCAAAAATTCTCTTTGCTAAGCCCAAAGCAAGAACTTCTGGAAGCAATGCCCAAAGATACCTCCACTTTGTGGATACTACTCTGATGGGACAAGTAATGCCGTATACAGTTAAAACAGCAAAATGTATGCAAGACTCCCCTCTTACAGGGGACATTTCTACAAGATGAAGATCATCTGGCAGGTGCTGAGCTCCTTCACCTACCAATAACAAATGATGGTTCTCAAAATTGCATCATGGAAACAGTACATTACTAATGTGAGCACTTTGGTTTTTTTTCAGGAAAAAAAAAACAAGAGGGACAGAGTCAACCGGTCAGGATGCATTAGTCATATGCAGGATGTGCTTCTCAGTGTTTGGTGCTGCATACCTCTTCTCTTCCTCTCAGAGAGAGATTTAGCTTCTACCAAACACACGACATCTGCAAACCCTAACCCAAGTTAAGTATCCAGACATATCTGTGTCAAACATCTGCAGTTTATGCTTACACTGCAAAGCACTGTATGGAGCAGCCAACTGACTGTCTGTCAGCCTTACTAAATGAATTATCCCCCATACCTCATTCACAGAAAATAGGTACTTCCAAGTGTGTAATCAGAAACTTCAATCCTGGCATCTGTTTCTCAGAGAGGGACAGGAAAAGCTTTTGTCCTGCCATTTTAGGTAGTGTCCAAAGGATGGCCACAAAGATGATGAGGGGTCTAGAGGGGAAGACGTATGAGGAGCAGCTGAGGTCCCTTGGTTTGTTCAGCCCAGAGCAGAGGAGACTGAGGGGAGGCCTCATGGCGGCCTGCAGCTTCCTCACGAGGGGAGCGGAGGGGCAGGCGCTGATCTCTGCTCTCTGGTGACAGCGACAGGACCCGAGGGAACGGCATGGAGCTGTGACAGGGGAGGGTCAGGCTGGGTGTTAGCAAAAGGTTCTTCACCGAGAGGGTGGTCGGGCACTGGAACAGGCTCCCCAGGGAAGTGGTCACGGCCCTGAGCCTGACGGAGTTCAAGAAGTGTTCAGACAACGCTCTCAGACATAGGGTCTGATTTTTGGGTGGTCCTGTGTGGAGCCAGGAGTTGGACTCAATGATCCTTGTGAGTCCCTTCCAACTCAGGATAGTCTATGATGATTTCAAACACCATCCATGGCTTTGTGTTAGTAGGGGAAGGGCAGGAGGGCTTGAGGGGCTATTAGCAACCTATCCCGGAGGGATGTTCTTCTTTCACTGATTTTGCTTCAAGGGCACAACCCCAAAGCATGCTGCATTGCCAGAATTCATGAGGAAACATACATTAGAAGTCCATATGTGTTTCTGGAACAGTCAGATTTATTTGGTGTCAGGCCGTTTTAACCAGAAGGTCTGAATTAAAAGTAGTACCACTGCCTACAGAGGGCCCAGCACCACGAGGACAGGCTGTAGCACTCAGGCAGCACAGGTCACTTGCATCCCATCGAAGCAAACATACTGGGAGACCAGGCTGCCCACAACAAGGTAGCATGCTTTAAGGATAAACCTGATGCAAATTATGCAACTTACACTCAATATTCTTAGACAAAACCCCCAACATCTATGCTGGAAAAACAACGCCTCCCGCTGTAGGTTACCCAGCAAAATTCTGGCAGGGCAATGAGCTGAACCCATATTTGTTGACTCTCTTGGGCCACAAAGATAACTTATTCTACTTCGGTATTGCCCGTGGAAATTTGTTACTCATTAGTTCCATAGCTGCATGCTAGAGACAGCTGCTTCCTTGCCTGCCTGTGAATGCTCTCTGATAGCTCATTGCACACAATAACACTCAAGAAAAACTAATTTCTCTGGAGATACATAATGAATTCTTCTGTTTGGAAATTAAATGGGTTTCTAACAGAAGCTTTATGATGGGTGAGTGGATTACAGTTTAGCGTGCATCAATCTCCATTTGAAGCACAGAGCGGTTCATAAACCTGCAGATCCTAATGTTAACAACCAAAATAATAATATCAATTTAAATTCCATTCTCAAAATTACCTAATGAACCTCTGAAGTATATGTTTTGCTTTCCGCTTTACTAATCACATGTGCCGCCCTTAGCTTTCCAACCTAACTTTTACCATTCCATAGCTACTGGCAAAACAATTCCCAGAGCGACTCTATTACATAGTCTCTGACACGAGAATTAGCTTTAGGGAATCCAGCTAGGGGCAGAAATCTGCTGCAGGGACACACAGCTTCTAATAGCAAAGGCTGAATCTGAGCACAGAATATGGTAGCTGTTGCTAATAATGCCATTGTAGTTGTGTGGAACGTGTTGCAGTTTCAAATCTGTTATTTGTGGAGAGACACTACCGTGACAAACTCTGCTGACAGTGATGGCACCACTTGTTATCATGGACAACCATGGAAAAAGAAGCCATGGAAGAAAACGGGTATGCCAACCACCACTTTTACAAGAGCAGTATTTCCAGCCAAACGTAGAGATGAGAAACAGATGGCAGCAGAGGAAGTTTTGTCCTGTTGAGATGCACACTAACTGCCTTTGGTGGGACAGGGGCTGGGAGGCAGAACTGCTCTTATTCCCAGTCAGTCTGGGTTCTTTCCATTACCTCAAAATCTACTTTAAAAACAATACAACCTGTGCTACATGTGCAATTACCTTTTCATCAAAAAGATGACAACAAGTGGCTGACAATGGAAAAAACAATAAAGCAACTATAAGCTGTTTATAGCAACAATAACCTACAGCAGCAGCTGGAATTTCTTTGAAGCAAGTGCCAAACATTCACCTATGAATTAGGTAGCAGGCTTTATCAAAAAACTAATTCTCAGCCCGCAGCAATGAAGTCCCCAGCTCATTTTCAAATCTGAGCTCCACAGTCCAAATTTGTCATTGTGCTGCCAAGCAATAAATGCGAAACAAATAATTTTTACACAGTTCCGAGTAGTTCCTCCTTCCACTTCACATAGACTAAAATAAATGTGCTTTCCTTCACAGCATTCAGCTTCAACTACTGGCAAGCTTCTCCCAATTGTGGAACAGTATTTTGCAAATGTTCAAAAGGCAGGCTGGCAGCGGTGGTAGTGTTTGGTTACCACACAAAGAGTAAGCGTTGCTGATATTTTCCTAACTGGCCAGTTCCATTTGTTCCCAAAGATTTTCTCCTCTCTTGAAGCAATTTTCAGAATTAACTTATTCCTCCTAAGTCCACTTCTGCTGGGAAGCCATCACTACCTGGCCAAAAACAGTTGAGACATCTTTCTCCAAGTTGCAGTAAACAGTCCTCGTCTTTCAGGAATACCAAGACCTCTATCCAACTCATACTGCGTCCTGGGACACCATCAGTGGTTCCATGCCTTTTGAAAGTTCCTTTCAAGAAATTCCTGCCTGCAATGGATACTGACTTTTAATTTCAGGTACACTAGGTGAAAAGAAATGTGAGTGAATATAGACATCTACCTCCATCCTCAGGGACTGCCAAAAGCAGGAACAGTAACTAATGTCTTCGCTATTCACTGCATTTGCTTCATACGCACACAAACGCCATCTTGCATGCTTTATGCAAAACTGTGACCTAAGCCCTTCAAGATGTAAGCAATTTTCCCTATATGCCCCTCAGAAACTCAGAGGTCTCGTTTCTCCTATTTTATAAAAAGGAGAACATCATATACTTTAAGTTTAAACTACTTTGCTCTTTGTTTGTCATATCCTTTGAGAAGCTTAAGAAGCAATAAAAAAAATTCCTCTCTGGAATTCATCCTTTTCTTATTAAAAGGAAAAAAAAAAAAAGGAAAAGAAACAACCTTAAAACCAAAACCCAAGTAAATTCCCTTATTTGGAGACAAGTCTTAATAGATACACTTTTTAACATTAAAAGGGGATAAAACCTGGGAGGGTAATTATCTACGTTGGATGTTTAACGAAGGCACTGAAAGATTCATACCCGGCATCGTGTGGTCTCTTGTACCGCTTTTAGCTCTCAGTATTTACGCATCCAGCCCTTGGCTCTCCGCAGCCAGCGATCAGGGGCAATCCCATGATGTTTCCCACAAAGGCAGCCCTCTCCCCGCCTCGCCAGGCGCAGGCTTCCCCCAGCCTGCGGCGCTCCTGCTCTGCCCCACGCCAGGGCAGTTGCGGCAGGAGACCAAGGCCCTGCTTGCCCCAGGCGGCACCTGGCCCTCACCGACTTCCAGTTTCTTGCTTAGCTAGCACGCTGTTCTTCAAGGAATTACTTCACTTTACCCAGCCTTGATCTGCTTTTTCTTTTCCATGATTTCAGACTGACCTATACCCCTGTTCACATATTTCTCTGCTTATTGCAAGTGATGAACGATTTTTCTTTACTGCCGCATGTGCACTTTCTGAGCTCGCTCGTCTCGTCTTAAATGCTACCTGAGCTGATCTCAAGCAGCCCACACTAACGGAGTTAAAAACACCACCCATTTCCACTGATTAAAGACTCCTAGTTCCCTGTCTGTGAATGCCACTTCCCACAAGCCTATCTGCTCTGTTAAATTCTGCCCACGCAGGCTTCTCAAAGCAAGATGCCGGCTTCTCCACCGCCCCCAGAAAGCTAAGTACCTTTACCATAAACCTACATGAATTTCCCTCAAGTGGTAGCATCAGACCTTTTTATTATGCCCGTATTTGTACAAACCGGGCATACCATGGTGAAAACCCAAATCTTTACCTAGAGGAAGTCCAACAAAATAAGGATTTAAAATTTAATTTTAAATAAGCATTTAAATTTAAGGATTTGTAGACAGGATACTCAAGGAGCTTAACTTCTACTGAGCTCTCAGAGCTATGCATTTCCAGAAAGCTGACATCGCAGTCATTACTCTTTATCAAGCGCAAAGCTTTGCAGGACAGGAGTTTCCATCAGTGGGAGACTGAGACATGCAAATAACTGTGATTTACCCCCGCATCTGTAAAGATAAAATATTCTGGGTTCCTGAAAACAGCATGGTCTTGATTGCTGGAGGGTTACTTTGAAACACTAAGCAATTTACAGAAATTGTGGAAATGTACTGAAAGAAGAGAGTGATGATTTTATAGCAGTACGAACAGCATCGTTCTAGCTGTGAGTTGGCTTGGGGAAAATAGACTCGTGTTTAAAATTCTCATTAAATTTAAAACCTTCCGCTTGCAAAAAATGTTACAAAAGGATTACACATGACACAAGGTAACTTCTCCCTTATCATTTTTAACAGGACAAGTCAGATCTCCAAAGAAGTGGAGACAGCTAGGCTGTTTCTTACGACACCAGCAGCCTAACCTATGCAGTAAAATCAAGTAGCTGGCTTGAAAACACTATTCTGGAATAAAGGTGGCTTTTTGGGGGAGTAACTGCCTGCAACGATCAGCCCTCAGTCACCGGAATGGCAACTGCCGTGAAACAGAGCTACCACAAATGCTGAAGACGTTAAAAACCCAAGTATCTATGCTGACGTTTTCCATCTGCTAGTTGAGGAGGGAACGAGTTAAAGAAATTGAGTATTTCACCACATATATCTACAAGCAATGCAATATTCTCCAGAAAAAAGAAAATGTTCTGTTACAGGCTTTGAAATAAGAGCAGATGTGATTCCTTGGCAGGCTGAAACCACGGTTCCACGGACATTTTTCTTTTCTCAGCAACAAAACCAGCTTATGAAGTTTCTGCTCCCCTCCTTCTCCCTTAGCTGCATGCTCCAGCTCCCAAGCCCCTCACGGATGCCAGTACAACTGTCTAAGGGGCCATATAATGCATCCTGCAAAAAACAGTTATATTTAATCTTGGTACAGTTCAGTGTCTTGGCACCACACACTGAACTGAAATGGCAGCACTGGAGTAGGAGTGAATGGGCTGGGAAGAAAAACGGCCTAACCTGGCTTTGGCACTGAGAAACATTCACAGAACCACGGCCTGACTGAAAAACTTACTGGTAAAAGCAGGAAACAGTGTAAGGAAAGAGAGTGTACTCCCTAAGAAAGATGCGGTTGCAACAGGCTGTCAGAGCAGACAGAAAACAGATTTTACACATCTGAAGTACTCAGTGTGATACCTTCTCTTTTACAATAAGAGACTTTTCCTACACATTTTGAAGAGGAAAGTTCTGTAGAAAGAGGGCAAAATTACTTACTAAGACAGCAAGTGGCTAGATGTTACCTTTAAATCAAAATGAATAAAAAGCCAGGAAGTAAGTTAGAACCAAGGTGTTCCACTTCCAGGTTCGCTACCGAGTGTTATGTATCACTTTTGTTAATTATCCACACCATGCCTCAGTGTAATTCATCTGTAAAAGGAGCCGAATACTTTCCTATCTGACAGTTAAGAAGAATTAATTATTTCACACCTTTTTGAAATCAGAAATCAGGCAGAAAGTTACACGGTTAATCAGAAATTAAAGAAGCTGATTTCTGTTTCACAAATAGGATTAGAAACCAAGAAGGTTGTTCTGTGGTCTCCAAAACAAACTACCAAAGCTCCTAGACAGAAACAATACAAGCCTTCACCTCCATGTTTACACTAGCAGGAGGCTCCACCAGTTACTGTCCAGCTCAATGACCAGTACCTTGTTTTATTTTCTTCTGTCACCTTCCACAATGAAACGCTTAAGAAGGGATTTTCTTGTCCCAACCAGAAAATGAACTGAAACAAAACCCATGAACACGAAGCAACCAGCTAGCCCAGTGGAACCTCAAGAGAAATTCCTCTAGCAATGTGAATGCTCTGACCATAACTCATAATCAGATATATGTGCATCTCTGACAGCCCTATATAGGACACAAAACACAGAGATGAGCCCAAGGTGACCAGTGCAGTGTACCACATCGGAAATACCAAGGTGTCCAGACTGTACGCGTGCCATCTGAGAGAATTAAAAAGCCAGGAAGCTGCTGACCCCTGCGTAGAAATTAGTACAGGATCAGGCACCGGCAGCTGCCCCTAGCGAGGATCAAGTCTACAGCAAGAAGATTAAATACAGACCAGCTGACTCTGCACTCCCATCCCCCAGACAGCTCCAATCTGTCGCTGATGGCAACAATGCTGACGCCAGACAAAGACACCAGTGCTAGAGTAAACAGAAGGATTACTTAAATCTATATATAACTGTGTCCATATACACACGCACATATATGGCACAGCCAGAGGAGACTGAACAAAGAAATGCTCAAAACTAAAAGTGTCCTTGTTAAAAGCAAACCAGAACAATGAGGAAACATATGTTTCACTACCAGCTTTTACATGTGCCCTGAATAGAAAGTAGGCACACGCACTTGGAAGAAAGTGTTCTGTGATGTACAGAGTGCTAGACAGCTAAATAAAACGGAAAGTTTGGTGCTTTATTGGGAGAAAAAAAAAAAGCCTGTATGAATCTTCTAAATCAAACTCACACAGTAGAACTTTACATTTAAATATCCTTCTTGACTCCAGCCACAGACCATACTGCTGAATTCAAGTTTGTTTCGTTGTATGATATGGCAAAGCAACTCAGTAATATATGCAGGGAAATCTGCTATGTTATCAAAAACATTTGAAAAACAAAGATTTTTTTAAAGCAACCTATGACCATGTCACCGATTTTTTGAAAGAAAGCACAGTCAGGCTACGAAGTGACCTTGCAGTTAACCAGCTGGTCCAGAAGTTAGTGTTACTGCAGCCAAGCAGAATTAACAATCACTGATCCAGATAAAATTAATCTCAGCAAGTAAACACATTTTTCCATGCTGTTGGTAAAAAAAAAAAAAGCCACAAAAAAAAAGCCACAAAAAAAAAACCAAAAAAACCCAATCATTTTGTAAGAGACATCTGGAAAGAGGGTCAAACTAAAGAAACCAGCAAAGTATACACATATATAAAACAAAACTTGTAAAAGTAAGGACTGAGGGCTAACTTTGCAAACTCACTTTCCTTCTGAGTTTCTCATTGCTACTATGCTAAAATACGTAACAAATTAGGACTTTAAAGCCATCGCAATAATTTAAGGCCAATGCCAGGATGCATACAAGCAAAACACAAACTAAATGCTTGGTTCTGCTTCTGATCTACCTTTCACCTAGCATGATTTCATTACTCTAGCAAATTAAATTAGATTTACTTAAATATACAAGGTTAAATTGCTATGCCCAGTATGAAAAACACAACAAGAACATTAGGAAAACATGCCAGAGAAAACCTGCAGATGTGCGCCCATCATACTTTCTGCAAAAGGGAGATGTCTGACACTAGAGAGTCCCTTGCTGGAGCAGAAGTCTGAGCACTGCCTCCCTTCCAAAAGGCAGCTGCCATCCTGGCTTTTAGTTGGCAACCCTGCCCAGAGCAGGGGGGTTGAAACTAGATGATCTTTAAGGTCCTTTTCAACCCAGGCCATTCTATGATTCTATGATTTTAGAACATTAATGCTAACACTGAGCAAGTGGGAGCTCCGTGTCTCCCCTCCCTGACTCCAATGGGGCAATTCACATGTGAAAGAAGTGTTGAAGTGACTTGATGAAGAGAAGATTTTACGAAGGAGAGCCATCAGACCATCAGCCCATCTAGCCCAACAGCCTGTTCTCAACAGAGGTCAGTAGCTGATGCCAAGGGAGGAATGCAAAAGCAGGGAATGCAAATAACTGCAGATCACCAGCTTTACCTACAGAGAAATGGGAAGACAAGAAAAAGCACACACTTCTCCCTGCACTCCACCAAAGCCAGCCAGATGCTCTGCTAGCTGCCACCTCAACACCTCTGCCACCAACACATCACCCATGATTCCATCTCATAATCTGGACTCTTCCACAATTTCTCAGACTCCTTCTCACCAGACCACCGGCCAAAAATCCCAAAGCAACGACAACTGATGAATCTGAAAGCAAGTCTTCCACAACCCTTCTGCTCAGCAACCACATCAGAAAGTGCAGACCTCCTAGAAACTAAGGTGTTCTGCAAGGCTTGTGAGGAGTGAGATCACAACAGTGTTGGCTTTATCGTATTTGAACAACCATATTAAAATCAAGGTCCAACATGCTCCCTGGAGACCTACATTCCTTGGCAAAGTTTCCCTAATTTCTGTGTGAATACAGAGTTGATTTTCAGAGCAACAACCACCACTTCAGCAGCTACAAGTGAAATTAAACCCAAGAGATTTTTATCCAGCTAAATATGAACAATAGCAATCATCAGTATAGCACCCATGTTATTTATTTGAGTACAAACTTCATTTCAGTACAAATATCCATTTAAGATTTATTCTTCATTTTACATTGCTTCCATGATTTCAGCATACAGCAGAACGGTGTTTTGACAACTTGAGACATATGTCCTTGAAAATATCAGGGGAAAACTCTGATATCTGGATAAACGTGTTTTTTGTACTTTGGAGGCAAATAACAATTGTAACACTGATGAACACCTGGATCAATCCACACTGAGCACTTCATATGGTTACAGCAAAACTGCTCCTGGGTGTGTTGATATACCAACTTTCTCTGTATTCCTGAGAGACGGGGAAGAGGGAAGTGTTACTACCCCTGTATTACAGGCCCAAATCTGAAAAAAAAGGCCTCTGGACACAAATTCCTAGAGCAGAAGGTGATTTAGATTCCTTGGAATGGGTTTCACAGAAGATCCCATCACAAGGTGTCACAGGCGCTCAACCCTGCCACTGGAAAAGATAGAGTGACAATATTCCCTCACACACGGGAGCTTAAGATGCCTCGTCCTTTGGATATGAATTTTTCTTTGAAGGCATGGTTGGAAAAGAAAGATTATTATTTTGGATATGATTCTAAATTCCATCAGTTTTGAAAGCTTTTGTGGATCCAGTCTCAAATGACATGTCCAAGGTCATGATGGGAGTCTGTAAAGGCCACCTAAGTCTGAGGCTGGCAGCCTGACAGCCCCTGTCTGTCTCTCTCACTTGATTTTGAGCATGCAAGGAGGGGAGTTTCGAAAAGAGCCAGGCAGAAGGAAGTCTCTGAACTCCCAGCTTCTGCCCATGCAGCACCCACAGTCCCCTAGTGATGATGGACAAGAATTCCATCTGGATGTTTCCGATAAAACTGAGAAACGGTGAGAGATGCTGAAAAGCAAATGGTGCCTCTGAAGTTTTGGCATTAGCAACACCCCATTAAAATTAGCGGGACTAAATCATGCGTCTCCAAGCAAATCTGTCCAAGAGGTTTGCTTTATGACAGAGAGACCTAAAATCTTAAATGCTCAAGATGTATTGCTGCCATGCTGTGCTGTAGATTCTGAGCAGATTTAGTAGATAAAGAGTATAGAAAGCACACACCATGGTTACATTCCTTTCCATCTGGGTCCTTGACAATGCTTTTCACATTCACTCCAGTGCTGTACACCTTGAAACTTTAAAAGTTCATGCTACAGCAACGGTTCCCCTAGGCAGACACAAAAAGGCTGTGCTGAGCATTTTCTAATGCTCAATTCATAGCCTGCAGTGTCACTGTCCTCTTAGAGGATTGCAAGTATCATGCTAAAGATGGATGAATTCAGATTTATCATCACGGAACGGAGTCAGAGCTCTCTCCTACGGAAAACCATTCAGAAATCCAGAAATGCTGCATGTGGCACCTAGATGGAACCAGCAATCCAAGAATTTCAGGGGCAATAGAAAAGTGCATAAACTGTGATGACAGACCGCCTGAGACCAGCGATCAGCACGGAGCGGCTTTTATACCACTTTTCCCTAGAGCTGTCAGCATGGTCTCACCTGCTCTTTTCCACAGCAGCTGCAGCTGCGTGCACAGGCTGCCCTGCAGGGCCAAAGAATGAGGAGAAGACCAGGGGAGCCGCACAGAGCAGCTGCAGATGCTACTGGCATAAGCAAGCAGGCAGAGCTGCCTTCAGAAAACTACCAGCACTGGTTCCCAGTTTAGGCAGAGCCTGCGTGTTCCCCCACCAGGCTGTTCCCATACGAGGCAGCCTCCCGTAACAACCTTCTCAAAGTTATTTTTCCTCTTACAAGAAGATGGGGGAGGGATTCCTTGTTCCACGCAGAGCCTCTCGGCCCTGGGGTCTGCCTGGAGGTTCTTTGCCAGAGCTGTGTAGAGACCGGGTACATCCCAGCAATACACCCTTGTGCCTTGGAAACTGCACAGACACAAAACAGGCACTGACATGCTGCTTGTCTGACCTAAAATGGAATTACCACAGGTATTTTCTTTGTGCAGAGAAAGTTCTACTAGCTGGTCTATCAGAGCTACAAAAGTGAGCGTGTATGTGACAGCAAGGTATTGACCTGTTTTCACTGGATCCTACTGAGACCACCAGCTATCAAGAAAGAGTTATCAACAACAGACCTAGCACACGGATGGTAAGGGGCAGGGCAGCTGAGAGGAGCAATGATCTCAGTCCTGCAGGTCTTACTCTCATATCCTCAAGACACGATTCTGGTCAGAAGGAATTTTACCACAGCACCGATTTACTAAGAGCAGCAACAACGCAAGGTTAGCAGACTTCTCTTCACTGACTCATGAATAACTTACAGGTAAGAGCTCTCTGGGAGAAAGGGAAGTTCAAATTCTGCACTTGTTCAGTAAAGGTGATGTCAATAGGATGCCCTTTGGTCACAGGGGTGACATCTAACTTAAGTATTAAACAAAAGGTTTGGGATGAACAACTCTTCTCAGATCATACCATTCATTCTTCTACCACCTAAGGCTTTCACTTACTTCCTGCTGAGGTACTCGAACTCCCTTATAAGCATGAACAAATTGAACCTCTCAACAAGCCACCTGAGGTATGTGCCATCTCCACTCAAAGAGTCTCAGCCTGAGCACAAAACAAAAAAGACAGACTTCAGATATCACAACATCCAGCTCTGTACACAACCCTCCAAAGCACGCAACAGAGGAAATCCATTTCTGGCTTTATCTGGCCCAGTGATACAGAAGGCACACTGCTTCCTCAGCAGCACCTCAAGCCACCTCGTGTCCCTCTTCCATTAATTCTTGTAGCAGCAGGTACACCTGTACAGCATAATGTCCACCAGTTGCAACATACAGTGGATGGATGGGAGAATATAGGTCCCCACAGCAAAGCTTTACATCTTATAAGTTCTGTCTCCAGGATGAGATCCAAGGACATTTCCTTGACTGTCACATACGCTAGGAATATTGTGTTCCCAAAACGATACTCTTAGTACAAAGATAATCTTGTCCCTTATGAAACAGACACAAAGCTATGCCCAACTCTGTTTGGCATCTGAAAATGCAATTCAGAGCCTCTTATTTTGCAAATACACATTACTTTTCAATATTAAAGTGGTGAAAATTGTGGAACTTTTCCTTGTTTCTGTGACAAGGAGGCATTTTTCTGCTGTTGGCTTCCAGTACCAGATAATACAACCTCTACATCAGACACAGCGTGTGCACTTGAGAAGATTCTGCTGCTACAGGATAAAAAGTTCAATCATTAAGAGCAGAGATAGGGTACAAAGGGAGAGCCTTCCACATTTCTCCTTCAGTTAACAAAAGAACGTGCCTCAAAAGTGTCTCTCAAGCATATTGCGGAGAGCACTTCACAGAATTTTCTCCGAAAATTCAGCAATCCAGCTTATGAAGATACTGGTAAAAGTTCACATGATGACAAGGCTGACAAGCCAAGGAAGTCAAGCAGACATTTATAAGGTCACCATCCACACAGCTTTGGCAGTCTAAGGCAAGGGAGAAGAAACAAAAAAGATGCTGGTCAACTAGAGTAAGAACTAGAGTCTAACAGAGCAAAAGGCAGACAGAGAACAGGGAGAAGCAATCACCAAAAGTGAAAGAAAAAAAAGAAAGCATGATGGCAAACAACCTGCATAAAAGTCCATATTTTCCAAAGAAGCACAAAGGCTTTAAAGAAAACCACATACTTAATGGATCTGGTATTATTCAGACAAGTTTAAAAACATGGAAAATTCCATTACTCCCTCTTCACAGAAGTGGCAGTGGCAACTGTCATCTTTCAGAGAAAAAGAAACCCAAGGGAAAAAACCCTACAAATTGCAGATTTGAAACAAACATCTTCATTCACCATTTCCTTTCAATTTTTTTTTAAAAGGTTTTCCATCTGGCATGAAAATTTTAAGTTGAAGCAACATTATTTTGGGAACAGCTGGAGGGTATGTGTGGGCAATACAAACAGAGGCTTTAATGGAAAAAAATAGTCATAGCATTAACAATTGACAGACCATTATCCTACAGTAATGAACTGACATGACAGTACTTTCCTTTGCTTTTCTTTGTTTTTAAATAAAGGACACTGTCTTATTGCCTGTTAACTGTTACAGAATGGTTCTCAATGTACTTGTAATGCTGTATTTGCTCAATTATAGTAGTCATCTTCTCTTGTATGTAAAAAGGGAACAAAGAAAAGCTGCATAAAGACAAACTATGTTTCGAAGGCTAAATTTGGAAGTGCAATAAATAAAATACATGCAATTAGACAATTTACTGAATTGTTAGGCTTATAAATCTTCCTTTCTTGTTTTTTGTCCTTTCAGTTCTTGCAAATATAAAAAGACAACTTACTGTATTCAGTCCTTTATATCTAGGATGCTTGGAGAATTAAGTACACTATCTAGGTCTGACAGGTGTGACAACTCAGAAAAATGTCTTCATGATTTTCAGCAGCCTTAGTGAAGATCTAAATGCTACTAAAAACGTCCCCAAGAAGCACAGGGTACTAGGATCACCAGTTAGATTAAGAACCAGAACAGACTAGCCTGACAACAAAACCTCTTAAAAAATAGATACACTAGGTGATTATGATTGCATATGAAGGTAAACAACTGAACAGGAAAGAAATTAAAAGTGCCTGTAAGGGACTTTAACCAAACGCACAGTATATCTAGAATATGGGATAAATTTGTACGGCATTAATGTGTCTGAGCTTGTACAGTCTCAGCAAAACTCTGCTCATAATAATTTCGGGGCATTCCAGGAACACATAACTTGACTGCAACACATGACATGAATATAAAAACTATGAAGAATTTGATATGATTTCAAAGACTAAAAAAAAAAAGAGGTTGTTTGTGAATAACTGTATCCCTAAGTGTTAAATCATGCAGCAAGACTTAAGAGTGTGCCAGTTTCAAAGGCTTTACTGTGCAAGTCAGCCAATGACTGTAAATGCCCACTGTGAACAAAAAAAATTGCTAAATATGCATACTCCTAAACTCTGCAAGTTTGTGGTACTTACTGAAAAACAAAATAAACCTGAAGTTCTCTTTTTTGCCTAGTCTGATGTGATGGCTTTCTTCTCTTTGAAACTTTTCTTTTTGCCATTAGTGTTGAGACTTGTATTTCACCACTCAGGCAGACATGCCTTTCCCGCCTACACCTCAGGCCTGCTTAAGTCTTCTAAACCAAGTTTGCAAGATGCTGTGTCCTCTGATGTCCGTGATCACTCTGTTACCTCCAGCGGACTCTTTAAGAGGCACTAGAAGTGAGAGTCTGACATCAGCTAGGATTCACTTTAGTCCATTTGATTTCCCTTCTACACATTGGCAAGACATGGATCGTGTGTGAGAACCAGCTGTATCTAACTTGGTACATCAAAGCTCTCATCACATGTACGTCCAAATAGCTGCATTAAGGCTGGGTATTATTTCCTAATTTTGCAGGGCTTGAAAAACATCAGACTAGCGGCAGTCATCCTTCACAAAGACAAATCAATCCTCTACCCCTCCGTACCTGTATCCCCTTCCTTAAATGCCAAAATCCCCTTTCTATTTGTCCCATTGCTCTTCTCACATGCGTCTCACTCTTCAGTAAGCTGCCACACAGATATATCAAACTCATGCACAGCACTCATTTCAGAAGAAGAGCAAGCCAAGCGTCTGCTCCCAAGTGCACATCAAGGTGCAGGGGTCAAAGGCTCCAAACTTCACCTGGAGCCCCTTATTTACATCAGAGAAAGAGAACTTGAGATGCATCCTTCCCCTTAATGTTCCCTAACAGCTGGCTTACACTTCACCTGATCATCAAGGTCACTACTGGTATTCTCCTTTGACATGCCCAGTTTAAAGAAAATTTAAAACTCTTACCTCAGCATTACAAAGGGCTCTCCCAGAGACGGACAACTAAATTTCAGGCATTACTGAGCTTTATAGTGCCCAAGTTTCTCTACAGATCTGCTCCTAAAGTGCTGGGACCGGCCAAAACATACAGTTCAGGATTAAAATGAAAAGCTATGGGGGGGAATTAAGTAACCGTGGATTTCTCCTGTGTATTTGCATTATCTCAATTGCCTTGAGCATCAATAGAGAACTATAGTGATTCTTCAGCACAGTAAGAAAGATAGAACATGACAGTGCCATTATGGATTGCAGCTTAATGAATCCCTAAGTTTCATTTTGTTCAGAAAAGGTATCCAAGAAAATGAGCAACACTACCTCATAGAGTGATACTGCCTTGAACAGTCTCCATACCAGCTCATTTCCATACCACGAGGGAAACAATTATTTCCCCCTCTTCTTGCTGCTTATGTTATTTGAGAAACTTCAACAGAATTAAAAATGCATTTTATTTTCCTTTTTCCTTTCCCTCACCATGCAAGAAAAAAATATTTCCAAACAAGCTCATACTGTACTTTTAATTACTCACAAAATTAGCATTTAGATAGCACCAGTCACCCAAGAGTTCTGTAGCGCTTTCATATTTCAGTTAAATCTAATACTTGTTTACTTTTTCAGGCTTTGAAGAATTACAGACAATTATTATCCTCACTTTATCATACCATAAAGAAACTTCAAATTATAAAGAAACTGAGGCATGCAGTAGCTGAAGGCCAGATCCTGTTCAACTGTGGACAAAGATCTGGAATACTGTCACTGAAGAGAATGGAGTCACACTTACTCAGAACTAGGCTAGTATAAGGCCCAGAGCAGAAGCCTAATTATTCCAAAAGGCTCCAAGTATCTCCGTGGCAGAAGAACAAAAGTAAAACCTGTACTCTGAGTCACAAACCTCTTCCTGATTCACCTGCTCATCAAAAAGGATCAAATCATATTTTTAGCAAGAGCAACCAGTGAGGGGTCAGGAAGAGATTAAATAGCTATATCAAGGTCACTCAGGATATTTGCCACACAGAGCATCTGTGAGCCCACATTTCCCAATTTCCAGGACACCACTTAAATCACTCCCATACCTTTAAACATCATTACCATAAGGATAAAGCAAATTCAGAGAAAGTGTACTGCATCTCTAGAGTTAGCTGAGCATCTTAAAGCGTCCTGTACCTCATCAAAGGAACGTTACAACAGAGAACACCAAGCTGTTGCTGCAAAGCATGATGAGAAAGATTTGGCATGTCACGCAGTACCACCGAGCTCCTTAGCTCACATTCCTCTGCTAACTAGAGAAACAGTGCAGCATAATGATAGGAAACATGGAGTTAAAGCGGAGGTGTCTCAGCTCACTGGATACCCTCAGATCAAAGACCTTCGAATAACATGATAAAGTTTTATCTCTCCCACTCAATCATTGCCCTTATTATGCTTTCTATTTACTTATTTAATTTTTAGAACATTTCCCTCTTTTGGTATGCAAAGAAAAGTCTATTGAACATTCATTCTGGATATTTTCTATTTGAGTTGTGGGGAAAAATTATTTTCATCATGCTACTTTTTTAAAACAGATCACAAATTCGCCTTCAACATTTGTATATGCAGTAAACTACCAATAAATATAATCCTTTGGGTTTTTTTTAGGGATTTCACTGAAAAAAAAAGATGATCAAGACCTCTGAGGACCAAGACCTGAGAAAAATATTAAGTCTTTGGCTTATATCCCCTGCTTAACAACTTGGCTCTGGATCAAGATGCAAAATAAAGAAACACTTCTGGTATAGTACACAATGAAGAATACCTTAGGGATGCAGGGGGAGAAGAAAAAGATCTTGGAATTTTACTGTTGGGTTAGCCAAAAAAGAACAAACAAAATGGCTGCTCCATATTATAAAATACATTGAGGATTACCCTAGGGTTCAGTGATATAATGAAGCACTTCCTCTGGGCTCCCCTCTCAGACATACAGCATGTTAACTAGACTTAACCTTAAAAATTCTGGAGTTTTTCCTTCAGAACTGAAGATGAATACTGTCTTCTAGACAAACACTTTATTCTCCTCTTTGCAGTCATAATGTTCTCTCTCTCTTACAGAAAAACCTTCAAACATTTTCTGAGACTTACTTCTAATGAATGGCACTTAACTGCACCCATCAGTCTTGCCTGTTTCATTCTGTTTGGCGTGTTCACTTGCCTGTTTCTGTGAATTGTTACAAAACCCATAAACCCTGAAGCCATCCATCACTCAATGCTATGACCACCAAGCACCAGAAAACACACAACAAGCAGACTTACGCAGTTCTTCCCGATGTCTCTCTGTCTGGGCAAAAAACTGGCGAAGTTCCTCTGTGATCTCCATGTTACTCAGGTCATATTCTATCTCCCCTTCAGACTCAGAGTCCTCCTCCATTTCGGAGTCCCTGCCAGCATCCTCCCTTCCTGGGTGAGCCTCTGTGTACTGCTGAGCTCTGCCATGGTGCTGCGCTCTGCCATGTGGGTTATAGCTGGAAAAATAGTTGTGGGTACGTGGAGGGTCATTCCCATCCCAATCTGAGTAGCGGCTACTTGGAGAAGCTGCAGAAGGAGGCCATGGTACGTGATACAAGGACTCCATGGCTTTCCTGTAGGCTTTCTGGTGTCTACGCATCCAGCGCATGGCTAAGTCATAGTGCTTCCAGTATCTGGCATACACTTGCTGAGAATACCATGGCTGAGTTTCTTCCTGCATCCAAACGGGGGGGGAGGCAGAGACATATACACAAAAAAAAGAGGAAAACAAGGAAAACAAGCAGTAATTGAGAGGAGAAACTGTAAAAGCAAGCCCTAAGTTTGCATTTTAATATTAATTTTAATAAAGTCATTCTTTTCCTATGAAAAAACATACATATCTAAAAGAAAAGGGCAAGTAAGTATTACCACAAGTACAAGTGCAATACACTTTCTTACTCTTACAAGACATTGTTTTTTCAGCATCACATCTACCAATGAAGAACTGGCAACAGAGAAGCTGTAGTGTCCGGGAGGTTTTTTCCCCCCCAAAGTATTCATACTACTGTGGTGGAATTGGGTTCTTTTTAGGGAAAATGCCGTGTAGGTATATTCCACATTTCCTTTAACCACTCACAAGAGTTGTAAGAACTGAATCATTCCAAGGTATATGCATTACAAGTTACACCTGATTTCCAAATCCGCAGACAGAAAACACAAGAGATTAAAATTCCTTCGTATTAAACAAAGGCATTCATTTTATCCCGTAACATATTTCCTCCATCTGCCTGCCAAAATAAGTTTCTCAGAAAAGGTCAAATGGCAATTCAGCCAAGTTCATATATCCATCATGGCCTTGATCAAAAACAAGACTGTACTTAGCCAACTGCCAGCTGCCAGTAAATCTCCCTTTTGTACTCATCAGCAACCAACATATGAAAAGGGGTAACAAAGTATTGCTGATAAAGTACATGGAAAAATAGTTCTACAGAGTGAAACATATTGCAACACACCTTCTCCTGTCCTCCAGCTAATCTGAGTTTTCCTGAAAAAGCACAGTTTTACTCTGTTCACATTTCACTAGCAGCTAAAAAGCCCCACAGTCCTTTTAGCCTTAAGCCCCCTTCATACAGGCCATTTCACCTCCCTTGTCATCTTACTCTCAAAATGAGGAGATAATAGAGGATCTTAAAAGAAGACCACATAGTAACCTAGAGTCTAGAACAAGTAAAACAAATTGCATTCCCCCCCCCAGTTTCATTTCCATAGAAAATCTTTTATCTGGGCAAAACTGAATGTCTGTTAAATCAGCAGAATTTTAATTAAACCATGTTTTGGCAAACACCCAACCTATGGCAAGATTAGCAGAGATTTTCAGGAATTAATGTGACATTTACAGCCCTTTATTAGTTTTTTTTTTTTTTTTTAAAGGCAAACAAGAAAAAAATTTTCTTTAAATGTGATTTCTTGATCTGCATTGGCACAATTCCATAGCCTTAAAAGAATTATCCTCTGGAAAAAAAAATTAAATCCCCAACAAAACAGCAAAAAAAAAGAACAAACCAAAGAAATACTTTAATGTTAACAATACAAAGCAAGGTTTATTTCACTTATATATATTTGTTTTCATTTTCTGGTTCTCAGGCAATAATGCAAATGGTGGAGAGTTTGGAGTGATAATTACTACAAAAAAATAAAAAAACAAACAAACTAATATGCATCCCTTCTTTCTTCCCTTTCTTTCAAAGTAGAGTCCATTACTCCATAAGAAGTCTATAAATGCTACCTTTTAAGGTCATTGGTAAGTGCTTTCAGAAATAAGAGATCCCCAGCTAAGAGAGTCCATAAAGAAAAAAAAAAAAAACACAACAAATTCTCATTCCATAATAACTTCTGGCCAAAAATTGCACCCTATTTGTGAACGGCTATGGGGTTCAGCTATCTGACTGAAAAGCCCACACAAAGGATCTTTCCTGGACAGTAGCAATTCATGGAAGTGAAACTTCATAGCTCTGATTCTCCTTTTCGTCTAACACTGCGCTGTTACAAGGCCTCTCATCTCAGAACATTTATTCCTAAAATGAGTGGGTGCAATGAAAGCATCTGCCTTCCATATGGAATTTCTTCATTCTTAATCATCCAATGACCTAAAAGCTAGATGTACTTTTTTTTTTTATTTATTGTTCTTACTTTGCTTAAGAATGTCACACTGACTCCTCATCCTTCACCACCCAGATGAGAACGTTCTGTTGTACAGTCTGATACATTCACAGGTTACTTTTAGAACATTTTGTTTATTTTTTCCACTACTTAAAAAAACAGTTTTGAAACATATGCAGCTTCACAAAAGCAGAGATCTCCTACATTCTATATATTTCCAAAGATGACAATACACTATTTTAAAGCTTAAAAATTATCTTCAGTTCTTCTTAAATGTTTCTAAAAAGGCCCTTGATGACTTTACTGAAAGCTCTGGAATCCAGCTGGCTGACTAGCTCCAGTTGTTAATTTAGGGGAAAGGAAGACAAAAAGCCAGTTCATGTAGACAGAACTGTGATGTTGATGCCTGTCCAAATACTTTTTTGTGGCTTTTTGTTGAAAGTGACCCTTAAAAACCCCCTTTTACATTTGAATTTTAAAAATCCATCTGTTAAAAAAGAAATTAAAGAAATGTTTTACACTGGGGTGGAAAAGGGAAAGGAACACTTTAAAGTCTAACTTATTTCTATGTCTGTGCTTTTTCAGCTGCAGAATAAATGGAAATAAGAGATTTCCTCAAGCAAACAAAAGCTATAAATCTAAGGCAAACGACCAGAGTTCTCTGTTATTTTCCTGTTATGTCTCTGGAGTCTTCCCAGGAGCAGACAAATCACTCGCTGTTGTAATCTGAATTCTATTTCAAAGCAATTTAGATACTTTCATATCTAATTTTTACATGTCTGTATTGACAATTCAATAGAAGTGTTTATATGCATTTTGTATATAAAATGTGACTAAGCTATCAGATACCCATGAAGACTGCTTACCATCTCTTGTGGAGTTTGCTCAGGTGCTCAAGGTGAACTAGAAAAAAAACAGCATTTCTTTAGTTCATAAGAGTACACGTTATGATCGTCACAAGTACTGAGTATTTTTTTTTAAACTTGAGTACTATAGCCTATAGCTATTAAATATCTCTTCTCTGTTGTGGCTAGCTGAAGTCTCTTATTCATAGTTTTTTATTAGCCAGTAAAAAAAACAGTCCTTAAAATTCCCCCCTACAATATGAAGGTTAAAAGAGAGCTTTCTACCACAATACAGCCTAAAATGCTGGGACTGAACACTTTTCCCCATTACACTTTTCTTTTCCATTTTATCCCACACTTTATACTTCTAAAACCTCTGTTTTCTAAATTAAATGCAAAACAAATAAACGAACAAACAAAAACTTAAATGAAACAGTGTTCTTGCTTTTTAGCAGCATCTGCACAGGGACATCTGTACAAGTGGCAATTACCACAAAATGCTTAATCCCATCTTGACTCCACTTAAGTACTAAGTTTTCTTATTAACCTATGGTGCACTTACAGCTGCATATAATCCTTTCTTTTGATTTATCTATCTTTTTCTTTGGACATCTGATCCTGCCTCCCATAAAGGAAACACAAACCAATTCAGGTTGCGATCGCTTTTTCAAATGTAAGGAAAAAGTGAAAGGAATAGGGGCAACTGGAGGGAAAAAAAAAAAAAGAAAAAAAGAGGGGAAGAGGAAGAAGGAAAAGATCAAAAGCATGAACAAGATTTCTGTAACCACTAGGCAGGATTTGTAATTACCATCATTTTCAGTGTGATTTGCCAGCATGAATCACTGAGAAATATTCCAACTTACCTCCCTACCTGACAATTATTTTATTACATTACATTATGTGCTTCTTCCACATATTTCTCCCAGTGCTGTCACCCACAACTTGAACTTGATGTTATGTGAGTGCCTGTGAAAGGTAACAGGGACCCAGCACACTAAACCACCACTGCTACCCCTAAGACATGGTCAAAGGCTATTCCCAGATATACTGGAATATAGCCAAGACAGCGCTTGCTTACAACTGTTGCAGATTTATACCAGCATAAAACTAGGATTTTTCACAATCCATGTGAATACAGGACATAGACCAGTTGTGCTCTGTCTCACATTTAACACTCCTGATTAAACAGCAACTTTTTGCCTCTTAAGACAAGCCATACTGAGTAAGAGGAGAATAAGGATGAGCCACATTCAAAGAAAATGCAAACCGTGAAGCTACCACAAAGACAAATTATTGTCCTTTGCACAGCACACATCAAGCTCAAACCCATAAACCGTTGCCCTACATACATGAGCAGTCCCATTGCAATCAATGCAACGACTCATACAAGTGAAGGATTGCAGCACTGGGCAACCAAAGTGTGTGAATTCATTGCATTCCCTCCTGCTTACTTGGAGGAAGAAAAATAAAACCCAGAGCTGACATCGCTGTAAAACACTGCAGTCACTTGCAACACTTGAAACCCACACCTACACAGAAGCCTCATGGGCTGTCCGTCTTTGTTCATTTCAAACACTTCATATCCCATGCTACCTCTCTTCAAAACTTTTAGCTCCATTCTCATGACTTGCATGTGTATTTTCTGTCCCTTTCCCATACACATCTGGACACTGTCAAGGTCACCATAAATGTCTGTTCCTCATACTTAACAACCTAAGCCCACGGTAGCCAATTTTTCCACTTTCCACTTCAGAAAAATTAGGCACATGTTCAGGATCACTCTAATTCCTCTTACATTACAAAAAGATTCTTTGAACTAGCTTCAGCATAAATAAAAATCAGGCTCAGAGCTTAATGTAAATATACTTTTTAAAGCAGTAAGTGGTGAAGTCTGATACTTTATTATTAATACCCAACATGTACATATGGTCTCTGAAGGGGAAGGAGGAAAGAGGTAAAAACCTTGGTGAAATTATTCAACTCTATTAGTTGACCAAATATGAAAGCCTACTTTGCCAAACACAGAAACTTTACTTATTTTCATAAATTATTTATGGTGCATGACTAGAAATATAAAGCAGAGCATAACAGTGCGGCAAGCTGCAAGACTAAGTTAAAGAATGAGCTTGTTTTATTTTCAGCTGAACTAGTCTTTGAAAACAAACTACATAAAACATGAACTATGACAAGCACAAAATGTGATAACTCTACTTCTATAATTCATAGTTTTAAAAATAAAATACGAAAGCAACTGAACATATGAAACTTGCCAGCAAATGTATAATTTGAGTAAGATACCTGTTTGTCTACGCTGACCATTAATGATGAAAAAGTTTTTTGTTTGATAAATTTTATCACTTCCTTTTCTCAGTTATAGAATATTTCACCACTGATAATTAAATATGGATATACTGCCTTTAATCAAAACATTCATGTCTCCTTATCAATTTCAGGCAAGTAAGCATTAATGAAAGCAAATATCAAAGCAATGACAGCATTCAATTTGATTGGAGTCAAAAGAAGTTGAGACTGTTGTATTGTGAGACTTGGTAATATAATACATACTATGGGAGCAAAGTATCTTCTGGTGTGTTGGATATAGTGCTGCCACATGCTTGTCATACTGGAGGTTACAGGTACAGCTCAAAAAGACCGATGAATGCAGGATTAAAGAGGTTTTGACTTTATTTAGAACACTGATGAGCACAAAATTAATTAACCTGTTCCACAGTATTGAGATAAGAATATAAAATATTAAAGAAAGGTGAACTTTCAGTAAATTCAACAGAATACTTCAACAAAAACATTTATATAAAGCCTTCCAGAAAAAGCAAACTATATTTATATCAGAAATGCCCAGAACAACAGATAGACAGCAGACCACATCCTTCCCCTATAAAAACTTATGCCTCTGCTCCTTTAAACTGTGAGAAGTGCCTTCTTCAATCAGACCAGAAATCTCCCTAACTCAGTAGCTAGTTTCTGGCAATGGGTAGTAAGAGATACTCAGAAAAACAGAGGATGTGCACACAAAGTAGTTTTCCAGCTACGTTTACTGTGATTTCAGCAACTGGCCATTCAGATACTTTTTAAGCTCCCAGCTGGTTTTGGCATTTAAAGCCAAGATGTTGTACTTCTCTGAATCTGTGTTTCCACAGCATCCTGTGGCTGTAAGTTTCATAACTTACTGTGTTAAACATCAATCTGTGCTGGGTACTCCAAATTCACTGACTTCAAACTCTTGGAAAATATTCCTAGAGTTCGGTAGGAAAAGGAAGCCACCTAACAGTACCAATAGAGTGCATCTTCCCAGAAACACCTACTTCATTTTTTACTTCTAATGCTTATTACTAGTGCAGAATTACCACCAGGAGAGGGAACTGTCTGAACATTGTTTTGATGCTGTGCTTCAGATCAACACTGTGCTTTGCTGGTGTATAATGTTAACTTTAATACCAATGTGCCCTATTTACAGTCATGCAGAAACTTAAGTCTGTGATTGCTGTACAAACTGCTCTACAGTTGGCCGTACAAATATTTCCCTTAAAACACTAAAAATTCCCAATAGTATATACCGCATTCTTGTGTGTGAATGGCTGTAAACACAAGATCTGTCCGGCACCTAGGATTCAGTCATAGCTGGCCATCATCCAAACAGGAAAGCCAGATGAGCTGTGAAGACCTACCTATCACTATGATGTCTTCACACCAATGTCCTTACCCTGCAAACAGAAGGGAAACAAATTACATGTAAGGCAAAATTATGTTCACTACAGGGGCTATTCCCATTTAACCACTAAAGGTTTAACCACTAAAAAACAAGGCATGGTGATCAACTTTAGGGTATGTTTTATGGCACTTTTTACTCAAGCAGAGCCCGAGACAGTAATCCCATGCTGTTCCCAAAGATGGTAATTCTTCTCTGAGATCCAGGACACAAACGCTAAAGCTATTTGGACCAAAATCTGAGGTCAACAGTGAAGTGCTAAAGGCTGTGCAACTACCAGTAGTCCCAGTTAGCCTTTTTTTCATATGACTTTGTCAGTTTTGTCATAAAGTAGGAAAAGGATGAAACTTTATAGCTTTTACATGCAAAATCCATTTCCTGGTCCCACATATGCGGTGCCCAAACTCAGATCAGAGTCCTTCAGCGTCCCCCCCACCACAAAAACGACCAACAGCCCATAGCCCTGCCAAATACGGCGAACAAAGAAGCCTACGGGGCGAACAGGAAAACGCTGCCCGCCGAGGCCCGCAGCACACGCGGGGGCCCTCCCGCCCGCAGCCCCGCGCCGCCGGCCTGAGGCCGACATCTTGCGGAGGAAAGGACAGGACAAGCCCAGACCCCACAAGCCGACCTGAGTGCAATAAACACTGTTTGTCCGCCCCCACCAGGCGCCCAAGCTCTGAAAGCAAAACTAATTCCCTCCCGACCTGCTCGTTTTCCCGCTAACGCCACCGCTCTCCCCCGCCCGTCCCTCCCGCAGCAGTCCCGGCGCGGGGGGGAGGCCTCGGCCGCAGCCTGCGCAGCAGCATCGCCATCCCCGCACCCACCCGGGCAGCCCGGGACTCCGGCGGCGCGGGGAGCCGAGAAGATCCGCCTCTGGTGCTCCCTCGCTCCCTTCCGGCGCAGTCAGACCCCAGGGCGGCGCGGCGCGGCGCGGCGAGCGGAGCTTCCTCCCGCGTCTTCCGCCCGGCCCTTCACCGGTGCCGCGACGCCATCTTGTGGGGTCACGGGGAGGCGGCGGCGGCCATGGCCCCCCGACAGTCGCCCTTCGGGGTGAGGTCGTCCCCGCACAGCCACCTGCCCTCGTAAAGACGGTGGTGCTTGTTTTTGCTGGCCTGTCTGCCGCCTCCGTATCTCTTACAGTTTCTCAGCTCATTCCTTAAGTTTCTGTTTGGGCTCTGTACTGCCTGGAGAAGAGAATGCTCCGGGGAGACATCACTGCAGCCTCTCAGTACTTAAAGGGGGCTTATAAAAAAGATGGAGAGTGGCTTTTTACATGAGCAGATAGTGATAGGACAAGGGAGAATGGTTTTAGGATAAAAGACGGGAGATTTAGATTAGATGTTAGGAAGAAATTCTTCACTCAGAGGGTGATGAGGCACTGGAATAGGCTGCCCAGAGAAGCTGTGGATGCCCCATCCCTGGAGGTGTTCAAGGCCAGGTTGGATGGGGCTTTGGGCAACCTGGGCTAGTGGGAGGTGTCCCTGCCCATGGCAGGGGGGTTGGAACCAGGTGATCTTTAAGGTCCCTTCCAACCCAAACCATTCTATGATTCTATGATTTTCATGGTATGGCACGTGAGCAGCCTGCTCAGGGCCTGTTGTGTCAGGTGGTGCATGTTTTTACACATGGCAAACTGATGGCTGAAAGCTGCAGACAGCAGAACATTGAGGTTAACTTGGCAAGTCAATAGGTTAAAAAAAGATATTAGGAAAGTCATACAAGGGATATCTGTTACTCATGAACGTACAGTTCTGGCTTAGGAATTCCCTGAGCAAATAACTGGATGCTCAGAGGCTGCACTAAGAATCACAGGATCACACAATCGCAGGATGGCTGAGGTTGGAAGGGACCTCTGGAGGTCATCTGGTCCAACCCCTTGCTCAAGCAGGGACACCCAGAGCAGGCTGCCCAGGACCATGTCCAGGTGGCTTTTGAAGATCTCCAAGGAAGGAGACTCAACAACCTCTCTGGGCAACCTGTGCCAGTGCTCCGTCACCTGCACAGCACAGCAGTGCTGCCTGGTATTCAGAGGAAGCCTCCTGTGTTCCCATTTGTGCCCACTGCCTCTTGTCCTGGCACTGGGCACCACTGAAAAGAGCCTGGCTCTTTATTTGCACCTCCCCTTCTTATAGGCATTGATAAGATCCCCTCTGAGCCTCCTCCAGGCTGAACAGTCTGAGGCCTTCTTAGCATCTCCTCATAGAAGAGGTGCTCCAGTCCCTTGATCATCGCGGTGGCCCTCCGTTGGACTCTTCCAGTGTGTCCATGTCTCTCTTGTACTGGAGAGCCCAGAACTGGATCCAGTACACCAGGTGTGGCCTTACCAACACTGAGTAGAGGGGAAGGATCACTTCTCTTGACCTGCTGGTGATATTTTGCCTAATGCAGCCCAGAGTACTACTAGCCTTCTTAGTGGCAAGGGCAAATTGCTGGCTCATGTTCAACTTGGTGTATACGGGGACTCCCAGGTCCTTTTCCACATACCTGCTTTCCAGCTGGGTGGCCCCAGCATGCACTGGTGGCTGGGGTTGTTCCTCCCCAGGTGCAGGACCTTGCACTTCTCCTTGTTGAACTTCATGAGATTTTTGTCAGCCCATTTCTCCAGCCTGTCAAGGTCCCTCTGGATGGCTGCACGTCCCTTTGGTGTACCAGCCACTCCCACCAGTTTCATGTCGTCTGTGAATTTACTGAGGGTGCACTCTACCACATCGCCCAGATTGTTAATGATGATGTTAAACAGGACTGGGCCCACTGCTGAACTCTGCAATACTCCGCTCGTTACTGGCCTCCAATTAGACTTTGCACCATTGACCACTACCCTTTGGGTCCAACTGTTCAGCTAGTTTTGGGTCCACCTCACTGTCTGCCCATCCAGCCAATACTTCAACAGCTTCTCTGTGAGTATCTGAGAAACAGCTACTTTATGCTTACCCTGTCCATTTCTGAGGACTCTGCCACTGGTCACTCCCAGAGAGTGTAGTGGGCTGGGTAGACCTTTGGTCAGACTTGGTTAAGTGATTTTTATGTTACATACATTTAAAGCAAAGGCATGTATTACTGCTGAATTACTGTACTTTGTGTGGAAGAAAGGCATTATCAGGGCAAACTTCACAAAGGTATGATATGTATGCTGGTTTTATTCAGGTTATCAATCTCAGCCAGAGACTTCAAGTAACACATTACTGATGCGGCTGGGTAAATTTTAAAATGTGATTGTACTGCTTTTAGTTTTGTAATATTTCAGTTTAAAAGTATGATTTTTTTTGGTAGTATTACTTGCGATGAAACATATTTTCTCTTCATTTCACCGCTTCCTACTTATTCCCTCTACTCACCTTACTTAAGCATCTTTACAATTGCACAGTTATTCTCTGTGTGGAAACACTTAAAAAGTTATCTATCTTATGGGACCTACATGAATATCACATTAAATAAATCTCTGATTATATGCATTTTGTGAACAGTGAGTGAGTACCTTCTGCCTGCTGAAGACTGATTTCTTTCTTCTTGTTTCACCTGATCACTGTCACTGGGTCACTTCTGAATCCTTCACTTCACAAAATATCTGTTGCTGTAAGCTGTTTTCTTTGGAAGCCTGCGTAAATCTTTCATTTATTTAAAGTCTGCCTTTCATCAAAGGAGAAGGAAGCCTTTAGCAGAAAGGTTTGCTTATAAAGGCAACCCCTCACACAGTCCTTCATGCAACCTGACAGAAGTGAAGGTCTTGTGTTAATTCTTCATTCTGGGTTCTTAAATCCTTTTATTTTACACACATGAAACATGTAAACTGGGTCTAGAATGAAGTGCATACCACTGCAGTTTCTTTCCCAAAGCTAACACTGGTGAAGAAAGGGTGGCTCCTGTTGACTCCAGTATGAGACCTTCCCTCCCAGATTTGGAACCGGAAGCATGACAGGAGAGGTTTGCTCTTACTTACCAGTTTTATCAACAGTGTCCCACAATGCAGCAGGACCCTCTTGAACTTTCTTCTGTGGCTGTGTTCCTTTCAGTTTTCAGTGTTGCTCCAATGGTTGAAATTAGTCGGGAACCAGGCTGAAAATTAAGATGACATTGCCTGGCAGGAGAATGCAATGCCAGAGTAGAACAGGTTTGAGAGCAGGGAAATTTCCTCATAAAAGGCAGCGTTTGCAGTTGTCAAGTCTAGGCATCTTAGCATTTGTCAGCTACTCAGATTCATTAATTGACCAAATAATTAATTTAAGCTTTTAGAAACAAGGAGTACAGTGACTGGGGATTTGTCAAAAATGTAAATAGCTTCAATCTGCAGCATACTTTACCACTTATGTAAGATGATAAGAGCATACTAGGCATCAAACCTGAAAGGGTGGTAGCTTCCAGCACACGGAGACGATGATAGGAAGTCAGAAATTAGGTACTGACAGTTGCTTGTACAACTGTTCAAGAAGTACACATCTGTAACACCTAAATGTGTGGCTCTCTTAAACTGCTGCAAATTTGTACGATCCAAAATAAGTCATCCCTAAAGCTGTTGACTAATTTTTAACCAGCTAAAGAACTTGAATTATCGACTGTTTGTCCTTTGATAAGACAAAATCATATTTAATATTGCTTTATTTGTAGCAGATTTTCAGCTATAACACAAATTCTATTTTTGGATTAAAACAAATCCTACTTAGGTCTAGCTCTTGTGTAATCTGAATCTAAAATTCTTAAAATTTCTAGGAAATTTTGATGCCTCTTTCTGATGTGTCTCTGTGTGCAGGAAACTACATGTGAGATTTCTTTTACTTAACTCGAGCTTTCTGAGAAGGGAAAGGAACACGCTATGTAGGCAGAGCAGGGGAAAGAGGTAGAAACATCATTAAGACGGTTTAACTGCCAAAGAAAATATACAGTGGAGCTGGACTTCTGGACTAAATGTCATCACTCTTATCCAAATTTAGACGTAGTTAATCACCTTCTTCTATAGTGCCTGTTGCCTCATTGTGTGTGAATTCAAGTTAATGAATTAAAAATTAGCAGCACCTCTGAAGACTTTCCCCACTGGATTATGGGCTACTATTCCATTTGCTGGCTTTCTACACTTACAGTGTGACAGCGATGTCTACACCTGAGCTGGTCACTCTTCAGATCCCGTTATAGCCATTGGCAAAACACTCTAATGCTTTTGGGTACCGTTCATATCTAATGTCTGTTGGATATCTGCTTTGGGATGAAATAAAGCACAGCCCAGAAGTGTTTATTTCTTCCACTGCCTTTCAAGGAAGATTGAGGCAATTCTCATGAGGTGCTGTTATTGCAGCTATGTTTAGCCACATAAATCCCACTGAGAAAACCTATAAAAGTGCAAAAAGCTAATAAAGGAAAATGTGGCAACTGATTATAAAACATAAATCCCCACCTGAGCCAATAGATGGCAGCATTGTAAAATGGTAATGCACAACCCTCTGCTTCAAACAGCAGTGCTGGGGTCTGAACTGGTTGCTCTGGAGAAGTAAGAGATCTGCCAAATAGGCCTGACATATAGCTCTGGCTTGCTAAAATATGCTGTCCTCTCTTAGCTCTCAGATGGCACAAGGTCCTTCTTTTTCTTGAAAGCTAACAAAGGGACCTTGTGCCATCCAGATTTTTCCAGCCTGAAAAACTGAAGAGGACTGAGCACCCAATTAATTTCTATTTCCAGAGGCTTAACAGCGGAACATTTGGCATAGCAGCGTATGATGATTTAGATCAGAATTTTATGTGTTAATTTTATGCAGTATACACACACAGTAAAACATTATAATGATACATTGTCTTCTCCTCTTAATTTTATCCTGTTGGTCTTTAGTCATTGGATGTATTTTATATATCTTTGTTAATTTTGCCATTATTATACAACAGTAGCATATAAAGTTTTTAATTAGGAAGTGCAGATGACATTGTGCTGTTTCTGTTGCATAGAAAAAAATGGAATTATTTCACATTTGTCATCAGTTATTTTTTTACCCAGGAAACTCTCTGATAATGTCAGACATGCTTTAAATGCCTGCAGTCAGCAAGCAGCATGTGAAGAGGCCACAGTACGAATGAAGACTATAAAGACATCAGAAGATGTGGGCCAAGTTTTGGCTCCTTTACCCAAGGAGAGATGTGCCTTGATTGGAGCAGGGGAGAGTTGTATAGCCAAAGGGCTGTGACCACAGCGGTGAGGGAGGGCACTGAGTCTGCTGTATGGTGTAAACTGAAAGAGGGGAGATTTAGATTGGATATAAGGAAGGCATTTTTTATGATGAGGGTGGTGAGGCACTGGAACAGGTTGCCCAGAGAAGCTGTGGATGCCCCATCCCTGGAGGTGTTCAAGGCCAGGCTGGATGGGGCTTTGGGCAACCTGACTGAGTGGGTGGCATCCCTGCCCATGGCAGGGGGGGTGGAATTAGATGATCTTTAAGGTCTCTTCCAGCCTGAACCATTCTGGGATTCCATGGTACTATGTTCAGTGCATGCTGGATAGCTCCCACCCCATCAGCAGTTCTCCTGGCTTAATTGCTACTGTATACAAAATGTGTATTTGATCCTCATGCCTGAATGTGGCTCCAAGAAGGTGTGTTGAAACAAGCTGAACATAGGATGAGCCAGCAGCATACCTGGCTTCATTATTCCCCTTCCCCTTCTATTTTTTGTAACATTACTAAGCCCCAGAAGATTCCCAAATGCATATGGGACACACACCCAGGAATACTGAAGTAAGCCCCCTAATTATTAGAATTTAGTCCCCCAAACTCATGACATCCAAGTTAATGCCCCAACCTAATACTTTATCCACTCAATTATATGTTAGTATTGTAATACTTTGCAAATGATTTTTGACCAAAAATGTCTAAACAACATTCAGCATTTTAATACATTTTTTTCTGCTGCTTTGACAAACATTGCATATAAGGGATACAGATGACGTCCTGAAAGAAACTTTAGTTTTTTGTTGTTTTTATTTGTACATTGAATTCCTTCATTGGTCTCTGAAATATCATGAATTGCCTAAGAGGTACAGGTACAAAGATTTCACCAAAATTAATAGACAACTCTGTATGTAAAGAGTTTGTGCAAATCCCGTGACTTGGGATCAGGTTTCATTATTTTGCATGTGTTAATTTCTGCATAAGCTTAAAAATCAACTTTCAAATAGATGGTCAACTTTTGATTGACTATAGGTTAGTCACAAAAGTGCCGAATAACACTTGGAATTCAACTAAAGTCACTCACTTACGTACTTTGTCAGGCCTTGTAACCGCTTGATTTATTTGCATTGCCGTCCATTATCTTTAATCTTTTCTTCCTTTCTTCTGTTATTTTTTGGACCTACCTGTTGTGCCCACAGCTCTTAAAGCTGTCTGTTTGTTTGGAAGCCATAGATCTCTTTCAATTGTTATTGCAGACTGCCTCACTGAGGATGTTTCCACAACCTTTTGAATTTTCACAATTGTGAAACAGTACTGTAGGTGAAAATAATCATATCCATAGCTGAACGTACATCCTGAGACAGACCACAGCATGCTGACCAATCTTTCTGCTAACAGAGGGCTTTGAGGAAGCAAAACACTTTCTCTGTATTGTCTCTATCCTCTGTTATAAAAGCTTTAGTCACAATTACTTTGAACTGAGACTAGAAGTACACTGGGGAGCAGTGCAGAATATAGATGAGGTGTGTACTCATGTCGACCTGTCCCAATAAGGGGAGGCCGCCTGATCCTGTGAGTGCATTGCTTAATCTCCATGTTACTGAGAATGATGAGATGCCTATTATACTGCTCAAAGAGCTGCAGAAAGTTCTGGATGCAAAGGCAGGAGATGGCAATGGCTTGACCCTGGGTCAGAGCTGAGCTAGGTGCACGGGTGGACTGACCCAACAACGCTGCAAAGTCAATCATCAGATGACCACACGTCCCACTGCTTTGCTGTCTCCTTTTGATCCTGTGTGTTTTAAACTTTCTGCCACCTGAATAATTTTGGTATTGCTTTCTTGCTGTCTTTGATAAACTTCATATGCAGAGGCTGGGCCTTTTTCTCGGAAACAGGGCTTCAATACCTAGAAACCTGAAATACCAGGAGCAGTGCTGATCCCTGGGCATTCCTTGCATGCCAATTGCTCGATCTTTCTCAGAGCTCTGACTGTGTGTGGATGGTGGCTTTATAAGAGATATGTGAAAGAAGAAGCAAGCAGATGCAGTTTTGGTAAGCGTTTCAGAAAACGATCCCTCTTTACAGTACCTTGCACAGGAAATCAGAACCAGAGTGAATTCACATACACCCATATTCCAGGTTTCTTCTTGCTCTGGAACTGTCTTTGGGCTTGGGGTGCCCAGAACCCTCCTCCTGCAGCAATGGTACCTCCTCTCCCAGCAGGATCTCTATCCTGGCACGTAGCTAGCTCTCTGCCTCCTCTCCTGGACTCAGCTGTGCTCTCTCCTTAGGCCAAAGTACTCTGTGCCAATTAAACCTTTTATCAGACTTTACATGTGACCCAAATTCCCACTAGATGATCCCCTGCTCAGTTACTTCTCTCTTGAAATTTAGGATTAGGAAAGCAGCTGGCCAGTGCAATAACAAACCCTTTGTCCCATGAAATTTCCATGTGGAAAATGGGTGACAAAAATTTAATGACTAGAAGAGTTCAGCCTGTCTGTGGAGTGCATCCTGACTCTCTCTTTCCTGGGGGTAGCCTGGAGATGGAGAGAGAGCCTGAAGTGAGCTGGATGAATTGCTCTGGGATATCACAAACTGTTTCCTGCCATTCTCTTTCCTGAAGACTCAGCTCTTTTTTCTATCACAAGGCTATGGTTGAAACATATTTATTCCAGCTGACATGCTCAGGGCCTTCTTGCTGTGGTCGGAGATGTGCGCGTGAAGTCACTTAGGAGACCTGGTACACATGCACAGTCCCACCACATGGCCAGAAGTGATGTGCACGTAGCGACCACAGGAGAGGGGGGCCCTTGCTGGGCTCCTGAGATGCTGCACGTGTGATTATATGAGTGAGAAAGGTAGCGATGAATAGTCTCCGTAACAGGTTCTGTGACGCATGCTGGCAGAAAGATGGCATCACTGCATAGTTGTTAGCCCTGAATCACCATCCTTGGGAATTTCAGTCCAACAAAAAAAATCAGGAGATAACACAAACAATAGAGAGAGTAGACAAACTCTGTATATGAAGCGAAACTGCAGTCTTCAGAAACTAAACACAAATTCATAGTATCAATCTGTTTTTGAACTGGACATAGAGATTCCACAAAACATTGCATAACCGTTTGCAGCCAGTCACACTGGATTCATAGGCACAAGCTTTGAAAGTCCTGCTTTTTTTTTTTTTTTTTTTTTCCCTGAAGAGAATGAACATTTAATTTATTACTGATGTCACCCTTTGCACAATTTTTAGCAGAGAGGTCAACGAAGGGCTAATCACCTGACCATATCCGTCATACTGGAATGGACTGGGCCAGAGTTCAGTAATGACCCTGTAAAGACAGTAAAAGGCATACAAGTGCATGTACTGCCTTTGCAAGTACTTGATGATAAATTGAGGTGGCATTCATTCCCAAATCATTAATTATGAATTGTTCATCCATTCTCTGTTAATTTAAATGTTCTTTGCGGTTTTTATCTTCCCAGTTTGGTATCCTATGATTTACAGCTGAAGCATCTCCCTGTTCAGAGAGAGCTTGCTATTTCCAGGGAGACTCCTATAGAATGAATAATGAAGCACTTTTTATTAAATGACTGTGAAAAGCAAAATCTCACTACCAGTATTTCCTGTAGGGTTTATCTTACCGGGAGGTGCACATGGAGTTGAACCAGTGTAGCATGAAATCTTCAGGAGCAGAGATGATAATCTGCCTCTACAAAATGAGACAAATTCTGGTATGGTAAATAATACTTGCTTTCAAAAGCAAATGGAATATTTACTTGTTGAATTTCCCAGGCGTGTGCATACACACAATATTGCCAGACAAACCAGCAATTACTTCACTTCTGTTATTTTGTACTATACTTACTGTATGTTGTACCCAGAGACACTGGACAAGCTGTGATATTCACTATACAGGCACCAGATACACAAACCAACCAATTTTCTAGCATAGAAATGAAAATGAATGCAATCCTATTGTGGGAGAGGAGACGGAGGTTGTTGTTTGTATTGTAAGTAGCTGGAAGGTGTTCAAATGCTATTGTAATGGATACAATGCAACATAAGTGGATAGATCCAGAGGTGGTTCCAGAGATTTATTCCTGAGAAAATAATTCCATTCTTACCCATCAGCATTCTGTGACACAGTTAACAGAAAAAAAAAAAAAAAAAAAAAAAATTTTAAA
>VXAA01003526.1:260717-272389 GCA_013399115.1 Anseranas semipalmata
TTTTTTTTTGTCATATTTAGAGTACTATGCCTAGGAAGCAACAATTAATTTATGAGAATACACACACTGAAAATCCTTCTCAGAGTCCTTCTGGCTGGCTAAGCTTGTACAGATTTACCAAGGCTTATTATATTACTATTGGTTTAATGGTGTTAGGTTTTCAGAAGAGATTTTCATGAACTATTGCAACCCCCTTGCTAGTTTTTAATTCTTTCTTCAGCATGGCTGTGACCTGTCATTACCGTGAGCAATGAGAAAGCTGTCCTCAGCTAAGATTGTAATAGTTTCCGTAGTGTCTTTGTGGTACTGCATTTGTCTCTGGCTAAGATAGGCACCTTTGCAGCCAGTTACTCTGGACTAAGACCATTTACCTCAGTGGAAGCACTGTCACTGACTTCAGAAAGTATATTTTCGAGCTAACACCGAGGATCAGGTAGGAGACAGCAAGAAGAGAGGTGTGTTTACTTGCAAGCATAAGCATTAGAGGAGAAAGCAGTGGTATGACAGCAGTATTTGTAGGGCAGCAGTAGGAGATGGCTACACTCAGTGCACGTGGCGGCAAGACCTTAACTATGTGCCAAGGTCTGAGTTATTTGAGTGTGGGGATAATCCTCCGAACAGTTTGTTTTACCACATGCAGTTGCTTGCTTGGACATAAATAATTTTTGATGCATCACTCTAGTGCCAGCCCTGTGGGTTGCTAACAGAATATTGTCTGCTCTACATACTGTCATTAACTTTGTATCCAAGAGTTTCAGGAGTTGTGTATCCTCAGGGTACCTCTAATCACTTTGTTGCCTAGAGGAAAGACTGTCGTTTGATGCACTTTCACGCCATAATCAAGGACAGGTGCAACTGCAGTGAAGATGGGGCTTGTGACCGCCGTACGCCCAACACCGCGCACCAGGCTGAGCAGTGATGCCGTGCAGGGCTGATGCCTCCCCCGGGCACCACCTCCCTGCTGGTCAGTCCAGCTTGCCACTTTCAAAGCAGGTTTTGCTGCTTTCGAAGGGACCCTCGCCCTCGTTTCTGGTAGCGGTGGGATGTGGAAGTGGCATAAGGAAACGTGTCTCATCATCGTGTGAGATTACAGGATCACAGAATCATTTAGGTTGGAAAAGACCTCTAAGATCATCCAGTCCGACCTATAACCTAACACTACCAAGTCCATAGATAGTTCCAGGTGAGACAGCTCTTCTGCTGGAGCATCTCCTGCAGCCGGGAGCTGGCATCCCCCAGGGTGAGCTCCAAAGACACAAGGCTTCTGGGGTGCTGCCCCGACTGCCCTGTAGGCGCATTCATCCCATCCTTCCCAGTCTTTATTGCGGCATGCCTTTCTAGGTGAAAAAGTTCTGCACAGCGCACGCTAACATCTTCACAAAATTGCTTAAAGCTCAGACAATAGCATTCAGAAATTCAGAGGAAGTAAACAATCAAAGCAGTCGTGGTGGAGGAGCAAACAGGAGAAATAAAAAGTATGCAAGTCCCAGAAAAATGCTGGTAAAAACAGCAAAACTTCAGGCAAAGCTTTGTATCATGAAGATCTAAGAACTGAATTCCTTCCCTTTTCATTCCTTCACTCTCATTTATCTTTTTACCATTCTTATTGCTCAAAAATTTACAGAAATCTGTAATTGGATATATTTCATTTTGAAGTAGAGCTCTTTGCCTTTTCTTGGCATCAAAATACTATTCAAAATTCATTGTGTTAGATTGTCTGGGCATTGCTCATAGGATGTTACATTTTTCAAACTCTCAAGACACGTAGCTTTCAATTTTTTTTTAGTTTAGATTAATTTTGGCTCATTTTATCTTCCTAGAATAGATTTAACTGAGATCTCAATGTCTTCATTATCTTGTAATGGTTATAGAAGTCTTTCCTTAGCACATTTATACCAGTTATAGTCTTTGACACATTTATAGGGGTTGTCAACTAATGAGATGCAGTTTTCAGATGTATACAATTGGGCCACTTTCCTCAACTTTTATTGAAGAAGAAAAACAGAAGGAGCACAATACTATCCGGGCTGTACTGGTGCACAGTCAGAATTTTCACTCTTAGTATATTCTCTCTCTGACACTTTAGGAATTTTGATGACACAGTTTGAGAGATAATAACATAACGTATTTTAAATCATAAAGCATTTTAAAATCATTGTGAATACTGCTTTTATTTAGAAAGAAAATGAAACAATCTTACTTTCTAAAAATAGTTATTGCACTGACATAGATCAGTATGAATCTATGTGGGATATTACTGGATAACACTGTATGCTTAGTCAAAAGACCCAGCCTACCCGTTTTTGGAATGCTGAAGTTGGTTAATGTGTAGAATGCATATTCAATGTGTAAAAAACATTGGTAAGATGTGGTCTTTGCCTCTCCTTTCCCATACTTCCCTCTTTTCCTTCCTGTAGCTGCCAGCATCCCAAATGCTGGGGTAGCCCCTCTTTGGTAGCCACGTGGAGAGTGTCATCTTTACTTTGAGCGAGCGCACTGTGTGGCTTGGGAAGGGAAGTGGGGTGGGAACTGGGTGGAGCTGGGGCTGTGGGGTGGGATGGGGAACACTCCATGCCGTAGTGAGCCGCTGGCTACTGTTTTGGCTTTGGTAACACACAGACATACATAGACGTATATATACATATACAGCACTTCCATTGCTGGGCACTAACCACAGTAGTAACTCTGTGCCCTGATTCCTTGCCTCTTCAGACCAGGTGCCAAAAGGCTTGAGGCAGGTGAGAGCAGACACCCCAGCAGCACAAGGGCAGGGCAGGGGTTGGGCCAGGAGGGCCAGGGGCGCAGCTGGGGGACACGCTGGGAGACGTTGGCATGGCTGGGGGCACCAGAACCGGTGGGGATTGCCCACCCGGTAATACCTGGGAAAGAGTGATTTTGCGGGTGACCTGGGTAGACGTGCAGAGAGCTGCTAACAAGTGAGAAGATGTAGTGGTGTGGTGAGGCGAGGTGCCTGGAAACCCTGCGGGAGGCTGCGATGCTGGCTGGAATGGAGAGAGCTGGGATGGACAGGGCTGACGTGGCTTGGGCTGCAAGGAGCTGTTTGGAAAAATAGAGGTCAAGGTTGCTACGTTCAGGAGGGCTGGGAGAGACCCTGCAGTTTGGAGGGGAGGGGCTGAGTGAAAGTAACCATATTTCTAAAGGAGGTGGGAACAGGAGGATAAACAAGCTATTACAAGAAAAGAGGGATGTGACCCTGATTTAAAACATTAGACAACTTTGGAAGTACAGTTGCCAGCTACCTAATGCTATTGCTATGGCTACAGAAATAATAGCTTTCTAGTTTGCATCAAATATTGTCTTGTTACACATTTTGACAACAACTGAACTTATGCAGTGGTTTCATCTCTTTAAACTGGTTATCTTGCCACTGACCCTTTGTACTTTTCCAATTGTGACAGAAATGTCCAGTCCTTTTTGCAGCTCCTGCATGCTTTATGTAGGCTATTATAGGCCAAAGACAAAACAAATGACAACTCATAGTGACAAGAGAAGATTTTCAGCTATGATGGTAATTCACACAAATTATTGTATGACCCTGAAGTAAGAACGGTCATAAAATATGCCAGCTGTTCACAGAGCTTTCACATCAATGATAGAGTTTTCATTGCCATGCTCCATAACATGACAAATGAGCTGAACTGGAACTACAAGGAATCAGAGGACAGCCGTAGAAAATCCTTTCTTTTCCAAAGCCTAATAACATTTAACTTTCTATTCAAGTGCTTGAAAACTGTGTGATGTATAGGCAACATTCCAATACCCTTCACCCGAGCCTTTTCTAAGAAGTGCATCAGTATGCCTTCCCGTGCCAAATTCAGTGACTCTCACAAATAGACAGAAAAAAAATCAAGGTGATTCTGCACCAAACTAGTTGGTGGGAAAGTTTCATAAAATATCTGTATGCAGATTTCCGTCTGGGTAATGGGAAAAAGACATTTATGCAACCATCATTCGATTCCCTCTGTATTGTGCCTTCCGGTTTCTAAAGAATTTGTCTGCAGCAAGGATATTACTGAGGCAGAATCGATAAAATCTGTCTGTTTCAAAACAAAAAAGCAAACACTGGGAATTTCTCCCATAGAAGTATTTTTTCAGTAATGGCATTCAGACTAAAATGGCGTGATTCCTTTTTGTAAAAAAGCAGCAATTAGAATTTTTTAGATGATTATGGTTGCTGGCAAAGAAATACTTTTTTTTTTTTTTTTTTTTTTTTTTTGTATTTCAGCCAGGTATAATCAGGCATTGCAGCAAACACTTGCAAGATAATCTGCTCTAGAGCAGTAAGATGAAGCAGAAATCTCCCCCATCAGAATATTGTGCAACACAACCAGTTTTACTGTTGTTACCTATAGCAATGGCTACGGCTCATTTAAAAGTGCATGCTGGAAGCTGAGCTACATTAGATATCAAATGTTGGAAAACCTGAGTTGTTTCCAAATGTTGCAGTGCAGACTAATTGCTCTGGCTTTGTTGTGTCAAGGTCTGTTTTTTACTTTTGTTTATAATGTGTGATTATTTAAAGAAAAATCTCCATTTGCTACAGGTAAGCACATCATAGCTTCTGAAAAGCTACAGTTCTCCACTCAAGGAAGCGATTTCCTTTGTGAATATTTGATTTACTTTGGCAAACATTTAAATGGCTATCCCTCTCCATCTACAGCATCTATAAAAAGCGCAACAACTCAGGGCTTGTTTTTCTCGAATGTCCCCTCCCGGACCTATCCTACTTTTTTCTCTGTTCTTGCCTTGCTTCTTACTAATACTTTCTGGCTCCTCAGAAAATCGGGCTTATTCCACAGATGTTTCTCTCTGCTCAAGGGAGAAGAGGACATGGTCCAGCACAATATACAGGATCCTCCTGAGCAAGCTGTCTTGAGCACAAACCGTGTCCTGCAGCATGGGGACACTTGAGAACAGAGATGCTGATGAAAACAGCATGACTGAGTGCTCACATGGAAGTGGGAACATTGAAAAGAGGCAAGATCAGGCTCTGGGAGGGAATAAAGCTAATGTCCACAAGTCTTTAAGTCCCCACTCTTTCAAATCTTGTGTTGACATGAGAAGGATGTGAAATACTGAGGAGCTGACTTTCTTGTTATCAATACTGGTGAAGATTTGAAAATCAGAGTCAGGCTTTTATCACTTTAACATGTTAGATAAATCATTTTGCTCTGGACCATTTTTTTGCTATGTTTTGTGTTGATAATTACAGTAAGATGAAGATGGGAAAATCTGCCAGAAGCATTTTTCTTTCTCTGTTTTTCTCCTTCTCTTTATTTAGCACCTTTCTGCAGACACAGACTATTACATGGTGAATTTCAAACAGCCAAGGAGAGGCTTATTTAACATGGGAAATATCAGTGTAATAGTATTTATGTGGCAGGGTAACATATACCTGTTCAATAAACACTCAGCTAAAGGTCCTGGATGCATGTGCCAGGGGGATGTAGGTGGAGAGACTAAAAATTCAAAAACCAAAGAAAGATCCTCTGAAGGCCATAAAACAGATTTTTGAAAGCCAAGGATTATTTTCTCCCCAGCTCTCCACAACAACTTTAAGAATAGCATTAACCTTAATAAAGTATTTCTCTAAAAATGTTATTTGAGACAGAATGTGAGGAGCTCTGTTTACCCACTGTGCATTTATTTTAATAGTGTTTCACTTCTCCCATGAGTACTGAAGTAAGTGATTCTTCTTGGTGTTGGATTTGATTTTGTCTACAAGAGGGAGTTTAAATTTGTCTTAATCACATTCTGACTGGAGGACTTCATATGGAGTCCAAAGTACTTTGTGTTCTCAAGAGCTGATCTGAAATCCAAGTCAGCCAAATGAAATAAAAAATGACTGTACAAATAATCTCTCAGATTTTTTCTTTTTCTTTTCTTTTCTTTTCTTTTCTTTTCTTTTCTTTTCTTTTCTTTTCTTTTCTTTTCTTTTCTTTTCTTTTCTTTTCTTTTCTTTTCTTTTCTTTTCTCTTCTTTTCTTTTCTCTTCTCTTCTCTTCTCTTCTCTTCTCTTCTCTTCTCTTCCCTTCCCTTCTCTTCCCTTCCCTTCCCTTCCCTTCCCTTCCCTTCCCTTTCTTTTAAAATTTGTTTTTCTTTCTAAATTTGTTTTTCTCCTTCTTTTTAATTTTGTTTCTTGTAATAGCTCTGACCACACTCCCAGAACTCCGTGATTTGGGCACAGCAACAAATGCAGCCAGTATCTTGCACTCTTGACTGCTGGCATGGGACAGAACTTCATCCCTTCCTGCTCTCCCCCTTCAGGAGTAGGAACAAGGCCAGGTGCAGCAGCTGCAACTGGACCACCAGAGGTGGGCTGTCTGGCTGTAGCTGTATCAGGGAATCGGAAGTGCCTGGGAGGGCTGCCTGGCGCTGTTACTGAATGGCACGGGACACCCTGCGTCCACACTGCTAAACAATCCTCTCTGATACAAGCTGCTGCATACCAGCTGCTCATCTGTCATGGCTTTTAAACTGTCACTGGAAATCTGGGGGGAGTTTTAGCTGGAGAGGTGCAGAACTAAAACAGGTATCACTCTAACAATTAAACAGTGTAAAGAGCAGAGCCTGGCAGTGTTGAGTCTGAGACGTGCCTTGGTGTTGTTTGATTTACAAGCATAAGCACAGCCTCTCTGGGTTTCAGCCCATTAAATGCATCATCAGTTATATGTTGGATTTATCTGGTCATGTATTCTGCTAAACTCGGGAGTTTCCTACCCCGTTTCTTTGCCCGTGTGCATGGCTCTTTCTCTTGTACACCCTAATCCCAATTCACCAGTTCACTTCAATTTTGACAGCTTTCTTAAAGATTGTTGAAGTAAAAAAAATAATCATTCCTCTACATCCCTTAAACCATCATCATGACCAACTGATGGAGCTGAGCTCTGTCCTTGATTCACCAGCAACTTCTTAGTTCCCAGTTTATGAGAATGCTGCAAAACTCTTTTTATCTTTTTCTTCTCTTGTAAAGGGGAGGCTGAAAGATGCAAATATGTCTTTTGTTTAGGCTATCATTTGTTATTGCTGATTAGACCCATCTGGAATGCAGGACGGGCTCCCTCTTCGAACTTTAAATAAATAATGGCACTCAGTGGCCCATCATTGTTAACCACTCTTCATAGTGGGTCATGATCTCCATACTGGCCTCATTAGAGCTGTGAAAATTCCATCAGTGCTGATGTTTCTGTGTAATGATTTAATTGAATTTTCTTATTGCTGGAGCTTGTCATTATGCCAGTGATTTTCATGCTGGCTCCCTAAACTCACAGAATTTTTACTCAAGTCTAAATAATCTAAAATTGGTTTTATCAGTGTGTAGTCTGCTGGCAACGCACAAGGCCTGAATGAGCGAGCTCTTAATTGGAGGGCTGGGGAATTTTCTTAGTTTTGTGTTTTTGCTTAAGGACTTAATTTTCAGCTCTGCTTTTTTCATTGTTTCATTTAAATGGAGCATACAATAGACTTTCCAATCTGTAACATAAGCCGTAGGAAACTCCCAACGTGTAAACAGAAGGAGCTTAGACTCATTAGTATGTACTAGGTAAAGCTGGATTTAATTTTGCCAGAAAAAAAAAGCATGTGACAAGAAGGTGGGTGATACAGAATTGTTAAGCTCTAATCTAACATTGTTCTGGGTAGGCACAAACCTATTCAAGACACAATAACAATTCTACATTAACACAGGATTGTGGCTGAGAATTTCAATGCTGCAAAGCTGGAGGAATTCCCACAACAATCACACTTCAGGCTTCTGTGGTACTGAAGATTACTTTTAGCCTGAGCAAAGTTTTTGCGTGATAAACCCATTAAAAGCTTTCATGAGGAAAGGCAGCCACAAGGTGGATGAATTGCATGACTTGGTGGTGACTTCTGAGCAAGCAGAGATCATAGGCGCAGGATACTGACACTGAGGTGTGTATGTCTTGGCACAAAATATGCATCGACGAGGAGGTGAGTGCTGATGATAGGCTGATGTATGCCTAAGCTGGGCATGGCTGAGAAGGCAAATAGGTGAGGTTAAAATCTATATCCAGAATATGTCCCACTTTATTTTATATCTTGGAGTATCAGCCCATGCGTTTCGACTGACTCTGCATAATGACCAGCTTTTCATCTTACGGCTGTTGTATACTGCTTCACACACCAGTGGTGTCATATAAATGACGCAGGAATAAATACTAAATGTTAATCATCTTACAGTTGTGACTTAATGTTCAAAGGCAATTTTCTCTTTTTACAAGCTCCATAATTTGAATTTCATGATTTTATTACTATAAGTTGTAGCCTTCTCCCTACAGTACACTTGCTAGTTTTTAAGGGTAAAAAATTCATCACTCACCTTAAAAAATATTTAAAATGCTAGAAGATTTCACACAGTTCTGCCTGTCCTTTTAGTAGTTTAGCTTTATTGACCTCAGGAACTTGTGGAAACCCACTTTTTTTTTTTTTTTTTTAGTGGAATACCCGAAATAACTCCCACATATCCCAGTTTGAATGTGAATAAGAACAGCTTAAGTTTAATGAGAGCAGCATGTATTAACATGCTTGGATGAACATCAGTTCATCCAAGACTGAAATTTAAAAAATGTTGTAAATTTTTATTTTTGAAATGTTTTAGTGAATAAAAATTAACTACAAAATAGTGGAGAATTCAGAAGATGTTTTTGTCATAGATCATATAGTGTCATAAGATTGTCCAGTTAAGTCATATATGTTAAAATTTCCCATCTATCTGTCAATATTTTGTCCATAGCAAGATGTTGAGTGAATGCTTGTAAAGTGCCTTCAACATAGGAATTATAACAGTATGTCTTGTCTGTCTCTCTCTGTTTTGTCCTCAAGAGAAGTGGCCTGATTGCAGGGCTAGATGGAGCTGGCACGTGAATCAGGGTGAAAGTGAGGAGCATTCACAACAGGTGAGAATCTCCCTGTTGCATGAGCAAGCACTCTCTGTACAGCTCCACTTTCTCCCCGATTCCTGGCTTCCCCACCATCCTGCCAGAGTTCTCCTGAAAGTCCTGCACTGGCTTTGCCACAACCAATTTGTGGCTCTCCTGGTGTGCAAGCCTTGGGGTCAGCAGTCCTTCTCCTCTCAGGTGGAGACATGGTCAGTAGTAGCGAGGACAGTCCTCTGCATGCTCTGATCAGCAGGATGGTGCTTGGTAGGATTTTTATTATTATTATTATTATTATTATTATTATTTTTAGCAGGCACCAGAACAGAGAATTAGCCCAATGTGTTCAGGGCAACTTGTGATGCTAAGCAGGCGTGCTACTGTATTTTGTGTCAGCCGAAGTTTTCTTTATCACCTCTCATTATTGTCCTTGATAAAATGAGGTTTATTTATGGTGCCTATGAGGTATGAGTCCACAAACGATTATGGCCAGACCTGTGGGATATCTGTACTTAACAGCCAGGTGTTCATGGCATCTGGGTATTTGGGGTTATCTTCCTCATTGATAAGGCTGGCGCCAAGCAGGTAGCATCCTGGAAACAGGTAAAAATAATAAAAAAATCCACAAAGCACATTTTGATACTGCTCCAGATGTTTTTTGCTAATATTGAAAAAAAAAAAACAACAACTTCACAAGGGAAGAAAATACTATTTCACTGGAAATAAGAAACATGAAGACAAGTTCTAGAAACAATGCAATGGAAAGACTCTTGAGGCGAATATAAGAGGACTGACAGTACTGAGAGGATGCAAAGTCACATTTTGCGTGCTGTTAACCTTTAACCTGTTAAGAAAAGGGCTGTGGGTCTCATAGTCTTCTCTTTCTGTCACACTGATGACAATCTGGAAAATATTTGTGACTTCAGCAAATGCGAAAAATATTGCTAAATCTTTCTGAGTAGTGTTAGGTGGTAAACCATGTTCTATACTTGTTCGTCAAGATATAAGCTCAGAGTATCCAATGACTCCAGCTGAATTGTTCTAAATCTGTATTTGTCTATACTAACATAGTAAAATTCACACTGATAGTTTTATAGGCTATTATCTGGCAGACCAGCTTAGCTTTAATGTGACTTACTGTAATTATACATAGACTTTATGTGTATGTTTTATAGTTGTTCAATGTACAATGCCTGCTTGTTGTACTGATTTGGAATAGCAGTACTGGGAATACCAAGTCACGAAATGAAACAATTCAGAGACCAGGGAGACAGGACTGGAGATGCTGCAAGAGTTATGTTCATTCTACATTTATGCTATGTATACTCACACTTGAAAATGGAAGCAGAGGAAGTAGAAGTTCAGTTTAGCCGATTGCCTTACATCATTCCACCTTTTGATGAGATTTTATCTTTTGTTGAGCGCTGTTATTAAATTTGTTCATCCCATTCTGGGGATAAAGGGTTTCTTGCAAAGAATGAAGCCCAGAAAGCCTGAAAAAACAATTGAATTATATATTTTTTGAATGAGCAAGACCTCAGTTTATATATATTGCTAATATATAACTATTTATATTAAATGCAGTCATTTATAATACAAAAATGATTCACATATAATCTCTATATTATAGATTATATAAAGAGACAGTGTATCAATATTCATATTTTATGTTGTGTATATATACATATTTATGTTATGTATATCTTATAATAATATATTGTATATACTATATATCATATATAACATATATATGTATATAACATATATACTATATATATGTATTTTATTGTATACAATATATGTATATAATATACATGCAACATAAATAGATATATATCATATATATAATATATATACATGGAGAGCAACTTTTTACATGGGCAGATAGTGATAGGACAAGGGGGAATGGTTTTAAACTAAAAGAGGGGAGATTTAGATTGGATATAAGAAAGGAATTCTTTACTCAGAGGGCGGTGAGGCACTGGAACAGGTTGCCCAGAGAAGCTGTGGATGCCCCATCCCTGGAAGTGTTCAAGGTCAGGTTGGATGGGGCTTTGGGCAACCTGATCTAGTAGAAGGTGTCCCTGCCCATGGCAGGGGGGTTGGAACTCAACAGTCTTTAAGGTCCCTTCCAACCCAAACCATTCTATGATATGATTCTATGATATTGTGGCACTAAGGACAAGGTTTAGTGATGGGACTCGCTAGATCAGGTTGATGATTGGATTTGGTGATCCTGGTCTTTTCCAACCTAGATGATTCTATGTTCCTGTATAAAGCCAAGTTTCACTGTGTGGATCAGATACTAGTTTGCAGCTGAAGGCTGGATTATTGGCTACTTTACTTAACCAATGAATTGCTCGGGGAAACATGTCTGCTATGCTACCATGGTAAGCGGGGTTGAACAAGAATGAATTCTACAAGATGACCTCCGAGAAAGCAGCAAATAGCATGTCACTGGGAAAAGAGGGTGGTGGGCTCAGCTCCCTGCTGACTCTGGATGAGGGCTTGTGTACTTGGTTTACGTGGCAAGGTTTCAGTAGCGGGTGGGCAGCAGGGTGGCCTCTGTGAGCAGAGCCCAGCAGCTGCCCTATGTCAGATCAGAGCCAGCTCCAGCCGGCTCCAAAAGGGACCTACTGCTGACCAGAGCCGAGCCAGTGAGTGACGCTGGTTGTGCCTCTGGGAGAGATTTTAAAAGTTAAAAAAACTGCTGTGCCACAGCAGCTGGGAGAGAGGAGTGAGAAATGTGAGAGAA
>VXAA01003526.1:272437-289693 GCA_013399115.1 Anseranas semipalmata
GTCCTGAGGGATGGACCCCGTGGTACGGACCCATGTTGGAGCAGTTCTGGAAAAGCTGCAGCCTGTGGGAAGCCCAGGCAGGATCAGCTCGGGAAGGACGGCATCCCGTGGGAGGGACCCCACGTGGAGCAGGGGCAGAGAGTGACCGTGAAGGAGCAGCGGAGACGCAGCGTTAGGGACTGACCGCAGCCCCCATTCCCCGTTCCTCTGCAGCACTCGGAGGGAGGAGGCAGAAGAGGGTGGATGGAGGAAGGTGTTTTTAGTTGGCTTGTAGTTTCTCACTGCTCTAGTCTGCTAGTGATAGGCAATAAATCACATTAACCTCCCTTATGCTGAGTCTGTTTTGCCTGTGATGGTAATTGATGAGGGATCTCCCTGTTCTTATCTCAGCCCATGAGCTTTTTTCATCCTATTTTCTCACCCTGTGCTTTTGAGGAGGGCCAGTGAGAGAGTGGTGTAGTGGTGCTGAGCTACCTATTAGTGTGAAACCACCACAGCTGGACCACAGCAGGTCTTGCTTGTCCTGAGCTGGGGCTCTGCTCACCTGCCCAGCATGAAGAGGGAACACCTCGGTATACGGTCCACAGGTGAGGGCTTGTCATTCCAAACTCACACATAGACACAAACATTGAATGGAAAACTTTCAGAGAAGCACTTGCTGGGAGCCCACCTTCTCCTCTCCTATGGACTGTTGTCTGTTTGTGATGCCCCAGCACTCCCAAGGAAACCTTCAGGATTATTTCTTCATCCTTCTGGGTCTTCCAGGCAGCAGGAGGAAGCTGGCATCTTGCTTAGTGCTTTGAATCACTCCTCAGGGGCCTTCATGCAGGCCTGGCTCTTTCCAGAGGCTAAGTAACCCTAAGCTTGGTAGTCTGAATTACTTTATTATTGATGCCTGCTGTGGTCAAGCATCCAGTTTTGAGATGTTCAGTGCTTTGTGTTAGGCCACTAAACTAGGCGTTCTGAATAGATGCCATTGTGCAAGGGGACTGCAGGGAGAACAAGTGCAAAATTTAAGACTATATTCTACACACGGAAAGCTTATTGCTGCTATCTAGCTCAGCAGCCAATTCAGAGCCAATCCCTTGAGCCAAAAGTGAACCAGCTCTACTTATTTCTAATTCTGAGTCCAAGCACAGAAGGCAAGTAATTTGTTTTGGACTTGGATTTGCAGATGGGAAAACCAATGTACTTCATCTGGATGTTTACCTTGAGTATTTGTCATTTTATTTATGGAAAGTCATGGAGTCTGAACAACCAGTTAGTGAACTGCTTGCAAAGCTTGCTTTAAATTTTGTATGATTTCTATCTGAGTTTTGAAGTACGGGTTTCAGCATATTCCTTTTTCTGTTTGCATTGTTTTGATTTTTTCTTGTCAGAAGTTCTGTTTGCCTGTCCTGTAGATTTGTACATTTGGAGGTGGTTTTGGTTGCTTTTGCTGTTAACCTTTTATTGTCTGTTTTGTGTACATATGACTGTCAATGCACGTTGTGAAGATAAACTGGATCCTTCAAAAATAAACTTTTTTTTTTCTGTCCACATGTGCTTGACTCTTTTGGGAAAGAGGACATGGGCAAGGAGGGAAAGTAAAGTGGATTACACAGTAATAAACTGACTTGAACTCCTTTTCCCTTCTGAATCACTTTTAGCCAGATATCAGAGAATCCTTGGGAAAGGCCACGTACTTTTGAATAAAACTGGTGTTAGTTGGCTTTCCTCGGCTTTCTTTCTCTCCATGTTGTAAAGCATCATTTATGAAATTGTGGAGAATGATGCAATCTGAGCTCAGCATTGAATCCAGTTCTGCACAGTAGCAACCAGTATGGAGGTGACAGCTCCAGACTTTCTTATATTTCTTTTCCCCACTGCCTTTCAGTAGGAGAACTGTAGTCCTTTCTCTCCTATTCAGAACTGTTCAAATTTCCAGGACCAAAGACTGTTTCGCTTCCTATGTACAACAACAGCACTTTATTCTTGTGCAAATGGTGTAGCTGGGATTATCTGCACTTTCTCTTCACAGATCAGATGAGTAAACTGTGGCTTGAGGGTGAGTTAGAGCTGTAGCATGAGCAGATGGAAACATAGCCATGTGCTTACAAAGGTGGGCCAGCAGGAGAGCCCTCCAAAAAACACAGGTTAGGACACAGTCACTGTGGTTTCTAGACATGTGAGTTTTCATTTAAATACAAAACAACAAAAATTGCAAGAATCATACTGGTGGAAGCCATTTTTGCTGGTGCAGGCAATTCCTCATTTACATGGCCACATTATCACTGGAATGTGAGGTTAGAAGACAAATGCTATCCGGGAGTCACTTCATCTCCTGGAGCTGAGTGTTTGGTGAATGGGACTGACAACTGAATTTGGAAGCCTGAATGGAGGGCTCGTGTTCAGGCAGGAAAACTTTGAAGGACAAATCAGATCTCTGATGTAATCAAGAAATTATTTCCAAATGGAAGAACAGTCTAATGATTTTTAAAGGGATCTCTGTAAAAACCAAACTTTAACAACTTTCTTGCTTAAGTTTCTAGACACTTGCAACCCTTCTAAAAGCAATTTAGACATGAACTATTGCAAAAGAATTTTGGGTGAAATATGGTCCGCGGTGAAATCAATAGCTGAACACTGTAGTGTTTTTAGTGCTTTTTATGCAACAATTTGAAACTGAAGGGGAGAGAAGGATTGCTGTGTGGTTACTTTATTGCTCGGCTGCCTTTCTATTTTGCTGTTGTGGGAACACAAAATTATTTGTCCAGTGTGTCGCTCAGTGTATAGCAAGTAGCTTGAAATGACTTGTGTTGAAAAAGCAATTACTGCTCCAGCAGCAAAAAAAAAAAAAAANTAGATGCCACGGTCTTTTTTTTTCTAGGAAGGGTGCTTAATGACACAGGCCATGTACATAAAAAAGTAATAAGTCTATTTTACAGCCTTGTTGCATACTGGACTTTTCACATTTCAGGATTCCTGCTCCTGAGGAGCTTTTGCATATGTGTGGGTGTATGTGTGTGGGTGTGCGTGAAAATAAAAGGAACACGGTGTCCTTTGCTTTAATAGTTTATTTTATGTTATTGCTTTGTGTTTTGCAGTGCCTGCAGCCAATCTGCATTTATGAACTGAAGACAATAGGAGCCAAGGGCCTAATATTAGAGTAAATTAGGTACTGAATTTCTACTCGAGTGATTTAGTTTTGAATTTAGCCTTTATTCTAACTAGTTAATGTACAGAGATATCATATTGGGAGTTAGGAGTCTTGCCTCTTTCCTCAGCAACAAGAAGATGGTAGTCAAGTAGTGAGGAAGAATGCTTCCCTTTTAAACCATGTGTGCTCCAGGCTTTGGAGATGTTTCTCAGATCTTTGTACGGCCTGCCTTGGACATTCAGTGGCCCAGTTGCTATGGCTACTGGGATTTTTAATTGTGACTAGAGCAGGAACAGAATGATTTTCTGGGAGCTGTCTCAGAAATAGTCCTGGAATTCCAGAGAACATGTTGAGTACCACGGATATTTGGGGAATTCCTTCTTTCCAGCTCACTTACCTTGGTAGGACTTTCTGTTCTGGTTTTTATTTTCCTGTTCTGAAGCTATGCTGTTTTCTACTAGCCTCTGTGAAAAATGGCATCGTATATAAGACTGGCAACCCAAAGGAGTTTCTTCATGGCACCATTATAGCCACAGTTACTTTGATCAAGCATGGAAGACTTCAATAAAATCTAATGGCATGGGCAGCTGATGCTGAAACTGCTGCTTTTTATACTAAACATCAGTATCTCACTGTCAGCTCATGTTTGAGTATTTACTTTCATTTTCCATGTAAAACCTCCTGTTACCTAAGTTTCTTCTTCTGAAGTAAAGACTACCTTCTTTCATTATGTGTGTGAAGGTTTCTCTGCTCCTGTGCAATAGGCTGTTTAAATTGTCATGAGATTACAAATCTATTGTCACACCTAAAAATTAATGCCATATATTTTACTAAAACTGGGGAGCCGAGTTACCTGACCAGAATCATGTTGACTACAGCTGAAAAGGACTGAGGCTTTGTGGTGGATTACTTGGTCTGGGGTGAATATGAGCCAAAAATGTTATCTCAACTGCAAAGAAGGTGAAATACACACTGACACTTTAAGAGGAATGTGGCCAACAGATCAAGGGAAGCATTATCCATCCCCCTCTACTTGGCACTGGTAAGGCTGCCACTAGGACTATATCTAGTTTCAGACCTCTCTAGTTCAAGATAGACGTAGACAACTGAAGAAGGTCCAGTGAAGGGCCACCAAGATGGTTGGGAGCAGGACCACATGCTGCATGAGGTGAGGCTGAGGGGTTACCTAATAGTGGCCTGCAGCTACTTGAAGGGCAGTTATAAGGATGATGGAGCCAGGTTATTTTCGGTGGTATACAGTGCTGTAAGAAGTGGCAAGAGCCACAAAATGCAGCTGTGGACATTCAGGTTGGACATTAGAAAAAGCTGTTTCACCAGGAGGGCAGTGCAGCACTGAACAGGTACCCAGAAAGATTTTGTGATATTGATCCTTGGATGCTTTCAGGAAGGGGATGGACAAAGGTGTGGATGACCTGAATGAGTGTTGATGAAAGTCCTACTTTAAGTGAAAGGTGCTTGGAATGACTTCCAGGTCCCTTTGAGTCAGCACTTTTGCAGTTCTCTGACTTTGTATATTTACATTATACTTCTGGCAAGGTGTCTAATCCTGAAAACCCAGCATACTGTTAAGACCTGGCACCTGGCATCCACAATGTACTATAATGTCAGACTGTCTGCAAGTTTATTCTGTCCTGGGACAGGTGACTTTTGGGCCTTTGTAAGGAGGACTCCAGGCTTTCTCTTCTGCCTGACATTGGCCATATGATGCCTCCGAAAAGGCGGAAGGAGGCTGTATAGTGTGCCAAGGTCTGCTCCTGTAGCAGAGAAGTGCAGTGCCATCTGAAAGCCCAGGGCATACTGAGCATCTCTTGTCAAGGGTATGGATGGCCCACTCACAAGGGTATGGAGGAAGTTAACTAGAATTACCAGATGCATGAAATCTTTTCTGTGTGAGAGGTTTACATAGAAGAAGATATTCAGCCTGGAAAAGAGATGACTGTAGTGTGGAGAGAGAGGACAGAAGTCTATGAAATCTGAGTGTCATGGACAAGTAGAACAGGGGTTAATTGACTGTTTACTATCTTACAACACAAGAATGGAGAACATGAAATGACACTAATGAGTAACAGTCTTAAAATGAACAAACTCTGATCATTCTTCACACCACATGTGGTTACCAGGTGTTGTGGTTTAACCCAGCAGGAAGCTAAGCACCACACAGCTGTTCCCCCCACCCAGTAGAATTGGGGAGAGAATTGGAAAAAAGGTAAAAGTCATGGGTTGAGATAAAGACAGTTTAATAGGACAGAAAAGGAAGTGAAAATAAAAATAATAACAATAATAATAACTCCTTCACGGTCACTCTCTGCCCCTGCTCCACGTGGGGTCCCTCCCACGGGATGCCGTCCTTCCCAAACTGATCCTGCGTGTGCTTCCCACAGGCTGCAGCTCTTCCAGAACTGCTCCCATATGGGTCCGTACCACGGGGCCCATCCCTCAGGACCAAACTGCTCCAACATGGCTCCCCCACGGGCGGCAGCTCCCGCCAGGCCTCCTGCTCCTGCGTGGGCTCCTCTCCACGGGCTGCAGCTCCGGCCTGGGGCCTGCTCCTGCGGGGGCTCCCATGGGCCGCAGCCTCCTTCAGGCCACATCCACCTGCTCCATGTGGGCTCCTCCATGGCTGCAGCGTGGAGATCTGCTCCGTGTGGTGCCCATGGGCTGCAGGGGGACGGCCTGCTCCACCATGGGCCTCTCCACGGGCCGCAGGGGAACTTCTGCTGCAGCGCCTGGAGCCCCTCCTGCCCTCCTTCTGCACTGACCTGGGTGCCTGCAGGGCTGTTCCTCTCACATTTCTCACTCCTCTCTCCCAGCTGCTGTGGCACAGCAGTTTGTTCCCTTCCTTAGCTCTGCTCCCCCAGAAGCACAACCAGCATTGCTCACTGGCTTGGCTCTGGCCAGTGGTGGGTCCCTTTTGGAGCTGGCTGGAGCTGGCTCTGATCTGACATGGGGCAGCTGCTGGGCTCTGCTCACAGAGGTCACCCCTGCAGCACCCCCAGTACCAAAACCTTGCCACCTAAACCCAATACACTAACCTAACGCTACATCCATGCTGCTTGTCTCATCCAGTGGCTGCCAAGGGACACTGCTGAAGGGCAGAGTTCTCTAATGGGAAGATTGGGTCAAACTTTCCAAACAGCCCTCATTGGTGACCAGGAGTTTGGAATGCCAATCTTAACTGGACAACTGAGAAAGTGTTGAAGCCTGTGATGTGTCTCATCCATGGGGTCTTCACAGCAGACTGATGTGAGGCAGATAAGGAACGACTGTTGAATTCCTCAGAGCTGCTTATTTTCCTTCCAGATATAAACACAGGGACAGACACAAACTAGTTTTTTGAATCTCACATGGGGAGCTAGTCTATGCATGGCTGACTTGCATGTGTTTCTTTTAATTTTTTATGTCATTTAAATATTTGTGTTTTAGTTCATTATTATTCTTAAAACAAGGCTCTTAAAGAAAAAGTAGTTTTGTTTGTTTGTTTGTTTGTTTGTTTTCCAGTGACCTACACAAAGTATATGCTGCCTTTCAAGACATTTTGTTTAAAAAATAATAGTTGGAATAGTCCAGTAGTGAAAATACTCTATAAAATAGAAGATAATTTTTTTTTAAAATGCAGACCAAAGACACTTACAGTACTACTCAGGAACAAACAAGCCACAAGTTTTGAGAACTTCACTAATCCAAATCACAGCACATGGTGCATCTGCCCCTGTACGTCTGCTCATGGTTTCTGCTACTGTACACACAGGTCCCAGCGGCTCCCCACACCGTTCCTTGGCAAGCTTTGCCTCTGACCCCTGAGCATGGACCCTCCTAGCTGCTGTGGTAGAGGACCACCACCAACCCCCGTCCCTCGTCCAGCACCCCAGCTGGCTACGAAAGCATCTTCCATCCCTCTTTGAACCTGGGACCAAGCAAAATGTGGCTTGTTTTCTTGCACAGCCCCACAGGGGAGGCAGACAGTGACATTGGAACACAGCAGCTTTGCTACCAGCATGAGCCCTGGCTCTCTGCATCAAATGGGTTTCCTCTGGCCCCTGGTGAAGCGCTGCATATGCTTGGACATGCTCCCAGCACCCCTGCTGGAAGAGGAGAGCAGTCCAAGGCCATCTGTGCTGTCTCTGTGCTGTTGAGGGATCAGCAGCTGGCCATGTCAGCTGTGTCTGCTCTAATGAATGAAGCAGTGCCAGGGCACATCACTGGACTTGATTATTTATTTTGTTAAATTATTGAAATGCCCCCTGGCTTGCTTTTGGCCAAAGAGTACTCTCCCAAATGATTCCCAGGCACAGCTCAGAAGTTAGCTTAGGCCAGGGACTGCTCCCAAGTGCGGTGTAGCTGCAGCCACCCTATTTTACAGGGTAAAGAGTTTAATAGTATGAATACAAGCTGTTCTGTGACACTTGGCCTTAGAGTCAGGGAGCAGCCTCAGGCATACTTCATTCAGCAATGTAGGCATGGCTTTCGGGTCCAAACCTCCTTTGTGCTATCAGAGTGGCTTGAGGTTAAAAATCCAGTCCTGAAAAAGAAATCCATCTCATACAAACAATTGCATTTTTGTCCTCAGTTCTGTTTGTTCCTGAAATATCTGGCCTATTCACTTTGTTTGAGCACGCTTTTTTTTTTTTTCTCCAGCCGTTCATATTATTATGCTTTTTCTAAGAGTCATACAGAGGCATTAGATTTTGCTGTTAGTGTTTTAGGGGACCTTTTCTTGGATGGAAAAGAAAGTGCTAAAGCTGTGAAAAAAAATTAAACATTTTCACCCAGATCAGTAGAAAATCCATATATAATAGCTCTCTCAAAGCCTGTTCCAAACACATTATGTATCCATACACCTATATTGTACATATATGCACACCACATAACATTTGATAACTTATTTTCCTTTAAAGATGAAAAACATCTTATGATCTTAATTCTCCAGTAAGCATCTTAATGTTCTTACAAGCTGTCACAGCTTTAAGTTTTTCTTGGGTTTCCTTCTGTTCTTTTTTTCACTGTTAATTTATTTTTCCAATGGAGTAAAGATTTCTGTGCAATGCAGTTTTGTTGTTGTTGTTGTTTTTAATATTAAATCTAATTTATTCTCTGTGGAAACAACCCAAATGTCCAAGCTTTGCTTTTTGGGTTACTGTTTCAAGTAACATTAGCTGTGAAAACAGAAGACTTAACACCTGCCATTTCTTGGACAAACTTAATATCTTCCTGTATTCTGATCCAGGGACTACAAAGTAAGAGAAAGCTGCTCTGCTTGTATGCTTACTCACAGTTGGAGTCACAAAAGCATGCATTTTGGGGCTGTAAACATTTTGATGGGAATTTCATCCTTTTTTTTAGGTTTGCATTTACAAAACATTGAACAATGGGAGAGAGTGTATCTTCTCAAACCACAGCAGAATATGCTGTAGGTATTCCTATCTAACCTCCTTCTTCTGCCCCAAACCAAAAGAAATACTTTATATAAAAAACACCAACGGAACCATTAAATGACAAACATAAGCTCAGTTCCAGTTTGCTACATTCCCACAGAAGAAACATGGGTCTGAGTAACAACCATGAGATGGAAGAGGTCACTTTGTTATTTCCCTGTATTTTCCCTGGATTAATTTGAGAAGGGAAAACTTTTTCAACCTACACTCTTGCTCTTTGAGTTCACCAGGAGGTAACAGTAAGGGTTTCCAACTTCCTTTGTCAGGGAGAATTATGATGTCATAAGTCTTAACTTTCATTAGGACACTGATGTTTGAAATCTTCAGAAACTACTCTGCCCTGTGGACATGGACTTCATCTCACAGTGCATCTGCTCTTGGCAGTGGAGTGGCAGAGGGCCACATGAAGGTAAAAACGAGAACTCCTGGCAGCAATGTTGAGCTTGGGAACCAGATTCCATGCAGCTTACAAGAGAAAAACAAAGACATGATTCTCCTTGATAGTGCTCTGGAGAGGGAAAAATATGTAATGAGACAAGACATAGTTTAGGATATATTTGAACAAGCAGCTAGCTATAGAATGGAGATATTGGGCAACAACAACAACAGGATCTCACTTCAAATTTTAATTAAGACTGAGGAAAAAAGTTACTCCTCTATCGACAAAGGGGAAAAAAAGAGAAAGGAAACAGAGGCAGAAGGCAGAGCAGAGTGTTAGGAAGGAGTCATGCTCACCAGAAAACAATGAAGTCAAATCAGGGTGTAAAGTCCAAATGTTAACTTAAGACAGTCTGAAGAACTTCACTGATTTAGAGCCTTTTGAAAGCTGTCTAATATACTCAGTTATTCATACAAATGAAAACAGAGTGAAGGGTTTCATAACTTATAAAAGGTTTGATCCCATGTTCCCTAGAACTTTCTTAGTTTAGCTGCAACGAATTCACTTCATTTGGGCTCAGTGAAAACTGTATTTCACAATAAAAATGTATTTCAATATTTAAGCAATGGGAAACAGAAATTCTGTTCTACGTAAAATGTATGATATTCCAGAATTTTGTCTTCCTTTGTAAACCAGAGCATAGCTGTTTTTACCTTAATAGCAAATATAAATCGATGACATCCATTTATCTTATGAGAAAAACATAATGAAAAAAATAAAGAAAAGTATCACTAAGGTTTATTGGAAATGATTAAAAGACAAAGAAAGTGAGACTGCTAGTTAAAAGCAGAAAAGCAAATAATTAGAGTTTGCTGGTGCTGCATAGCAGGGCACTATGTCTGTTGCTCCCTGCCCCATCCAACACAATCCCATCAAATCCACCCAGCTAATCCACCCCAGTGGACATGTTGTGGTTATGGGTAGGCAAATCTCAGTCTGCGGTGGTCAAAGTCTAAAAAATGTTATTTCAAGCACTATTTTAATGGTAAGGTCTCTGACCTGCATTCTCCTGCTGTATATAAGGTCAGGACTGAGCTCCCAGTGGTCATGTGGGTCTTGCTCTTGAGCTCCTTTGCCTAAAGCTGAGGGCACCAGGGCAAAAGGAGTCATCATTTTCTCTGGCAAGATCTGCCACCTCTCTAAAGGTGTTTTCTTCTTTCACTATCAGCAAGTGTTTGGCTGTAGTTTATAATTTAATGCTCAGGTGTTATTTTGCTCTTAGAATCAGTAGTTACAAGAATCAGAAAAATGCAGAATATGTGCAACAGAAAACTTTGTTGTTATTTCTTAAGGATCAACAGAAATAACTCACCAGGGTGTTTTGGAGACTTAGAGTCACTTCGCTGTCCAAAGTAAAATCAAAGAGCATGTTGACATTACCAGAGGATAGAGAATTTACTTCTTTTCTTATTGCTTTTCTCTTACTGTAAATTTTTACTGCTTCCCTCTTTCAGATTTGTAAGATAACAGAAACAATGACTCTTGGAGACAATGACCTAACACAGTTAGCCTTGCATCAAAGCCAAAATAAAGTATCTGATGATATTTCCACTCCCTGCAACATGGGTTTGGAAATCTTTTGAGTTTGATTTGATAGATGGCTCAAAAATAATACCATCATTCTGTGTACAAAATCTGCCCACCCTAATGTAGTTTTGAATCTTTTGAAATTCTTTCTTCAGCTTCATTGCTAACTTTAGGTAAAATGCCCATTCCAATTTCCTTTAACAGCTTTCAAGACTCCAGCTTCACAAAAGATCACAGTTTGGTCATTTCTCCTGGGTCTACTTTGATTTCTGTTACGACAAAAGACCCCTGGTAGTCAGATACATAGTTAATGGTAATATGAGGCAGCGATTTCTCCTCTAATATTTCTAGGCTTCTGCAGAAAGCATTGTTGGCCTTCTTTTTGCCATTCGGTTCTGCTTCTGTGCTTACAGAAATAACAATATTCCATTTGTCCTTTAAAAGGATTCCAAAACTCTTTCATCTGAGATCTAAGAGCCAGATTATTATTTGCATCAGAAATTAAGTCATGGACCAAGATCCTATTGTGCTTGATTCTTTACAGAGAGGCCTAAAAAATGGTCCTTGTCCAAAAAAGCTTACAAACCAAGCTTAAGAGGAGAGGCAATAGACAAGCAAATTTCCAGGGCAGCACAAGGAACTGATGAAAAATCAGTGGTCATCATGGGCTTGCACACCTATATATAGCAGATGACCTTTGTTTTCTCTGAGATTTTGTGCTTAGAAAAATGAAAATATTCACAGCTACAGTTCCAAAACCAGTATGCATAGTCATATTTGCAAATATTTCAAGCATCTCTATTTTTTATTATAACCCCGTCAGACTGGGAGACTGTGTCACTAAGAATGGAATCCTAGTACACTGAATTTCCATTTGTAATGCAACATTTTAGTTCATTCTGTACTTTTTACAAGGCACACAAGTTCCTAGCTTCTTAATCAACTATTGCAATGGATAGTTAGGAGCTTAAACCTTTAATTGTGTCTGGCTTTTGATTGCCTAGTGGTTCATACAGTACAGTGTGGTGTACAGTGTATGCAATGTGATTAAGGCCACTTCTGTTTGAGACAGAAGTTTTTCAAAGTGATGACTACCTTTGTCTTTCAATTGGTACTCTTACTACAACCTGTAACAAAGTAGGAAACATAATTTGACTAAACGTTCAGGTAAGACAATGCAAAGCATAGCCCGCACTCATGACTTTTGTTCATTTGCATTTTTGCAGGATGAACTAAATGGTCCTTGTCTAAAAGCTAATATTTGTTACATATTATACTCTGGCAACGTAAGTGTGAATTAAAGAGTAATAGTCTCACATTCAGGGAGACAAAAGTAGAGTCCAGCTATTTTTCAGAGAAAGACAACAGCCAGGCTAATTTCTCTAAGGTAGAATGACAAAAAATGTGTCTCAGTCAATTACATTAGTTGACTGATGGTTCTTCACTGTATGTGGCTTTGGTGTCATTCCCTGAAGAACTATGTAATCTGTCCTGGCCTGGCACTTGGCTGGTATTGCATGTCTCAGGGACTTGCAGACCGAAAGTAGCTGGTGTGCCTGTTGTGGTGCTGAGGTCCTTTGGGACTACAATGGAGAATAAATGCACAACAGCTGCAATGCATGAATGACAAAAGGAAATCTAACACCCTCTAATAACTAGCAAATGTGACTCTTGTGGGGAAGTACCCAAGAACAAAGAATAAACTGCTTTAAACAACAGCAGATTATAATAGTTTAGTGTGATGGTCTAGAAATAAAGCCTGGAATAAATGTAAAAAACTTTGCTATACAGTTTCTAGTAACTGGAGGGAAAAACAAATTTGTGTGCTTATATAGGATTAGTGGCAAATTTAGAGTGATGTCTTTAATTAAAGCACACAACTGCTTAGGCATGACAGTAGGAAATAGATATCATGCTAGTATTTTTGTGTACAATGTGATTTTTATTAGCATAGCTGTAGGATTAACATCTCTCAGAATTAAAGATCCTGAATAAATACCCAAGCCTATGAGAATGGCTCGCAAATAATGATATTTTAGCTGTACTTTTTGATTTCTTCCTTATCTGAAACCATTCAGGAACACAGTTAATAATTTTTGAGTTTCTCAGTAAGCCAAAGAACTTGATTTTGTTCTGAATAAAAGCTGGATGGTAACAGAACAAACAATGTCGGTTTGTCTCGGTGGTGTGTCATCTTACGTCACGTAACATGGTGACCTATTAATGCTGCAGCATACACCAAAACAATATAAAATAGGATACGTGAGCTCAAAACACAAGATTTGATTAGTTGTCAATATTCTTTTGGAAAGAGAGGTTGTAAAAGCAAGGGCCAAGCTGTTCATGAACTGGCAGATACTCAGATTTTCCAATTAACCTAAGTGCATTCTAGTTGCTAAGCTTGTCTTCTGAGGTAACTTCATCTATTTTGTCTGCCTGATTGTGGCATGCAGCAGTTCTAGGTCTAGATACAAAACAGTATAGGATAATTTATATGGTTTATTGGCCTGGCTTACATTAAAAGCGTCAGTTTTGTAACATGACTAGAAAGCACAGATGCTGCAGCAGCAATTTACTGAACTAATGAATCCTCCAAATGGTTTCATTCCCATCAAATCATACTGAAAGCTACTTGCTGTATGTACTGCATTTCTGTTTTGAACATCCTTCCCTAGAGACTGATAGGATGAAGAGGACTTTACAGAACTTGAAAGTGGAGCATCTATGATAGCCATTCCTGAAGTCAGTGAATAAGAACAAAATGAGATTATCTCAAATGAAGTGGACCCAGCTGACAGAGCAGACTGATTTTTCTTTTTTTAAATTATATTGGGCAGCTGCGATATTTTTGTTTAATACAACCTTTTGCAATGTAGTAGCTATGGATCTATATGTATGCAGTGATTTCCAGAAAGGAAAAATTGAACAGGCAGGTTGCATGCTTTCAATTTCAACTTGCATGCTTATCTTTTCTGGTTATGATCAGAGACTATAAAGAAAATAGCTCACTGATATTTTTGGTGAAGTATCAAAACAAACAAACAAACAAAAAAAACCAAACAACCCTTCTCTTTGCCTTTGGTTTGTGTGGTGCTTTTGAAGAGTAAACAGGGAAGATTTTATGTCTGAACAGTCAGCTGTGTGTTACTTGATGCCATAGATCTGAAGCTTTCACTGAAGGAGGTTTCAGAAAAAAACAGGGAGGCACCAATAATTTATGAATCAGGACTAAAGAACACTACCCAGAGTGCTTAGAAAAATATGCTTATTCAGTACCTCACCAGGGGAGCTCTTATTTTAGGCCAGGACCTCAGAGAATTCCAGTTTGATTGAACTTCTGAAACTCTGTCATTCTGCATCAGAGCAAGACAGCTTCTGGAGTGCTTCATTACAGGGAAAGGCTTGGGGGAAACTCTAAAAATGCCAGCAGTCCAGTGATGTGGCTCCTCATTTAGGATGTGCCAGCTTCGTGTAAATTAAGCTGAACACATTCTGACCTGTGGTGTCCACAGCAATGACTTAAGATGCGGGTGACTGGCTGTTCCTGAGGCTTGTGTCTCTGAAATGATTTGATGGGAAATTCCATCCTGGACTACAAAAATTCTTCAGAAGAAATTTTCTCTGTTGACTGTATTCTGCACAACGACTTGACTCTGCCTAACACTCCCCAAAGAGACATCAAGAAGTATGGTTTTTCCCAACAGGTTCTCTTTGTCTGCTAACATTCTATCCATGTGGTAAAAATGTTCTTCAGAGGGTATAGAGCATGAAATCTGCCCTACTGAACTGAACTGGATGAGGTACATGAAAGTACATGACACACAAACGTTTATGCATCCTTTAGTAGCTGGTGTCTGCAGCAGTGATTTAGCCAGGAATGAGCTAAATAAAGAAATAGAGTGTATCTTTGTTCATTACTTAGTAGCAATTGAAACTCACTTTGCTAATAAATTAAATCTGATTAAGTGTTAAAAGTCTACAAGGAAGGCAAGAACAGAGAATGACAAGTAATTGTGAAAGGCTTGCTACAAAACGTGAGAGTTTTCCCAGTGGAAGTGGAGTTTAACAGCCTAGTAGTCCAAGAAAACTACTCTGGGGAAAAACCTATGGCTTTAAGGCTGCAGCCTCTTTTCTCTATGCCATCTGTTCTATATAAACTATATAATCCTCTTTGATTACTCTTCTTGACTTTTTAAAATTCAGAACGTCTTCCTCTTCCCTCAGCAAGTCAGATGAGGTGTTGCAAGAGGCAACACCTCCTAATACTTTTCTCTCAGAAATATCATGAGTGGAGAATTTGCCCCCTCAGTTCCTGCTTTTCCCACCAGCTCGTTGAGCCTGTTCATAAAGCAGTCCATGATCACTTGACTGGGCACATCTGAGGGGCTGCATGTTGCAGAGAGCGTAGGATTTCATTACTGTGCTATTTGTCCCAGTGGTCTGTAAAACTAAAGTAGTCTCAGTTCCCTCAGCCCCTTTTCTTGGGATATCTGGAACTCTCAGCAGCACTGTCTGTCCTCTGTGCAATGCTTTTGCCTGTTGATTTGCCTGTGATATAATCTCAAAGATATCTCATCAGTAAACCCCGAATGCCTTTTTCTCATTACCTTTGTTTTGCCCCATTTTGTTCTTTTCTATTCCTCTGGCACCTTCATTTTCTTTCCCTTCCTCCTACTCCTGTGAACGTCCTCTTTCCAAATGCTGCCTGCCGTATCAGAGCTGTCTGCAGCCAACAATACTATTTGGGTATCCTTTGTTCTTTGCAGACACCTCCACTCTGATTTCCAGACTTGTCTCCTTGTTGCCTTCTTTCCTATTGTGCTTGGCAGGCTGCAGTAGAGCTCCGGCTGGGAGCCGGGTTTAAGTTTAACACCACTTTTATTTGTTATTCTTTCAGTCTGTCTGCAACTCCAATGTTGTACTTGTTATTGTCATTTTGCGGCTAAGTGAGCCTGAGAGATTGGAGCAGGGTGTTTCCACACAACAATCCTATTATCTGTTGAAGTTTTATTTGCGCAGCGTGTGTTTGCTGAAGAGCCATTCTCTCATATCTGTCCTGGCTGCCCAGGAATGCCTCAGGTCTCCTTTGTGCTTAATGTCTGCTTCATGCTCACCTTGGAAACGGGACTGCAGAGGGCACAGTGAGGAGCTGAGATGTCCAGGTGCCTCATCTTAGACTGAACAAAGAACAGATGTAAAGGATGTGTATAACATCACTCGGACTCTTATCAAAGCTTGCATCCCCATTGCAATTAATTAAATCAATTTAATAAGATAGCTCTAATGAAGCAAGCTCTGATTAAACCTATTCGCACCTCTGGTTTGCTTCTTAGTGGGTGTGATATATAGGAATTCTGGTATTCCCCAAATTACATTTGGATACAGATGTGTCTGGCTTCTCTCTGGACTTAGCTTGCTGCTACAAGAACTATATACCCAGAAAAACCTTTCATGGTGGGATGTGGCTAGTTAGGGCATTCAGCAGCTAAGGAACACATAAAGGAGCATGTGACCTCTCAAATACATACATACATGCAAGTATAAAAATATGCAAAAAAAAAAAAATCAAATATGTATGTGTCCATATTAATGTAACTGATATATCTGGACTGAGTGAAGCACAGGTAAGTGGATGCCAACATGAAGATAATTTAAAGCAAGTGAAGTTGGTGGCAATTTGTGATAGATGCTAATTCTTTTGTTTGTGATCTCATCTTTGGAAAAAATGTTTTCAGACTGCTGTTTTCACTCTTGGTGACTCTGCTGCCTGTTGTTCCTAGACACTCAGAAAAGGGGCCCACATACATTTTGTGCAGAAATGACAACTGAGGAAGATGGCAGAAAGGCTGATCATAGAATCATAGAATGTCCTGGGTTGAAAAGGACCTTAAAGGTCATCTAGTTTCAACCCCCCAGCTCTGGGCAGGGTTGCCAACTACTACAGCAGGCTGCCCAGCGCCACATCCAGCCTGGCCTTGAATGCCTCCAGGGATGGGGCATCCACAACCTCTCTGGGCAGCCTGTTCCAGTGCCTCACCACCCTCTGAGTGAAAAATAAGGAGGTGCAGGTGTCTTCAGATGCTTGGTAGACACTGAAAAAGCAAGTCTTTAGTTAGAAGGTTAAATAGAAAAAAATGTTGAGAGCTGTAATAAGAGCATCACTTTTTAGTACTCTTAATCACTGTCCAAAAGAGAAGCTTTCTGAAACCAGGGATTTTTAGTATAGATGGTTCTGGCATGGACATGGTTGGTTGATTTGGATTGATGCCAGTACAAAGAATCAAATTTGGACATTTCTGTTGATATTGACATTATACTTACTTACTCTGATATTAACAAGAAGAACAACATTAATACTAAAACACAACAAGCTCTTTGTGTTTATGCTACAGCATTTGATGTGGGGGTTGTCCTTGTAAAGGGCAAGGCAAGAAATACTAACAAGACTTTTTTTGACTAACATTACCAAAAAGATAGATGTAAACTTGACAGTATATGTAAATGACTATGAACAGAGAGTATAAAACATGCTTTAAACTGAAAGCTGTTTGCAAAAATTGTACAACAGTAGGCAATCTCAACCCCCAACCCTACTGGTTTATTGTTACCGCAGGTAGAACAAATGCTATACTACAGCAATTATATTAAAAATGATCTGCCTTTTAGGAGATGCAGTTAGGAGATGCTGAAGAAATAAA
>VXAA01003526.1:289756-315229 GCA_013399115.1 Anseranas semipalmata
GGGAATGAAGTTGGGGATGCTTAAAAAAAAATTTTTTTTTTTTTTTTTTTTTTTTTTCCTGGAGAAATATATAATTTGGAAGAAATCTATAGTATTGCTATTTATACTTCGGTTGCTAAGAACTTTTTTGTATACATTGGTGTAATCTAACCACATTTCCCTAGTATTTTGTCATCAAAAAACGCAGGATAGTAGCATTGTTTTGTCAATTCCTCGTGGTTTGGGAGGTTTAAAAATGGCAGCAAAGACAAAAAAGGATGCCATGGAAATGTGTTCCTAACAAGAAATAGATTTAGTTAAAACAACAGTTGGTATTGATTTGACCTATCCACACAGGTTTCTAGCAATGTAAAGAAACAACTGAATGCTTTAGCATAAGAATATCTGTTTTCTTTCTTGATCTAGAAGATTAACCATTTTCTAGCTATGCAGAGGCTAGAACGTTAGCCTATTACTGCAGTAAGAGTGAATGCTATGTTAAGATAAGAAGTATGCAATTTCTGAGAAAGAGTAGAGTGCATTTTTCAAATGTATATATTTTAGAGAAGGTCTATGGGAAACAGGGTGATCTATTCCTCACATTATCATGTTCTCCATCACAATGTAACAAAACTCTTTAAAACATAGAATAAAAGCCAATTAAAATGGAAACCATAAAATGTTTTATAAAATCTATTTTTAAAAATACAAATACAGCAATAAGAAAAGCAGACAATTTTATTATTTAAAAATTGCCTATTTTTCACCAATATATTTTATATACCTCCTTTATACTTAAGCTGCCATAATTTGGTGTTAGTTATGTGCATCTTTGGCAATAAGGATAGATTTCTTTCAGTAGAGGACCAGAAACTGTGTTTCAAAAAGCCAGTGTCCTTTAAACGATAATATGTACAGTAAATGCTAGATTCAGATCTTTTGTTCTACATGCATTTTCTCAGTCAGGAGTCCAGGGCATTTTTGTCTGTGGCAAGTAGAGCAGATGTTGTTTCACCAGCACCTAAAGATATGTTGAGTTTAAAAAGCAACAACTGGAAGGGATAAATCTTCAAATATTTAAATTAACATTAATATCAATAAGAGGAAATAAATATGACATTGCCTATTGTTTTGGAACACAATTTGGAACAATTTCTGACCTTTTTTTCTGCTAGTATTAATAAACGTACAAAGAAGAAAAGGGCCCCAGAGAAGGAAATTTCCCGATAAGCGCATTTTAAGGATTTTTTCTTTCTTGAAAGTCTTTGCTTTGTAAGCTGACAAAACCTTGATAGCTAGAAAGATTAGATATATGTTTAAATTAAGGGTCATCAGTGTTTTCTCTTGTAAACCCCTGTATTTGTTCACTAGTGGCTTTTTTTTTTTTTTTTTCCCTATCCCTTTACCTATGCAGATGTGGTCATCTTACCTAATCAGCAGCCCTTTAGTGGCAGCAAATGGGACTTAGGCATGAAAATGTATAAACTGCTGGGAATCAGGATAATTGTAACCATCACTGTCTTAGAACTGTTTTTAAAAGACATTGAGATTTCATATGGTTTTGAAAGAAGAGGACATCTGGCAAACAGCTGCTGAACATGGATCCCAGCGAGAGATACCTTCACTGGGGATATTGTGAAGCTGCGAAGGTTTATAAGAGAAAAATTGACAGTTGTTCTAGGTAAAAAAATGCATGTTAAGAAGGCATGCCTAGCTATACTTACCTTAGCTGTTCAGAGAAGGAGGCTGGACAGTGTGGAGCAGTGGCAGCCATGGCTGGAGGGTAAATGGGGTAAGAGAGCAAAGCACTCTAGGAAGAGTTCTGAGAGACTTAAAAGGGGAAGGGCACAACAGAAAAATATGTGGGGTTGGTTAAGAAAATGAGAAAGTATAAGAAATGTTTGTAGATGAAGAGAAATGATAATGCAGCCACTGAAATTAAATTATTTGAATACAAAAGCCTTAGGTCCCTTTCTGAGGGAGGCCCTTCCTATCTGCTTTCAGTTGTGGTAGTGAGTCTTAGCAGTGTCGACCTTGTGTATGCTCAGAACAAATGAAATAATAACTGCGGTGAAGGACTAGAGTTTCACTCACTAGGAAATATGAGAGGAAATGGTAGGCACAAAATAATAAATACAAATAATAATAAATAAATAATAAATATAATAATATGCTCTGTAATGTGCTTCTCTGTATAAAGAGGAGATATCTGGTAGGTCTGAATGGCACAGATAACACGTACCTTCAATAAATGTTGTAGCCTGTCATGTCCCTCTTGTCTGCTGGCAGCCACAGACACAGAGAGCAAGAGAGGTGTGTAATAAACTGGAGTGGTTTGGCGAAGAAAAGACATTCCTCCTGGAGGTAACAGTGATGGAAAAACACATATGGGTCAGAGTTTGGGTGCCTTTGTTCAATGCTTAATGATCCTGGAAATGTTCGAAAATGTGTGTCACTCCCGAAGATATCAAGACCTGTTTCATTCAATGATGCAATCATTATTGCAGAGTTCTGAAAGAAAAGATGATTTGGAGAAAGAAAGTATTTTTAGGCATAGCTGTTGCTGTATGCCCAGAGCCACAGTCGTTCCTTCAAATGCTGGCTTTGCTAGAATATGATATGTGGAGACTACGTTAGCTGTTTATGAAATTGTAGGTGGTATTGCTGTTCCAGAAAGTGGCTAGAAGCCTATGCTCTTTTGGGATTGTTATCAGGGTCAAATACTTTATATATACATATGTATTCAAAATACTTTTTATATATATATTCAACAAGGCCAAGTGCGAGGTCCTGCACCCGGGTCGAGGCAATCCCAAACACATATACAGGCTGAGTGGAGAATGGAATGAGAACAGCTCTGAGGAGAAGAACTTGGGGTGTTGGTTGACAAGAAGCTCAACATGAGCCAGCAATGTGCGCTTGCAGCCCAGAAAGCCAACTGCATCCTGGGCTGCATCAAAAGAAGCATGGCCAGCAGGTCGAGGGAGGTGATTCTGCCCCTCTACTCTGCTCTCATATGAGAGCCCACCTGGAGTGCAGCGGTCAGCTCTGGGGCCCCCAGTGTAAGAAGGATGTAGACGTATTAGAGCGAGTCCAGAGGAGGGCCACGAAGATGATCAAAGGNGAGGCCTCACTGTGGCCTTCAGTACCTAAAGGGGGCCTGCAGGAAAGCTGGGGAGGGACTCTTTGTCAGGGAGTGTAGTGACAGGACAAGGTGTAACGGTTTTAAAATAAAAGAGGGGAGATTTAGATTAGATATTTGGAAGAAATTCTTTACTCAGAGGGTGGTGAGGCACTGGAACAGGTTGCCCGGAGAAGCTGTGGATGCCCCATCCCTGGAGGTGTTCAAGGTCAGGTTGGATGGGGCTTTGGGCAACCTGGTCTCATGGGAGGTGTCCCTGCCCATGGCAGGGGGGTTGGAATTAGATGGTCTTTTAGGTCCCTTCCAACCCAAACCGTTCTGTGTTTCTATAATTCTGTGATTTTATGATTCTATAAAAATTTCAGGGATGAGTGATACTTGTGTGTGGACAAAATTGCAAGTCCAGACAGAAGTGTGTGTTGAACTGTCCTTTGATGTAGAAAATCATTTACGTTTTACGTCCACTTAAGATGAAAAACTACACAAACCTAGAATCAAATTTCCATTTTTAGGGTTCTGAATGAAAGTAGAAATACATATTCCTAATTGCAATTTTCCAGTGAGTATAAAGCTGGAAAATGTAAAAGCTTCAGAATGTAAAAGCAAAGTGTCTTTATCAGTCTTGAAGATTTTTATGGACAAAAGATTAGTGTGGCAAGGATAACAGAATAGCATGACTCAAAGAGGATCAATATGTGTAAAAGAGGAATCTGTGTTTCATAAACTTAGAATTTTTTAATCCATGAAATTTAGTAAGCATCCTACAGTATAGTTTTGAAGTCACAAAGGATATTCTTCCCATTTTGTAAATGTACCTAAGTATCAGTATTAGGTAAGGTCTTTGCCTGGAGTGAGTGAAAACAGAATTTTTAGAATGGTTTCGGAAGAGCAGGGGCAGGATATTTACCCTGAAGGGGGAGCCACCCCCCTTCTCTGCAGGGACTGCCATTCTGAAGAGCAGTCCCAAATTCTTTCCAAGAATGAGATTATGATGATGACAAAGAAATCCTTTGGTATACAGGTAAGGTCAAAATTGAACATGGAAAAAACTCACCGTAGTCTGTTCCAATGTCTAACCTTGGCATCTGCCTGCATGACTACACAGAGGTTTAAATTCTTAGAAACCTGAAATGCAGTAATTCTTCCTTTAGGCTGCTATAGCTGACAGACTGGCAGATAGCCAACTCCATCCTTACAGCAGCTCTTGCATCCTTCACACACAGAACATATACAGCTGCTTAAGAAGTGGGGTCTTATTCTATAGGATTTGTGGGATTTTTGATGGGAAATGCACAATCATTGAATTCAATAGTTTCTTTCTTTTTTTTTTTTTGTTTTGTTTTGTATTGAGTATTATCTGTTACTTTAAAAGTGAGAGAATAACTTGCTGAAAAAAAAAAAAAGAAAAAAAACAAATGGTTTTCTTTATATCAGACACAACACGTGACTGATTACCAGTGAAGAGAAGTGGTATGCCATCAGCACTGTTTGGGAACATGAGTGGCAGTCTTCTATGATAGAAGATGATAAAGTTATGTGGATTTTTTAAAAGAAACTCAGCTGCCATTATTTCTGAAACAGTTTTCTGAAGTGCCTCCTTCACTGGTGTTCCCAGAACAATGTTCCTCCATGGCTGGCTGATGCCTGTGGCAGACATTGGTGGCTGTAGCTCTGGAACCAGGCTTGAGGCTCAACATGACTCTCTGGCTTCTGACTATCTGGGATCCAGATCTGATTTTTTGTGTCTCCAAAAAAACTGAGTCAGGAGACTCCCCAGCTTGATGTAACCTTTTCTTCATGGTCCTCTGAAAGCCTCAAGTGACAGAACAAATCCCTGTATAGAATCCTAGAATGATGTAGGTTGGAAAAGACTTTCAAGGTCCTGGCCTACTGAGTCACACCACTACACCACATCCCTTAGTGCCATGTCCACATGTCTCTTAAATACCTCCAGGGATAGGGACTCCAGCACTTCCCTGGGCAGCCCAATGCCTAACTACCCTCTCCATAAAGAAATTCTTTCTGATATCCAATCTAAACCTCCACTGGTGCAACTTGAGATTGTTTCCTCGTGTCATATCAGACAGGATGCCAGAGATGCCTTGTCTGCTTTTACCTCTGTGCTAAGAGGCAGCAGCGGTGACCTTGGTGCCGCAGCCGTGGGTGCAGACTGGCTGCACTGCATGGGGACAGCACTCACAGCTCTGCATGGATTGCACTGTGGCAAGTACACCCCTCTTCTGGAAGCCTCTCCCCTTTTGGGGGTGGTTCCAGCCATGAAAAGGGTTAACAGGTTTTAAAAAGCGGGTGTCGGAGCAAGTTCTGATGCCTTTAATCTCAATATAAAATGCTTGTAAAGGTGGGAAACACAAGTCTGGTTAGGTTTCATTATGTGTTGATTAATTAAGCTTCTTTAATTAAAATTAATTCACTGCAATAGGAACAGGGACTAGGCTTCATAAGGGTTTGAGTGATATTAACACTTTACACTACTGCAGGACAGTTATTTCAATACTCTGCCCTGAGAAAATGAAAACGCGCTCCATACAGGACTTCCAGCTTCCAACAAAGTGCTTTTCAGAAATTCCCAGGAGTGGGATAGATGGGAAGAAGAGCTGAAGCCAAATGGGAACTTGGTATTTAAAACAGCTTGCATTGGTAAGGCACTATTCCCCTGGCTCTGTAAAACAGCCTTTCCCCTGCACCCCTTAGTTCAAATACCTCTTTTTCTGTTCCACTGACGGGACTGGATGCTCTCTCCACGGTGCCTCCAGGTCATTGGGAACCAGCTACTTTCTCCTAGGCTCCTTATTCCAACAGTCACCCAGGAAGGGAGAAACCCCAGATTTGCACCACCTCTCTCCTTTCCTCTGGTGCCATAGTTGCTCCTGTCGGTGCCCATCTCGCTCCTCTTCCTACTCTCACCTCCCTGCTCTCCGTTCCTCCGACTGCAAAGTGTTCAGTGAGTGTGAGCGAGGAAGCCTTCCCCTCCCCAGGTGCCCAACCATGAACCTGAAAACCTTGCCCCTGATATAGGAACAAAAGAGGGATCATATGTGGGTTCACTCTGGCCTCTCTTCTGCACAGACTGACCCAGGGGCTGGGGTGAAATCTTTTCCCATTTTGACTCTTTCCTAAGTCTCTCTCCTGTGTGGGTCTTCTGCATTCAGCAAAACAGCCCTGCAAGAAAGGCCCTCCTCCCCCTTACACTTCTGGGTTGTGTGTCCAGTGTTGGACCTATAATTTAGAAAGAATGGATTTTGGATGGTATTTCATCTCTCAAAGGCTATCCAGTGGTGTTTCTCCTGGGTGGACTCGTTTGATTTTGTCGCAGAGCTGCGTCCTCTCCTGCTGCCTGACCAGGGGAGCTGGTGTATTCTTTTATGGCTGAAACAGCTCTTAAGTTAAGCTCCTCTTCCATTTCAAATATTTATACAGAATCTCTCAGGTGAATTTGTTCATGCTGTCTCAGGCAGCATCTCTAGCTCCTCTACAATGGCTGTTTATGCAAAGTCTCTCCTTGGGGAAGACCCTCCGATGGTGAGGAACTTCTGAGCTCCCACTGCAGGAGTTTTACTTTGGTTATAACATGGATTTGATCCCTCTCCTGTGCAATGGCTGTCGTGATCGGGGATGCCTTTGTGAATGCTTTTCATGCTGAGCTGTTTTATCTGATTCTTCCTTGGGGAGCGTCTTTGCTGGTCCTCAGAGCTATATTCACTCTGACAGTTTTCCCAATATCATACCTTTGGGAATGTTAATTTTCAATTGGCTTGATAATGTGTTTGTGTTTTAATTTCTTGAGCATTTCCTCTTGTAGATCCTTGTCCTTCTCATTCAGGGTGTGCACCCAGTGAAGAACCAAGGTTTGCATCAGTGCCAGACAAAAAATATTTCAGAAGGAAGAACCGCAAGCACATACACATCCTAAAAATCCTCCTCCAAATCCTGCCCGTCTGCCTGCCAAATTCATGTGGGCTCCGCTGATGCTCCAAATAGTCCAGAAAAATCAGCAGAGCAGTCTCCAAATGAGACAAGAAGGAACAGACTGTACTTCCAGATCTCAGGGAGAAAAAGGAATGTTATTGCTTGAAAGTATTTATGATCATTAAAAAAACAGTAGGAAGCTGAAGAAATCTGACTGAGTTTCTACTGCAAGAGGAGAAAGCAGCCATAAGCAACCCAGAAGTCCTTCCTCACCTCATCAGGATATCAGTTTCCTGATGCACGAATTCTGTAGTTAGACCCTCTCAGTCAGCTGTCACAACTAATGTACGCCCATGGTTTCATTTTTAATCAAAGGTCTCAGCAGCCAAACAGTGCAACTTGAGTCTAGTTGCACAGAGTGGCTGTTAAGGAGTAAGTGCTGGTTTTGGTAATTTGGCGAGAATCACTGGAGTGGGGGCAGAGCCGATGCAAGCCAGGCTCCTTTGGGTTTGCAGAAGGAGACAAGGGGTGTGGTGAGCAGGAAGCAGGGATGTGGCCATTACCAGCTGTTACCTGGTAATGTTGTTTATACAACCTGATCAGTTGTGAAATTTTGGGCAATGACTTTTTGAAACTGCATTAACTTTTGGTATCTAAAGCATATACTTGAGCTAAATACTTGAGCTTTGATGATTGGTGGAGGAAACATCTAGGAAAACTAGATCGGATTAAAAGTGCACACTGTAAATGTCCAAGATCCGGATGAATCCTGCTTTCTGTGACTGTCACCTGGAGAGAGTCCACCTTTGGCTAAAAAATAAAAAGCCCATCCTAACTATGAAATAGCCAATGTCTCTTTATCTCTGTTAGGATGCCAGATGATGAATCTGTTCCCCGGTCTTTTGGTGTAGCTTTTGTGCATGATTGGTCATCTGCCAAACTTTGAGTGATTACTCAAGCATTTAAAAGAACAGTTTATGGAAAATGAGATGCGCTGATGAAGAATACCCTCTGGTTAGAGAGCTGACATATTCAAACTGAATGAGCAGCCTGATTCAGACTCACCAAGCTGTGCCAGTCCCATTTGACCTACAGGGTTGTGAAACTTGGGGTCAGGAGATCTGGGGCTCAGGGTTGGTAACCAAGCCTAAATAGAATGGGAAGTGGGGTGTCAAAACCAGCAGTCCAACACACAATAAGAAGGATACAGGAGACAGATCCACTTCAGCCCCACTTTCACTAGCTTGCCAGACTTAAACATCAGGCTGAAATCTTTCTTAGTTTCTTAACACTTTACCCTTTGCCATTACTCTTACTACTACTTAGTTTCCCTTTCCTCCGCTTTCCGGAGCTCACTGTTTCCTTTCCCGGGTACAGGGAGGTCACAGAGGAGCTAAACAGATGGAAATCATCTCAGCTTCTCTGATCTGTTCAGTCCTTTCACGGTTTACAAAAATGGATTCAATTAGATCTCTCAAGCAACATGTAAGCTGACATAGACCACCCATCAAAGTTAGGTTTCTGCTGAAGTTGAGGCTGACCCCTGACTACACCTCCCTGCCCATACCAAACTCTGCAATATGTTGGACACCCACCTGTGAGCTGCCTGCTCCCCAGCATAGGAAGTTTGCACAGGGCAGCCCCAGGATCCCAGCTGCATACATCTCATGCTTCTGCAGTTCCCACTGCTACGCACAGGCCTGGCAGAAGTCAAAGGAGTGATTTCCAAGGCACCTTCATTTGAGGTTGTCCCAGCTGGAGCTGACACCTTTGGTGCAGCTGCCAAAATTCAACAGACAAGGAGAAAACAACACCAACAGCCTTAAATGTCATGGGAGACAAACCCATAGGATGATTTTTCATTTCATCTTTCTTCAGTCTTTTGCATTGCTCTCACTGAAGCTGGTAGAAACTGCAGGCAAACTGTACATTTTAAAACCAGGCAACTTTATTTTAGCCTGTAGACCCACAAGCCTGAAAACTTGCCTTTGCATTCTGAATCTACAGCTTTTTACATTCAATGAAAATTATCTCATTGACTTTTTTTGAAAAGATAATCTGCAAAAGTCTGAGCTATGTATAAAAGCTATGCAGAAGTTAGAACCATAATATCAAAATATGAATATTTCTCCTTCTCGTGGAGGGGTTCTTTTAGACACATTATCTAGAGTTTCATTGTTATTGAATAAGCTCTAGTGAAGGGACTTTTCTCTATTTTGGGAGGCTTAGCCTACTAGATGTCAGCTTCAGGCAATTCTCTCTTCATATTTTTTCTTGGATTTTTTTGCCACTTTCTCTATACCTCCTCTTTAAACAATTCCGCCTTTTTGTAGTCCTCTTGGTCTTTCACACACTTTAATGTAAAAATGTTGTTTGATCTGATCTCAGTAAACACCCATCTTAGGAAATTTTTCCAGTGCTCCTCAAGATATCCTCAAAATCATATCTCCATATATAACATGTTTGCTGCTTCCGTACTTTCATTATTGTTCCTTCTCTCTGGAGCTCTAATCCTTTTTGTTCTGTTTCTCTGAATTCCCTCTGGTTTCCTGAACTTTTCTCGGTAATAAAATGGATACCGCTAAAAGCCATGGGCTACAGGGTTGTTTTCCAGCATCGCACAGAAAACTGCTGCCCTGCCCCTGCCAAGATGAGGCACATTTCAAAATTATCCGACCCAATTTTGTGCTGCTTGTTCTCATGTCAGATTCAAGTCCCCTAAGTGATATAAATCTCTTGACAATTTCCATGCTTTACCTTTTCCAGGATAGCTCCATTTTGGATAAGATTTCCCCCAGCTGTGTGTTTCCAAGATGCATGTCTTCTTCCTCTGCTGGAGCTGGACCCATGTGGTACCTGAACCATCAGCACTGGGAGAAAACCCTCTCTGCCCTAGCTCAGGTGATTTCTCCTCTTCCCTTTCTTCTTTGCATTGTTTCACAGTTCTTCTCTACTGCTGACTTGGAAACCTGCTACCTCTTGTTTCATCCATGGCAAGAAAGAGAAACAGAAGTGATTAGCTCAGTTGGCTGAAGTTTGATTCCTCTCAATTACAGAGGGAAAAACAGTGTTTACTTTGTTTGAAAAGGAACTGTCTGCTTAAAAATTGCCCCTGAACAGGCTGAGGGGGATTCAGCTGACCAACCATAGCCATCTACATCAGCACTTGCTGTCTAGTCTTCTTCTATGTCCAAGGGAGAAAAACAGGTAATTCTAACCCAAAGGAAATATCTGAAAGAGATGATAGAGTACTCCAAGTATAACTAATGTTGAAGTACTGAGTTAGGTGAGATAATCTCACCTCAGCTGTCCTTAGCTGTCTTACAGAGGGGTTGCATTTTATAGGAAAGTGTTTTAAATAGTAACTTCAGCAGCATGTCACCAGATGAAAATTAATTCTCTCTGTTGCTTATTGTCTGAACACCTTTCAGGCTAGACAAGGAGCTTAATTTTGCCTACAGTAAATCTCTCTTCACAGCTCTGGTGCATGCCAACACAGCGCTGTAATGTTACTGTCTAGAAGATGTTTTTGTTTTTCTTCCCTGTGCATAAAGTTTATTTCTTTTGCCCTCTCTATGAACTTGTGCAGACCAAATCAAAGCGCTGTCTGCTTCAGATTGACCATCCATGGTTCCTACAGGAACGGTATTTTGAGTCAAAGTTTGCTCAAAACGTAACACTTCAGAAATTCTTATGGAAATTGCCAAAAACAGTATGGGCCTCTTGCCTACAGGACAAAACCTAAATGCCCATGTTATATTGGAGTCTTTCAGACAGGTGCTTCTCCTGTGTAACGATAATTGCTGAAAAGGGCAAGAGCCACCAGAGTAAAGGAAGGAGCTGAACCAAATTCTCTTGTGGTGGGGTATGAAGAAATCCCACTGATTTCATGTGATTTTAGCAGGGCTTAACAGAATGCTGCTGGCAGGAATGTGTTCCCCAGAATGGCTGAGTAAAATCAGGTTGAACTCTCCCTTCTTTAGCTGAAGAGACAGTAGGAATAAACTGTTACCAATGGGAGAGAAAAGGAAACACCAGCAAACACCTGTTATACTTCAGCCTTAAAAGTTGAAACGTGGCACTTGGCACTTGCCTTTTCCATTACTTGGAGTTCCCTATAATTAATCTGCTGTCAGAAAAATTCAGTTTGTTGTTGCTAGGCACAAAGAGCATCTACAGGGAGCTACTAAAGTAGCACCTGTGTTCCTGGCAAAGACTGGAGCCAGCAAGAAATTTATTTTGCATCTCTTCCACTGACTTTTTGGGTACCGATGGGAAAATGGAGCTGAAGAGAGGTTAAGTAGGGATAAAAAATGTTTGCAAAGAACTTGAGAGCTCTGTAAATGCTAATTGTTTATAGGTTGCTGCATGATCCGGGGCTTATGTTGCTGCCTCCTGCTTTCAGCCTGCCACTGCACTGTGAGTGGGCTTCTTGTCTCTGCGCAGGGGATAGCTGAATGGTGTCTTGGCTCTGGGTATTTTTTCTGCCTTGAGTTTTGTGACCAGGAAAGTGGAAGACTTCTGTGCCTTTTGGACAGCAGAGCACACCTGCCAGCAGCCCATGATGTGCATTACCTTAGTGGCTCAGTACAGGAATGCTTTTTACTAGAGGAGCCACAGAAGTCATTTTAACAGAAAGCTGACCAGGGATAACAGGCTGCTCAGGGTCTGCAATTGTATGCATTGCTCCTGGCTCTGCCTGGAAAAGGCTGTAAATGTAGAAGGACAACTGCACTTAGAAGAGTGAGTCTGGGAAGTCACATTTCAGATCCTGCTCGCTGAAGCATAGAGCCAGATTATGGACCGTCAGATGCTGAGGTCTCTTTTTCTTTACGTTGTCTTTGTATCCTCCTTGGGGATGATCCCATCCAGCCTGAATGAGGTGGTCATCCTCTTGGCTCTGTAGTGCTAGCTGGATGAACCAGAGACATTTGAATTTGTTTCTCTCACAAGCACTGGTTGGAAACTCATAGTTAGCAGCAAGCCTCAGAGTTGCCATTTAACTTTTGAGCAGTGAAGGCCTATCCTCCTGTTTTCAGGCAGGAATATGGAGGAGTTTGTGTATTTGTCCAGACTGTCATATATCTGGTAGCTCCAGCCACATCCTTAGTACATGTGCAGGATGACTGTACTTGTGCAAGGGCCACAAAGTCGACACTTGTAGGAAACATCAGACAGAGCCATCAGGCATAACGCGTGAGGCTGTTGGAGCATAAATCCCCACCTCCTGAAAGCACAGGTTCACTGTGCATGCACAGATCATCCATATGGTAGTGCAGACGCTTCCCCAGAGCTTTGGATTTGTTGCATGTGCTCTGCAAAGGGCATATTCATGATGTCCTAGCAAAAAATGTTTGTGGTATTTAGCTGTAGCTGTGGTGGTCCAGGAATGTAGGCAGGGCAAAGATCATAGGCATAGATAGCATACTGTATCAGATGAGCTTTCAGTGCTGAACAAACTTTAAGGGGCATGAGCCCTTCTTGAGGTCTTCAATAGAAACCACTGCTTTCAAAGCTAGATACAGGCTGACAACTCTTTGGTTAATTAAGAATTTACCAGTTAGATTATCTCTGACAAAGAGATAGTTGACAACTGGGATCTAGATTATATGGTGGGTTCATGCCTTAAGAAGCTGTGAACATGTCATAGATGCAGGTGTCAGCCTCAGCTACATTTCTTGAGGTATTGTCCTGAGATAAGAAATCACTGAAGCATACCTTCTCACTCATAAATTGAGCATACTTATTGCTAGAAGGTATCGGATAGCATTTAACATTGTGAATAATAGTGTGTATTATCCAGAACACAGGGACACTTGCATTAGGATACAGATTCCGGAACAAGTACTGCTGATATTTCTCAAAAAAAAAAAAGGTAAAGGAGTGCAAAAATAACTTACTAGACATGAGACTGTTTGTTTTAGCTCATGCCCACAGCAAGTTTAGAGAGGGCTGATGTCATTTAAGTGTCTAAGCTCTTTGGACTTTTCTTCTTTTGAAAAGCCTTTCTTTTATGTTTCTGTTTGGTGCTTTTTAAAAAATCAGATATTGTTTACCAGTTCTTGATACAAACTCCTTTAAAAATAATCTGTTTACAAAATAACATCTTGATATTTCTGTATTCTTATCAGGAGGAGATGGGTACTGTGTACTTGCTCTACTTTATCAGCAGAACCATAAATCAGCAAAGCCATTATTTATGCTGAATGAATATACCGACTGTACTGGTGTGCATTTCAGTTTGAAATCAGACTCAGAAGAACTCAGATGATGGTTTTATTATTGAGACCTCAGATGAGTATAAGTTCTTGTGAACATTTTTGTAAGCAGAATTCTGGACTCAAGTTCACTGACACTCAGTGACACAATCCTCTAATGCCTCTAACTTTGCAGAGTAAACACATTGCCTATCATCTCAAGGAAACCAAGCATGTAGATAATTTTCATTGTCAATTACTGTTGGTAGGTTAGGTAGGGTATATGGAGGTAAGCTAGAATTCATGTATGTTAATTTTATTATCAACTTTTATTCTCTACTCCTGTCATTTGGAGATATCATATCACATGGTGTACCTGGTTTTGTGAAGAGGTAAGGGTGGAATTAATTAAGTATCACTTCTCTTTACACAAGTCAGCTTTACCTTCAGAGATGCCACCAGTGCCTGATTTTCCTGCCAGGATTAAATTCTCTGTAACCCTCTTTAGGGGTCCTCATGTTAAGATCATTCATTTAGGATGTTCAAATAAAGAATTACTTAAACAAATAAATGGATTAGCTAGATTGTATTTCATCACATGCTTGTGTCTCACTTCCTTATAAATAAATCTGTTTTGACAGGAGAGAAGTCAGGAGGCTATTTTTAACTCGTCTGAGCAATTGACTCCCTGTGGTAGCTCAGAGGTTACATTTCTTTATTTCTCTTTTGAGCAGCTAGGCTGCATCTGTGTGGTGAGAACTAGGAGTGTTTCTCCCATTTAGGTATGGACACCTATGTGGGTAATATCCTGGAATCACCTCAGGATGATACTCAAATATATCCTTTCTCTTAATATATCTTTTCCTCTCAAGATTATTTCATAAGAGAAAGGCCTTTTCAGTGTCTATACAAAGGTAATTACCCTCTCAATGTCCTTTAAGACAAAGCACTAATCTTCCACAAAAAAGGTTTAGGTATCAGATTGAATAACAGTGCTTATAATTATGTATTAGCATGACTTGTTTTAGTCTATTGTGGTCATTTTTTCTATTTTAAGAAATTGAAGTATTGTTTAAGCTCAGCTGATTATTTTGTAGCTTTCAGTCTAATTCTCCACCACACACAAACAACACTAAGTTCATCCCAACTAGTGTTCTACATGAGCCATGGAAGTTAAGATCCTCAGGGCCTTCTAAAATTAACAAAATGATATTGTTTACCCTCCCCACAGATCTATGATTTTTTTTTTTTTTTTTGGGGGGGGGGGTAGAAAAAAGAGACTCAGAATGTCTAAGAATAAAAGAAGTCTAAAACCAAGGCAGTTACTTTTTTTTACCTAGAGGCTTCTGTAGGTTTGCAAATGTCATATACTTGCACAAAATTAACTACAAAAGTTGAAGAAAGAGGTATATACAATATAGGATTTGCAGATCTGAGAAGCAATTAGAGAAACAAATATAAATGGAAAATGCTTATACATATGTAAGCAGCTACTCTTCAGTCATATAAACAGCTCTTGAAAGACTGTAAACAAAAGTAGAAATGATATTTCAGTCTTGTTTTTCTCTCACCTGTATTGTATGAATAAACACTTCAGTATGATAGAAATACCATAATTCATACTTACTATATGCACAGTCTTGTAAACTTTTACTCTTCAGAAAATATTTGAAGAACTAGCCTCCTCTCCTCTCCTCTCCTCTCCTCTCCTCAAAACTGGTAAAAATGTTAATTTTCATTTGTGGAAAATCTTAAAAGTTTCAAACTTGTTTTAATTCAGAATCAAAACAAAAAATCACTTATCAGCTTCGCACAGAATGTGAAAAATGATTCAGAACCATTTAATTGTTTCATTCTGATAACATCCAGATATTATAATACAAAATGTTATATAATTGTAACATAATAGAATGGTAGTTTGCATATTTTATATAGCTAAGCGAAGTGAATCAACACAAAGCAAACTTGATTTTAATCATATTTGAAACAATATGCTCTAACATCAAAAAGTAATGGAAAATTGAAATGATTCAAATTAATTTACATTTTTCCCATCAGATATTTTTAATTGACATATTCCTCCCCCCCATTGATTCCATTCTAGTTAAATTGCCTTTTTAATGTACACTCTGACCAGTACTCTGTGAAAACAAATTCCTTATTGGCTAGTAGAATGAATTGCTTTGAAAATCACATGACAAAGATTCAGTCCATTTCTTCATAATCTTTTGTCAACGGCAATATGTAAACGGTGATTTAAGTCATCTCTGTAGACTTATTCCCATGTACTAAGACTTCTGTTCAGGGATTTTCTAAATAGAAATCTGTATATCTGAGCTTGATAATGATGTACAAGAAACAAGAGACCCTGGGAGTCACACACTGGCTGGACAGAACACGTGTAGCATGTCCATCCTTGCAGCAAAGCTGTACTGCAAACAACTTATCTACAATCATGTAACATTTCGAGAAAATTTTGGCAGAGCCACACAGAGCTATATAGTATGCGTGTGCCTATTTTCTACGACAAACCCTGATATCATCATAGCTCACATGGGCTGTAGCCATCTCCAGCATTCCCTGCTTGGAGGTACTCATCACATCAGATATCCAGAAAGCAGATCAGATGCCTTCACACAGGTGCTTAGGACCATTTCACGCAGTCCAGCATGTACAAGACATTCACAGGGGCTGGTGGATATAGCACAGGACACATGGGAGATCTTTGTCCATCTGAGGAAACAGCTGGAGGACATACGGGTTACTCCAGGTTGTCTAAAACAGCACTAGACACCTACAGGTGGTGACAGGAAACATTTCCATCAAGAACACAGATTAATATATATCTATATATTTAAAACCTATATATATATATATAACCTGTGTGTATATATATATATATAAAACCCATATGTGTTTAAACCTGTATATATATTAAAAATCTCTCTATACAGGTTTTTATTATATAGGTATTTTATTTTAAAACCTATACATATATATAGGTTTTAAATATATACATAGGTTTTAAATACAAAAATCTCAGCAGGAATAGCAGCTCGTTCTAGTTTCCAAAGGGCAGAAGACCTCCGCTCTGGGAACTCTCGAGAGACTTCTATACTTTTCATTGAGAAGTTCCAGAACACTTGGATGGTTTCAACACTGTCTAAACATAAATCCTGTTTGGTCTGGGCTTCAAATTTGGCTTCAAATTAATTCAGATCTGGATCCAAAACCCAAATCTTTGTGCTTTACGATACCTGTTCTTGTAGCGATCACGGTTCATAGCACATCAGCCTAAACACTGGCCTAAAATATTGTTGTCTACATAATGAATTATTTCAAACCCTTAATTCATTCTGGGTCCTCTAAATCTGCATTATTGTTTTCCACTGATGCTGGTATGTTGGATGACTGTTGCAATAGAACATGTAGGATGTTACCCAAATCTGCTACCAGTAAGTGTCTGAGCAACTTGACATTGGAATGGCTTACCATGAAAGACAGTAAAGTCTCACAGCAATTTGTGACTAGAAAAGTTCAGTAATGAATCAAGACAGTAACAGATAATGTCTGTGATACGTCAGCAACTGAGAGAAAGTCTGACAGTATGTGGCATTTTTTACAGTGTTGAGGTTCTGTGCTCACACCTATGTTTTGAGTTAATGCCTTCACTGTCTAGTAAAATCTAGTGCTACAAACTTGTCATCACACATTATCAGAAAATATCCATGTACCTTATTATGAATTGGAGTCCCTGGGGTTCTAAAGCTGGGTCAAAGTTGTGATCTGCCTTGCTATGCATGTGGTTTTGATGAAATTGTCCTCTTTGTGGTGGAATACGAAACATCACAATTCTGCTTTCTTTGGTGCTTTAAGAAAGATAAGTTTGCTTAAGAAAAGATTCCAAAATATTTAAAATTTTAGACATGATGGAGTTTAGAATATGTAGAATTTAAAAATTCAAAGTTTTATAAAGTTTTTATGTTATCGTCTTCCAACATCATAAAAGACATCTCATTTTCAGAGTACTTTAGCTCAGCACTTTCAGCAGCTTCCATGAAACCTCTCATGTCAGTATGACAATCATGGGCATACATTTTTGCAGGAGGGAGAACTGTAGTGACTTTACAGAGGCACAATTTTTAATCTTGCAGTCAAGTGTCCATGCAAGAGAATAAAACCTCACTTGTGTGTAGAGCTAACTTAGCGCAACGAACATCACAGCAAACATCAGGCGTGGTTGTGGCCTTAACAATGGTACATGTAGCAGATCACAGAAAATGTGTCCTGCCCGGATGCAGTACAGCTTTTCAAAATGTGACACTGAGGCTTTTAAGGCTGCAGACTTGGAACAATTTGGGCAGTGTGCTTTGAGGGAAATGCAAACTATGTGCATGCAACAACATCAAATATTTGAAGACAGAGGACACAGTTTATTCTTGATGATACCCTATTGGCTTCAAGGCTCAGTTTGATGTGTTCTGACACAGAGGAGGGGGTAGGCATGAACAGATTGCAGGATGCTTTACTGAGATAGGGACCCTCTGCTGACTGTTTATTCTTTCCTTGCAGAGTCCCTTTGGGAGCATTAGCAGATTTTTCATGATAATAAAATGATTACATTTTCTCTCTTTTGATTCTCTAGTATATTGTAACATTTCATGTGTGACAGGTTGTTCAAAAACTTGTCTGTGGTTACTCAAATACAAGGAGTCTGGGAAATAAAAGAATTATTCTCAGAAATATTACACTATGCTTACCTTCATTTTCTTTTCTTGAATGTATTACACATCCTTTTATAAGTATATTTTGTAAGTTTATTCCAAAGCACTTTGCACTTATCTTCATATAAATATGTGGAATGTTTTAGATAATTATATAAGAATAATACAAATTGTTTAAATTATTATGAAAAATCATTGAAAATAAGGGGTAAAAATATGTAAACCACTAAATGAAAAACATGGAAAACAACTGACCCTCTTAACCTCCCAACACCCTTTGGTTCATACTGGTTCTGTGTCCACCAGCCAGAGAAAACAGCAGGGTAAAGAGAATAAGGGCACTGTCTTAAGCTACCATTGTTGTTCCAGTGTTATTAAGATATTAGGTATTCACCTCATGGTAAAACAGAGAAATCTGCATTTTGTTGATATGGTAGGTTCTTTGCAGGAGTTTTTATGTGTTTTCTGTGTATTTTGTAATTCAGTGATACAACCATACAGTTTGAGGTCTTCTGAGGTCCTGAGTATTTGAACTCAAAGAACTCACAGAATATATATCTAAAGAATATATGTGGCTGAATGTCCATAGGGATTCTCTGCCATATAAAACGGATAGATTTGCCTTTCCAGTTAATCACTGTTATCTTCCTGCACAGTTTCCATCTACTGCTTGATGGTATCAGTATTTCATTGTTCTTTTCCATAGTTAGTTCTTTTCTTCTAACTGATCCTTCTGAAATGAAACTGCAACCAGGACATTCCCACCCTATGTGTGCTTACCATGGAGAGATTTTTTTGTTATTTTCTCAACATGAAATTATTTATTCCAGTGAGTTTGGATCCTTTAAGCAGGATATATCTGTATACATTGCAGATCTTGTTACTTGGTCAAAAAAAAAGCATTTCTGAATATTACAGAAAATATTTCATTATGTCTTTAAGCTATCATGTCTTTCATGTTATAGAAGACTTGGATGAATTTTGGATGCAGTATAGTCAAAATTTTTTGCTTTAAGAGCTAAGCTTGAAACCATTGGAAAATGCAATACAAAATATTTCTAAATTTGTAACAAAGAAGGGTTATATTTTTGCAGAATTTTGGTGTAATTTTAATTCCTTATTCAGCATCTCTGCCAAGACACATATACTAAAAGTAAACTATAATTCCCAAAGGAAAGATGATTTCCAAAGGTTGTCACAAACATTTACATTTATGAAGGGAAATGTGCAAAGACCAAAGTTTTCCACAGAGTGAGAATTAAATCCATGCATTTCAAACTTTTTGCGTGATTGCACTGACATGCTGTTTCACGTTATGAGGAGGATTAAGAATATTTGTTTTGGAAAACTGCCTCTGAGGACTTTATTTCTGTGAAAGCAAAGGTATTGGTGGGGTTGAATCAGCATCCTTTACTGGTTGAAGAGTAAAAGTAGTATTACATGAGTTGTTTAAGACTCATGGGTTTAGGTAGGAACCCTCGGTTGTTATTGTTAAGAAACTATACTTGCATCCATCATGCTTTGAAAGTAATTGCTTGCTTTATGTAGCTATTAATGCTAATTACATTTCTGGAGTTAACATGACAGGCTATTTGTTATCGTTGAAGGTAAGAAGAGAAAAGTTCAATACATTGGGTGGTAGCATTTTCTGAAGTACTTGACAAAGCTACCAATTCCTGATTCATCTTCACAATTCTGCAGATGACTTAGGTAGCATTTTGTTTCTTGGTATTTTGGCATGACCTCTGATGGATGAAGCCTGTTTGAGTGTCACCTAATGAACAACGAATAGAACATTTTCATAAAAAGCCTATATTATGGAACTCCTTTATTAGGTTTGATTTTCAGTAAGATTTGTTTTGTTTTGTTCTCACTTTTAAAGACACAGTAGCTCTCAAGTGCTGTAGGAAAAGGTACAGAATCTGTGGTCCTGTTCCTGAAACTGAAAGTAAAATTCCATAAAATTATTAGTTAGATTCTAAGATTTTCCCATTTTCAGCAAGGCTTTTATACAGAAAAATGCTTAGAGTTTGAAGGTTTACGATGATCTATTAGCCACAAACCCATTACCTTCTGTGGAATGAAATAGCAGTTCCTTTTTCTCCTTTCTCTTCATGGGTAACTTGCTAAGTGTATATATGCATATATTTGCATATATGGTTTACAGCCAGTCACACTGTGCTTTAGAAGGACTGACATGGAGATAGGTGTTTTGGAGCATATGGCTGTCTTTATTGCCCTGAACTGCAGAGGCCAAATACTCTACACATAACTTTGTTTACAGTGAACAGATGGAACTTCTGGATGCAAGGTTCTCATACAAATGTGCCAGACATAGGAGAGAGATTTGAGAGCATAGTATTAGTAATGCCAGTGTGAGTAACATTCTTGAATCTACAAAGTAATGCAAAAGTAATACAAAATAATCAGTTTATGAAAAAGCTAAGGTAGTCCATAAAAGTGAATGCAATCCTAGCTAACCGACTTCTCCAGTTCTCTACATATCAGAGACTTTCAAATTCTTCTTAAGGAGATTAAAGATCTTGTGGGCAATAAACATGGCTGTAAAGCCTGGATGCATTCCTTCTTGGCAGCCAGTGATATTAATGATAACAAAGTTTCAAAGCCCTCTGATGACAGAGGTATATGACTCTGCACTCTAGATCTAGATCATCTGAAACACATCTGATGGGAAAAAAGAGCACGTGACTGAAGAATAAATTTCCATTGTGATGCTATTTGCATCTGCAGAAGCATGTGTGTTTTTCATATTCATTCAATAGAATATGTATATATTTATGCATATCTCACCTTAAAGTGCTGCTAAAATAGCTTGGGATAAATAATGCAGTTTTGACCGCTTATGTTTAAACAATTAACCTAAGGTGGTTTAGCTGGAAAAAATACACATAGTTCACTTGATCCAAAACAAAGAAACCCGGCACAAAACACTTGCTGCAATGTATGTCATTGCAGTGGGTTCACTTCTGCAATTGTACAAAGGCTTTTTTTGCCTGAAAAAGCAACTGGTTATGGAATTAGTTATTGGTTTTAGTGCATATATAAAACCTTTTATCTTCTCCAAAAATCTTATAGCAGCTGATTTCATTGTATAGTAAGCATAATGCTATGCTCCTTAGCACCCTTTCGTACTGTACAGCTGACTTGTGTGAAATGGGAAAATGTCAGTGTCACAAAAGATCCTGTACTTGTATTATACACTCTTTACGGCATAATATCTTTAAATAGTACCCTGGATACACTAAGTCTACACAGGCCAAAACCCAAAAATCAACCCCCGCCCCCCCCCAAAATCCAACCAACCAACCAACCAACCANTTCAAGTGCACCTGAAACATATCTTGGGCTAAGAAATACAGAAATTCAACTCCCTGAAACCAAGCAAAACCACTGAACCTGGTGGCCTTTGAAAAGTCTGTACCAAAATCAAAGGTGGACTCTTGGTGCTACCTACCATGTGGTAAACTGTGAAAGTGCTCAGTAAGAGGTTCACACTGTGTTGGACCAATTAAACAGTAAAAGCTCCAGAAGCCATGGATTTGTGGAGCAAAGCTATGGGATTTGCACTGCTGTGGTGTACTGCGAAGGGAATTGAACTGGTGTGCAGTGTCTGTTAATGTAGAACAGAGGAAACTATTCCAACGATAGTACTATGAGAACTATTGAAGAAAGGATTTCACATCCAGCTGCTACTGCTTTTTAAGGTATTAATTTGTCATGCATCATTTCCTATTATTTCATGTCATGACATATGCTATTAAGTTATTTTAGGATATGAGTTGCGACTGCAGCTGGCACTGTACGTCACATTTTATCACATCAGGTGGCAACATAAGGTAAATGCTTGGTTTGAGCTTTTGTTTTTTATTTCAGCAGTTAAGGCCATCCAGGTAAATGAAGTGAAGAGGGTAAGAAATGAACAAACTGCCATGTGCCTGTTAAAAAAGTAGCAAACTCAACAGCCATTGAGAATTGGATGCCTACCAGGGCCTCCTGGTCATGTCCCAGTGCTTTCACTATGTTCCTGTGGAACTCTTGTCTTTGTTCCAGTATGTGTAACTCCACCACTCTCCCAAGATCAAACTCATTTTTCTTTTCCTCTGGGAAAAGAAGCTTGGAACCCTTTTGCTTTGCAGAAGAAAAGTCAGGTTGTGTTTTGAGCTTTGGAGGCTGAAATCTCAACATGGCCCCCTCCTCCCCACCCCTGTGGGGCACTACAACTCATTCACGTGGGTTCGGCAGTTTTTGGCACCCATGTCTGGGGCTTGAGCTTGCTCAGAAGCCTAGAATGTAAGGAGCTAGGCACCCATCCCTTACCCAGATTTTGGTTAGGGAATGGCAAAGGGCTGAACTTGGGTTTATGGTCCTTGATGCCAGGGTATTATCCCCGCTTTTCTCCAGAGGTGACCTAATGACTAATACAGACACAAAGTGTGAAGTAGATTTGGGACTCCAGTTCTGTCTCTTCACAGGTCAGGCTCGCTCTTGCCTAAATACTTTGTGCCCCTGACTTTTGCATCGCTGTCTGCACAGGTGCCTACTTCCAGGGACTGGGTGAGCAACTAGTTCTTCCCTTTTTGCTTTCCCTCCTGAGGAGATACTGAGAGACTGGCTACCAAGGCACTTTCCTGGAATAACTGCTTAGGCCCTTAACATGCTGGACATAGCTGAGAAAAACAATCATACCCTTCCTGGCCAAATGCTCTAGGCTCTATCCTGTCATGCAGGAGTGAGAACTCCACCTTCTTTATAACAAACATCCACAAATCTACTGAGCAAGTTTAATCTTAAAGAGGTACAGGAATTTTGCTGCTCTTGTTGGGTTCCTACACTGTTAGCTGGTAGGGGCAGATTATCACTTGGGTGATCTAAGTTACCTTCTGTAGGTCTTCAGAGGCACCTAACACTTTCTATTGAGTTTAAAGGAAGCTAAGGATTTTCCTTTTCTTCTCTCTCTCTATATTTTTAATAATCCTTTCCCTGCTCTAACTGCCTAATTTAAGCACAGTGGATTTATCTGAGAAGTAATGGATAAGTAGTGAAACAGTAGCACGAGGTGAAGTATTTCTTTTTTCTGGGTGACACAACATCAGCTGGGTGAGAAATAGACCCTTGTTTCTGACTGCCTTCCCAGTTTCCTAATTTGTCTTCTTTGCAGCACTCGGTGACTCGTATTGGTCAGGACATATCGTTCTTGCCTATCTAACAGACAACCTGCATATTTTCAGCCAGTCACACAGAAGAAATGATATTCAGATTGAATGAGTAACAACTAACCAGCCAGTCCTAGCTGAGAGAAAAAACTAGAATATCTCTGCAATCCCTCTCCCCATCCTTTTATTTGTTTATTTATTTATTTATTTATTTATTGCCTTTGAAAAAGAGGCATGTATTTTTTTATTTTGATTTTGATTTTTAAGCAAAAGCAGCAAGCTTTAGGGAAGACTCCAGCTCTTAATGTTTACCAAAGACCAAGATGCAATCTGAGAAATGATGTACTAGGGCTTGTGTCACCACTTCTTAGCTGTTTGTGGTAAACTCAGTGGTGCAGCCTCCTCAGCTCATGCAGTCTTCAGCTTATGTCTCCATGTAGGTCTCTGGAGATCAGGCACAAGGTATATCACTGACTTTATCGTCCATGACATATGTGAAATATTTTTCTTCCATATGATGACTTGGATCCACCAATGACTCCCCAGATACAAGCAAAAGACCTTTTGTTTCCAAGGTGCTAGCAGTCACAACTCTCAGCATTGACATTTTCATTCCTGCGTGTACAGGAGCTATGAATAAATGTACGCTCGAAATCAGAGGGCAATCAGATGCAATGAGGACCTATAACAACCTTGCAGTAAGAATGATGGGAATGAGCTAATTACTTTTTAGATGGATAAGAGCAGGAAAAGGATTGGATGTTGTGGGTGTTTGTGATGGCTGAGAGTTTGGTTACTGTGACCCACGTGTCCCCTTCCAGTACTGTGTTTCCTTCTCAGAGGGGGAAACATTCTCTTCAGTTCCCATTTTTCAAACTATTAGTGCCTTATGAGCCCTCAATGAAAAGTTTAAGTTGTTGGATGTCAACCTCTTCCCATCCTTAGCTCTCACCTAAGTGTGCTGATGCTTCATATTTAGATTAATCTGCCCAGTTGGGCCCATATGCCACTTTAATTTATATTGGCTAAGTCACTTTCAAGAGCTAATGGTTCACTAATGCCATCCTCCAATTTCCTCTGTGAATTCAGAAAGACAAATAAGTTCCCAAACTGTCCTCACTGAAAACAGCAGAGTAGCTCAGCATAATGTAGCATTAAGAACCACACAGGAGATGTCCACAGGTCTAAAAAGATACATGAATAAGCAGAGTACCAATGAAGGCCCATTAAATTGATTGTGACTTTGTAGTGTGATTAAAATCTCTTGGACAAGGGTAATCCATCTGCGCTGATGCAAGATAACTCTTCCTGTGAGTTAATGGTGTGTTAAAGAACATGCAGAATTTTCATCTTCTAAGAACATAAGAACGATTCGTTCAGACAAAAAGGGCTGTCTAGTCCTGTACTCCATCTTTGACAGCCACCAGCAGTGGTTACTTAGAGCAAGGATAAAGAGGAACCCTGGGCTTGCCCCAGGGGTTAAAATGCTAGCTATATCATGGGAAGTGTGGACATCTCTAATGAGGAAATATCTCTGGTGAACTAAAGAGAGAAAGAGCCAAGCACAGTTCTAGTAATGAAATTGAAACTTTATTCAAGTTAATGGAAAATGTAAATTTCCATGGGGCTGGGATTTCAAAACCACTTTTCACCCTTCGAATTTTCCACAGTATAGATGCCTGTTTCTATTAAATCTCTGAAAATTAAAAGCTGCTTTTTTTTTTTTTTTTTTAATGCCTACTGATAACAGAATAAGGCAGTGAGAACTAAAAGCAAACTAAAAACGCCTTCCCCCCACCCCCTTCTTTCTAGGCTCAATGCCACTCCTGATTCTTCTACCTCCTCCCCCTGAGCAGCGCAGGGGAACGGGGAATGGGGGCTGCGGTCAGTCCCTAACGTTGCGTCTCTGCTGCTCCTTCACGGTCACTCTCTGCCCCTGCTCCACGTGGGGTCCCTCCCACGGGATGCCGTCCTTCCCAAACTGATCCTGCGTGTGCTTCCCACAGGCTGCAGCTCTTCCAGAACTGCTCCAATGTGGGTTTGTAACATGGGGTCCATCCTTCAGGAGTGGACTGCTCCAGCATGGCTCCCCCATGGGCGGCAGCTCTATCCTGTTCCACCTGCACTCCTCTCCACAGGCTGCAGCTGCGGCCCGGGGCCTGCTCCTGCGGGGGCTCCCATGGGCCGCAGCCTCCTTCAGGCCACATCCACCTGCTCCATGGGGGCTCCTCCATGGCTGCAGCGTGGAGATCTGCTCCGTGTGGTACCCATGGGCTGCAGGGGGACGGCCTGCTCCACCATGGGCCTCTCCACGGGCCGCAGGGGAACTT
>VXAA01003529.1:603-142187 GCA_013399115.1 Anseranas semipalmata
GGCAGCGCCGGGAAGGTGCCAGGCAGGGGGCTCCGCCGGCGGGGCCGGGCCCGGCAAGTTTGGGTGCCGTGGAACAGTGCCCCGGGCCCGCCCGTTCCGTGTCCGGGAGGTAAGGCTCTTCCCCGGGGTCGGGACTCCTCTTTTTCTCTTTTTCCTCTCCCCGTTGTTATTATTTCTCTTAGCGTGCTAGCGAGTGCCTTCATGGGTGGCTTGTGAGTGGCTGCTGGTTTTTAAGGGAACACGGATAACGTGCACAGGGCGATGTTACACCCCTCTGGAATTGGCTGCCGTAAATTATTGTCTTAATTCCAAGGTGGTTATTTTTTTTTTTTCTTGCAGACCTAAGGAGACAATGTCGAGTCTGTTTATAAACATTATCGCTTTGTAAGCAAACGATACCAAAAGAAAGCTATAAAGCAGAGAACAGGCTTGTTTACCGTGTAGATATGATTCAGTCTGCTCTGCTGCTTTGTTTCCCTCTAAAACATTAAATTCAAAAGTCAGGTTTTGACTCATGGCACCGAGCTGGACGGAGTAACCGTAGAAAACACTGTTATCAGCGGTGGTTTTCAAAATTTCACCTGTTGTAACTTAAATTAAACAATTGAACGTCACGTTATATTTTAATAACTGTTGTCCTTATCAGGAAGAATGTTTGCTTTTAGGCCACGGTGGAGCAGCTAAAGATAATCATCCCCGTAGCCTCACTGAAAATAATGAGGCCTAATAAACTGAGGCGAATGTGTGCTTTTTACCCAATGAATTAAAACCGACTGTGATATTTGCGATGTACGTGTATGTTTCAAGTGCATCACACTGACTCCTTCTCCGGGGCCTTACAAGATGTAAATAGTCTTATTTAGCATTCCAGCCCCATGGCAAGTAGCCTGATGCCCCATTAAAATATTTTAAATGTCGTCATTGTATCCCCGTAGGAAGGGAACAAGAAAGCACAAAGAAAAATAAAATTTGTATGTAAATAATTTCTGCTGCAGGTCGAAAGCTCGTTAATCAACACTTGAAAATTTTTATTCTTTGTAAATAAAAAGGGTTAAAAAGCTCATTATCAAGTAGACCATGCTAGTAGGAAGATAATTGTCCAGTGCATCTCTTTGTTCTGTATTCATATCTGCTTTATCTATTTTTAGCTGTGTGTTGGTGAGGCAGGCGTGTAAAATTAGCAGCCCAAACTGCTAACTTTAGTATATTTTATAATGTTGCTCTTTATGGACCCCCCCTCCCCCCAAAGACAGCCAGATTTCAGTATTTGAATTCTGTAACGTTTGACAAATAAATACCCGCTTTGGTTTATTACCATGTCAAGCGTTCGGAGAGAAAGCTGGTAACAAAATACTTTGTCCACGTGCAATTCTCTGGTGTATTTCAAAACAAAATGAAACAAACAGCCCCCTGCCCCCCCGCCTGCCACGGTTTTCCAGTCTGAGCAAGAAAAAGCTATTTGTGGGGTGCATAAACAGATAGAGGAGGAAAATTAGGGTTCAACTGATGCCTCGTTTTGGTGATAAATGTGAAATAATGCTTGCGAAGTGAATGGAGTTTGTGTGTGCGTGTGTTTGGCGGCACGGAGGGCACAGACCGGAGCGGGGCGAGCGGTACGGTCGCTGTCCTCCTGCAGCCCCCCGCCCCTCGTGGAGCTCCAGCGTTCCTCCATCAAGCAATGCGTTATTTTATTGCTGAATTGGCGAATAAAACAGTGACAATCCCGAGAATTGCCGTAGTCACGCTCAGTAGAAGAGTTTAGTCAATGAAACTACTGTTTGGAAACGAAACTACTACAATCACCTTTGTGAATTTTTCAGTTCAGCGTTGCTGGATGTAGTCACAGAGCAGCTGGAGCGTGCAGCTATTGGGCACACAATATACTACTTGTAAAAAGCTCGTCATCGTAAATATCGTGCGTGGTATGATACTTTATCATAATGTGGAGCTCCCGATAGCGTGGCAAAACAAATTACGAGTGTCCTTACGTTTGTCAGTTTGGTTAGCTCTTGACTTGTCCTTCTGTATCGTAAAGATAAATGGCATCTGCTCTTCGTTAAACATGCGTGATGCTTCAATTTACTAATCTGCCTGTTTCTGAGAGTTGTAGTTTTATTTACAATGTAAACAGAGCGGTCACAGCGCTTAGCCGAAAGGGGGATCCGAGAGATTAGGATTGGGCCGCCTACTGCAAAGTGTTATCATGCAGATACAGTAGCATGCTCACCAACATTTTGAAGTGTAAAGTCAATCCCTCTTTATCAAATAGAGAACATCTACCACTGTTAGGTGGCTGGGAGGGGTGGGCCCTTTTGGGGACAAAACTGGTGTTATCCTAAAGTATCTGTTGATGTGAATGGCATAAAAAAAAAAAAATTACTTATTTTCAAGAAAATAGTTTGAACAGCGATAAGTGTATGGAAAGGCACAGATTTAAATGTCCTGAGTAGAGAAGCCTGGGAAGCAACACGATCTTTAATGCGCTTACGTGAAATACAACGCTTATTCAGAGCCATGCAAATAGTTTGGGCTACAATTGCTTGTTGCCATTTTGTCTCTCCGTCCCTACGATGGATTTGTAATAGCTGTGCTTCTTGAAAAGTATCTGGGGGAGGCTGGCTGCTTGTGTGTTAGAGACCTGCGTTTGAGAGTGTAATATTTAGGTTTGTGCCTCCCGGGCCAGCTGGGAGCGCTGATGAGGTGATGCTCTCCAGCATGTGTCAGGCTTTCAAATCCCATAGCAGTTGGCAGTGTGGCAGCACCGCAGCCTCAGCTGAGGCTCCCTAACCTTCTGCCCCCATAATTATTTATTTAGTGAGGGGGTAGAGATGGAGTTACGCATTTAATACGTGTCCTAAAATTTAAGGTGAGGATAAAAGTTGTACTACATAGCCCTTTAGCCTTAGTCCCTCTGCCACACGCTTTTTCACTCCCCGGCAGCGTAGAAAGGGATTTACGGTTTTGGAAGACTGAAGTTCCCAGCTGTGTTTTTGGGTTTCTTTCTTCCCTGCTGCCGTAAGAGCAAAGACGATGATTCATTTGAACCTTTGTATTGATCAGGAAAAGACAGCAAGTGTTCCTGACAGAGATATCTAAAATTAACATTCCCGGTGGCTGAAATGTAACCCGTTGCCCATGTATTTCTCGGGGAGCACTAGAGAAAGGCAGCCGCATCCAGTCGTGGTAGGCGCGTTAGGATCTCTGGGCTGCGATGCCGATGGGATCTTTCCCAATGCACAGTAATCCTCAGCCCATCTTCCCCAGTGATTAACATGCTTGGGAGCGCTTTGGGAATCTGCGAGCATCCCAGCGCTGCCTGTCTTAAACTGATGCACGACCTCATGCGGCGGTATTGCGGGCAGGGGGAAGCAGGGTAAGCGTCTCAAACCGTTCGGGGTGTGAAAAAGCGGGCTGCGAGACCCTGGATTAAACTGCTTTTTAGGCGCTTGCGGGGCGCTGCTCTTTGTTCTGCGTTGGGTTGCTGGTTGAAATGACCACCAAAAAAACGTTTGGAAAACTTCAAATTGCTTTTGAACGTACCCAGAGACCTGCCTGGTTCCTCGAGGAGTTTGAGACTGTCCTTAACAAGGCCGGGGAGCAAACCTCGCAGAGCACGATTGAATGCCCAACAGAAGGAAATCGCACACACGAAACATCTGTATATTAGATGAATAGGTTAATTATTTTTTGATGTGCAAAACATAACATATTTATGTTTGCTATAGTAGAGCAAGAATTTAATTTTTGAGGAAGATGATTATAAATCAACTTCTGTGAAATATTTTCATTTCATCTCAAACATATTATGTTTCTCGTATTATTATTCCATTTACTAATTATCCAGTTTGTGCCTAATCAACATAATTGAAATGTATTATTTTTTTTCTTTGAACTAAATGTTCCTAATGCTGCAGTAGATTTCACGTTGGTGTTTGTTTTGGACGACTGTTGCTTATCTCTGCATTTTCGTCTCTTACTCCTGCCTTTTTCAGGGGGCTTTGCACCGGCCAGCGGTCAGCCCGAGGGGCTCCACTGCAGCAAGCAGGACAAGCCGGCCGGGGGGCTGGGGGCAGCCCTTGGGAGTGGTTGTAAAACTGAGGCTTTGTAGTAGAAAGCTCTTATTTCTGTCCCGTGTGAAGGCATTCGGTATCAGAACCCCAGGTAACGCGATGACGTAATTTCGCTTTGCGTTAGGTGCTTTAAGGCACGTTTTGGTAGTTGTGTTTACAGGTCAGCGGACGTCCCTTGTCTGTGCCCAAATTGCTGTCAGCGAGTGGTGTCCCCGCCGGCAAAGCTAGAGAAGCCTGGAATGGAAGTCGTTGGGGCTTTCTGGCTCCGTGGGCCGGAATTCAGAGTTACCCTCCTCTCCTTTCGGTCTCTGCAGAGGTGGAGATCCAGCCCACCGGAGGGAAGGAAGCGCAGAAGCTTCTTGCTTGACTTGAGCCGCAGTTCCAGGCTGCTGTGTGCCGTCCAGATTCCTTACTTCTGGATGCGCACTGACTGTCCTCCTGACCAGCCCCAGCATTTCCTCATAGATTGCATCTGGCGCTGCCGTACGTGACGCGCCCTGCGATAAGGGCGATCTGTCAGAAGCTTTGCCATTAATCCGTGCGCTACCGCGTGGAGCGTGAGGCGAGCAAACTGTTCTGCTGCCTTCAGAGCAGTCGTGGCTTCTGCCACCTTCCATGCTCGGTTGGCTCGTGACCTTCGGGAGCAAGAAATGCCCGTGGCTGGGAAACTGCGTAGGGACAGCCCGGTGCTCTGCGTGTGTACCTGAGCGCGTCTGCCTTGTGCAGAAACGATGTAGGCCCCCGTCTGCTTCGGGCAGTCAGAACCGAGTCTAACCGTGGGTGAGGACAGGACGTTTAGGACAAATGAGTTTTGGGGGCAGCGAGGGAGAGTGGTTCTGCTTTCTGTTCTGTTCGTGTCAGAGCCTTGGAAAGCCAGGCCGGCCGCTGTTGCTGCTGCTGCCACGTGAGGGGTTGTGCCTTTCTTGTACCCTCCAAAACGTTATCAGTAGCAATTAGCCCGTGGCCGCTTTCTGATGACAGCAGGAGCTGCAAATCCAACTCTGCAAGGCTCTCCCCGCTACATTCCCGTTGACCCTGCACCCGGCCACGCAGAGGAAAGGTGCCCTCCTGCATCGCGCCCGGCCGGTGCGCTGGGCACCCCGAAGCAAGCCAGGAGAGAAGCAGCACTGCAGGGTGTGTTCATCCTTATTTCACCCTGCACACTGCCATCGTAGTCCCCGGCTGAGTCGGAAGCTGGGAGAACAGCCCCAAGGGGGCCATAGGGCGGCGCGTGCCCTCCCGGCTGGGCTGATCCCCCAGCCGGTTCTCACTGCGCAGTCAGGCTGGGGGCTGGCAGCCGGCGGTGCAGATCCCGCTATCTTTAATTTACAGTCACAGAGCTTCTGTTGGCTTCTGTGGGAATTTCGCCCAGATATGAATTCTTAGACCTGGGCCCCTGTTCGAAGCCAAGCCACCCAACATTGCCGCAGCTTCTCGCGTTTTTGCAGCACGGCGTTCTCAATCTCGTAAAGAAAATGCACGGCTTAGCAGAAACAGTGGTGCGGAGCCCTTCATCGGAATTCCCAGATGAGTCAAATTTCATTAGATGCTTGCAGCCAGCTTGTCTCTTGCTGAGTACGTAGCTTTAGTCTTTGCAGAGTCATGCAGGACAACAGTGTTTAGCACAGATAACCACAAGCCAGTCTCCAAACTCTTAAACTGATATTTAAATATTTTTTCTCTTTAATGTGTTGTAGCAGATATGTTAAGCTGTTTATTTTCAACCGGATAATGAGCGTTTTCACATTTGTGGTCTACCAACCACCTTAATGCGTGTCTGGTGCTTCACTGAATAGTATTAATGTGTATCACAGCCTTTCTCATGTTGTTGATTTTCCCGTTTATATAATCAGCGTTACTGAGAGAAGTGATGTTCAGTAATTGTGCTGTATGGGTGAGTTCCCATGCTGACTGCAACTGGCTAGCTGTGTCTCTCTCGTAACGTAGTTTCTTGGGTAAGAAAGATCGTGAAGGTGCTGACCAAAGCCACTGCACCATTTTAGGTTTGATTTTTTGCATCCTCACCGAATTCTATTCTGCGTGCTAAAAGCGTACCTCTGCTAGTTGGGCTCTTTTTTTTTTTAAACTGCCTCGTGCCAAGCTTTCTGTCTTTCACTTCTGCTACAGGGTTTTGGCATGGAAAGTCTTGTTCGTTTAGGTTTGCATTAGCCTTTGGGATAGCATCTATTTCCAGTACCTCTGTAAACGGGTTACTTGCACCTAAAAGGCTTACTACCTTCACCCTCGATCAAGATTTGTAGTTAATACTGCAATCACTTTATTCACTGGTTCTGCCAAACTTTTGTTGATTTTTTTTTTTTTCAGCTCCTGTGAGATTGTCAATGCCTGTGTGAATTGTGTTGAATTTGCAGATAGTTCTTCATGTGGAACCTTTTCTTGTTATCCTAGAACTAAAGCAGCTTCCTACATCTACCCTGGTTGAATTTGGCGGTCAGCAGCGTAGCTACCAAAGCACTACTCCTCTGTGATCTTTGAACTCAGCACAACCAGACAGCAGATTTTTATTTATTTTTTTTACAAGCAAAAGCAACATTAAGAAAATAACCTTTTATCTGTGTAGAGCTGGATGTATTTTAGCCACGCCAGTCTAGATAAAAAGAATGTCTCGCATTTTTTAAAAGCTTGTGGGAGGAGGCTCACAATAGAGGCTCCATTGTGCTCTTAGTACTGAGAGTACAGGAAATCACGAATTAGCTATGACGAGAGTATTGCAGGGGAGTTTTAAGTTTACTCAATTCCCATAGTATTGTATGGTTTTGGAAGGGTTTCACAATGCATTGCCTTTCGGGTTTAGTTGTGTATGTTGTTTGTATCTGGCAGTCCTCTGTTCAAGGCTTTCTCTTACCATGTCTTTTTTCATGTTTTGAATCCTTGAATCCAGATGACTTTCCTTCTTACTGTAAATACAGAGGCATACAAATATACTTGGTATTTATCTCATGACCACCCTGCAGCCATCTAAAATTTAAATCTAGCATTATGTATTCAGTAGTGAGAAAGAGCTCCTTAGAGCAAGCAATAAAAAAGGATTGTAAGTAGGAATCTGGAGAATAGTAAGCTGCAGGCACAACTTTCCTTTCCTAGCAGAATGTGATTTTTGATCCTGCAGGATGTTGAGTCATTCCACTTCCAATTGATATCGAAGGGAACTGGAGTGGGCTTACAAATCCATAGGCTTCTGGCTGCATCCTATGTACTAAGCCAAAGTTACTACAGGATAGTCCTCTTGCTAAAATTCTGTACAAAGATTGCTTTGGCTCAGTACTTGCAATTGAGGAGCAAGTTCTGTCTCTCAGTGGAAAGAATTAGCATTATGAGGGCTCTTCAGAATCATGAATCTTTTTTTCTTAGTCCCGTGAATAAAGTTTTCAATACAGTGTGTTTTATTGAATTGCTATGTTAGAACCTAAAGTACTGTGAGTACTATTTTATTTTGCCTTTGTTTTGATAACTTTGCTAGGATCTTCACTCTGGACTTGTTTGTAAGCCTGTTAAATTTTTTGTTTGTGATTTTTCTGAGCTTTGTGGCTTTGTCTAAAAAAAAATAGTGACAAAATTAATGCTTATGTTCTAAAAGGAAAATCTTTTCTTATGCCCACAAAAATAAAAAATAATAATCAAGAAACAGAAAATGAAGTTTGTTTTTTTGCCTGTCTTCGGGATATATCATATAGAAATGATGAAGTTTTCAAAGTGTACAATTCTAGTAGCTACTGAAATGAGGGTGGTTTTTTGTACAGGAATAAAAGGGACCTCAGAAATCATCAAATTCTCTCTCAGACTTTCAAAGAGAATTAGTAAAGATTAGTTTTCATTTTAGAAGACTAATTCAAAAAGAACATTAAACAGGGATTATTTTTATAAATAGTAAATAACCTCCTGTCATATCTAAGAGTTCTTTGATCACAAAAATGCATAGTGAAAGAAGCAGTCCATGAATACGCCTTATGATACCTGGGAAACTGCTCACATTTAATTAAGCGCAATTTTAAATCAAGTTCGTTAAGCTAGTGCGTGCCTGTTTGAACTCTTTCACATTTGCATTAAGATGCTTAGGAATCGGGGAAGCCAAATCAGAATGTGGTACTCTGCGATGACTGTGTTGGGCGTTCGTGTTCTGGCGTACAGGCATGCTTTAGCGTGAATACAACTTTTGTGGGGGATCTGTACCTCTGTCCATAAAAAAACTTAGCTGAAGCATCTATGTTAGGAAATTAATAACCAACATGAGAACTGAATTGCCTTCCCCAAGTCCTTATCTTTCTCCTTTGGTTATAGAGGTTTTAGCATTACTGAAAATCTTGGGCGAGTACTCAAGTAGGATGAAGTGTGGACTTGTTGACTTTCGGGGGAAATTTGGTCCAATTATTGGCTGGGGAACTGGAAGAGAGGGCAGCAGAGCCAGCAGTGCTAGCAAACGTGGCGGGTGGTGGCAGAACGGCCCCGGCTGGTCTTGGTGCTCTCCTTTCGCTTGGGAGTAGCCTCGGGATAGCTCGCGCCGCCGTGCATTAAGTGCGGGTAACGATGGTGACCTTACTTGTGCAAGCACTCTGGGATCTGGGGAAAACCCCAAATTCAACTACGATTCTCTTACTAATGGTGCTCTGGGTCGGTGCTTTGTATATGATGTTGTGTAGTGTTTGGTCGCAGGTAAATGGTTTGGGAGGCGAGGCAGTGTGTGTTCAGCTGGGGACTGAGTTAAAGTACGTGCCCATAGGAAGGGACGGCCTGTGGGCTGACTGAACACAGCTCTGTAAAAACATTGTGCTATGATTGGAGGGCTTGCTTTTTTCAAATGAAAAATGTACTTTCCTCTATTAAAGCTCTTCCTCTTCAGAAAGCGAAGGAAAAAAGAAAAACAAACAAAAAGCCCCATACCCAAACCCTCCTGTATATTTGAATTGGGAAGTTATATTTCGCCAATTAGCTTGACAAGGATGTGCATGCAAAGAAACCAGGAAAATACTGGTGAGTGCTGAGGCTGCAGCTCCGTACACTGTGCGCTGAAACACGGGGATGTTGTGCTAGCACCGAGTGCTCCTGATCCTGCTGAGATCCGAAGGTTTGGAGCGGAGACATGGCTGCGAGCTATTTTTACTTAACAGTTGAACTTTGGAAGAGAAGAAGCAAGGGATAATTTCTTTCAGTTGGAGTTTGCACATTGTATGACTATTAAAAACTTCAGGAGGAGTGCTAAGTAAAGACAGCTCCTTGAAGTGCCAGATGGAAAAGAGCAAGAGAGATGCCTGCTGTTGAACACAGAAAGGGGATTTTTGCAAGTCTTGTTTTGGGGTCTTCCCCAGTCTGCCCAGTTGCTGTGCCAGGCTCACTTCTGTGTTGCAGTTTCTGTTGTGGGGCCCATTCAGACATTAGATGCGTAGCAAGATGAATTTCCCTCTTATTAATTGCATGACAGAATTCTGGCTTCAGACAGCATCTTCGTCCCGTGGTACCAGCTCTGCATCACGGCATCGCACCGTGCTGCTGGGATCGGGGTGGCTCTTTTCTAGTTCCTGCTCACGTCGTCCAGGACGTGCTCCTACGGACATGGCAAACGTTTCTGCTGTTCTAGAAACGCGATGGCTTTTTGAAAGCTGTCGTGGTTTGTGAAATACGGTACTGACTGTTTGGTTTGGACGGGAGACCCTTTGATTAATTCTTTCGCAGGGTCGTCGATTGTGTTATTACATCCATTTGATATGGATTTCGTTCAATGCCTGTTTATACATAGCTTGGAATAATTGGAAAATGTGAAAAATGCAGAGTATTCTTCAGCTGGCTAAAATTTGAAAAGGGCGTTTTTTTTCCTGCCGGCAGCTGGAAGCCAGCCAGGTGAAAGTTAACATTCCCACAATACCTTTTCTGTGGGCTAATGGGCAAGTTCAGGGCAGCATTCTTCCGCTCGGCTGTGTAAACACCGGGCTGGCCCAGGCTGCTGCCCAGCTATCGCCGAACGTGGAAGCGGTGCCGCTTGCCCTCGCGGTTGTTGCTTTGTTGACGATTTTATTTTATGTCATTATTGTTTTCCTGTTTAGATTTAAATAACATGTTATTGACCACGGAGCTACTGGGGAGAGCCCAGCGGTGGGCCACTGAAATGATGGAGGGCCTGGGGCACCTCTGCTGTGAGGAGAGGCTGAGAGCTGGGGCTGCTCGGCCTGGGGAAGAGCAGGTCAGGGGGATCTCACCAATGTGTATAAATATTTGAAGGGAGGCTGCAAAGAGCCAGGCTCTTTTCGTGGTGCCCAGTGCCAGGACAAGAGGCGCTGGGCACAAGCTGGAGCCCAGGAGGCTCCCTCTGACCACCAGGCAGCACTTCTGTGCTGGGCGGGTGCCGGAGCCCTGGCACAGGTTGCCCAGAGGTTGTGGGGTCTCCTCCTTGGGGATCTCCAAAAGCCACCTGGACGTGGTGCTGGGCACCCTGCTCTGGGCGGCCCTGCTAGGGCAGGGCTTGGAGCAGAAGGACCCAGAGGTCCCTGCCAACCTCAGCCATCCCGTGGTTCTGTGAACATGGAGTCTCGATCTGTTACCATTTAGAGCATTGCCTAAGGCAGGGCTGTATGAAAAATCAGCGTCATCTAGAGATGATTCCATGCATGGTAGTGAAACGATGCAACTAGCACAAAACTAACTTTCAGAAGCTTTCAAACTCTCCGTAGAGAGGCGTCTGTACAACAGCAGTGCCTTTCTGACAGCGGATGAAGAGAGGTGAGGTTGTACGGGGCTGAGCTGGCCTTTCCTCTTGCTCAGCTTGGCCACCCCTGCTCCTTCCAGCAGCAGTGAGCCTGCAGGGGAGCACGGGGCTGGGCGAGCAGTTGTCTGCTCTGGCTGCCTACCAGCTTGTCTCGAAGCAGTGGCGACTTTTATAATACTAAAGCTTAATCAGAATTTATAAAAATACATTTTTTCAGGTCAGGATTCATAATCTTTGTACTTTGAGTTGCTAAACAGTTTAGGTACTGCAAAGATCATTGCGAAGTGCGTGACTTTGCATATGTAGGTTTATCAGTTAACAATATTCAGTGTGTTTTAAGCATTTGTGTAATTTCTTTTCTTTTTGATTCCCAAATAGGAACGCATTTTGTACTGTCTCAGAGTAATAGTTTACTCTTGAAGAGCTGTGCAGAAATAGTGGCCTTTCCACCCAGGTGAATGATCATTTTTGAGCTTCTGCAGAAACTGTAGTTAAGGCTGGGTGGATTAGCTAGTGTATTAGATGTAAATTTTGCATTTTTCCATGCAGTGTGTAGGCCCATTGTCACATAATCTGTATGTTCACATAAATATGGAATCAATAGGATCGGTATAAGCACTTGTAATGTTCTGTTCTCTAATTATGCAAAATACAGCAAAACAGTAAAATACAAATGCACTAAGATGTGTTAGTGGTGGGATCTCCGGCTTCCAGTTCTGTGGCCGTAGTTTTTCATCAGTTTTAAACCTCTAATGCCTCTTAATATGTTTTCAGGAGCTAAGTAGGAAGAAAAGCACTGTTGCTTACTTGATTAAAATAAAGACATATTAAGAAACTGAAACCTATTCTCCTGTCTTCAGTTTGTATTCATTTAGAGCACAGGTTTTATGGACCTTTTAGCGGGAGATTATTTATTTCTCTGCGTTGTAAAGAACAAATACTTGAACTGCTGGTTTTATTGGACATAAATGTCAGTATCTTGGAACTGGCTATATGTAGATATATAGCATTCTTTCCTATTCAGCATTTCTAAGCTTCCTTGTATAAAATAAGTCTGTGTGTGGAATAACCACACGGGTGCACAAATACATATACATGTGTGTATACATATAGATTACCATAATCTGCTGTATTAACTTCGAACTTGCTTTTTGCTGTAGCACGGAAAGTGGTAGCATCTTTTTATCAACTGAGAAGCCAAACTCCTCCATATACGTAAAAATTTTTAATTACGTCACATATGTATGTTCTGCATCATGATGTGAGCTGCTTGTGCGCAGTTAAGTATCTGCTCATTCCCAGTGCTCTTGCTTTTTGCAACTACCACTCGAACAGCGGACTGCCTTACTCTGCAAGCAGCTCTGCTGACTGATTGCAGAACCCCAGTGCGACTCGGTATGAGTAAGGCACAAAAAGCAAGACCTTAGATGAAGACAAAAAATAAAATCCTAATGAAAGATGTGCACTGAATAGTAACTTGCGCTTTCATGTCTACCAACTGTGAAACCTCTGTAAGAATTGCTACTATTGTGCGAGTGTTCCCTCCTTCTTAATAGAGGTGTTCTGTATCCTGTTTTTCTTGTTGACTAGAGAATGACAGCTTTTAGAAGTATTGTAATGATGAAGTGCCATTAGCTGTATACCATTCATGTCTTAAATTGCATCCTTTGTTGTGTTCCTTGCTGTTCTTGTAAAATAGTTGGGTATGGTCAGGATCTCGATTTCCAGTACTTCTGCTTTCTTTTTATTTTCTTGTTTTGTAGGTTATTCATTTTTGTTGAATTATATGTATTTCTGTGATCAGTTGGCATGGAAACATGGCTGCTTTATAGGCCAGTTGCTTTTAGCATTAATTTGCAGGTACTTGTTTTTGAATGTGAAAATGGAAACCATTTATGTTCTTCATCATTCCCCATCATTAATACTTGCATGCTTTGCGACGCAACATAAATTATCTTTCTTTCTGTCTTAAGGGAAAAAAATGTACTTTTTTTAAAGAGGGGGAAAAAAAAAACAATACTCTGCTTCATGTACACTGTATTAACATGACAATACTTGGTATAAAAATAATTTCTCTATATGTAGCTTACCAGTATCAGTGAAACAAAACCAAACACCAAATCTTAGTTTAAAACCAGAAAGCATATAACACTTCACAAATGCAAAGTCACATCACTGAGTTTTTTTTATGGACCTATTTATTGACGTTACCCTTCTTTTGATTTCAAAAGAGCCCTGTTTTCTTAGAGGGGTTTGCTGAGTTTTGCTTGAAAAGAACTTAGAGGTTTGCTTTGATCAGTAGCGAAGAAAATGGAGGAATACTTTGCTGATACTCTGTGACTTTAGTTAGTGGGGTTTGTGGTTTCTGGAATACCTCAGTGCAGGCTGAAGTGAACTTGTAGACTTTTCTGTGATCACCGCTGCAGTGTTCGTGGTGGCGTGATGGTACGCTTCGGTGCCTGCTGCTTGGGGAAAAACAAGTTGCACTGTCACACAGCTTCATAATGAAGAATAGCTAGACTACCAGTGTGTGTTCACATTTACAGAAATTTGAAACTGTCAGATTACGTACTATTTTAAGTATAGGTAACTAAATACCTCATTTAAGACATATTATAAGCAGGTGCAGATTGTCTGCTCTCAGTGTAGTAGCTTTCAAGTTCTTTAGGATCAGATCGAACCTCATTTTAATTTCTAATAGCTAAGACTGTTGTCAAGAGCTTTATACAGGTTGGATATGTGGAATAAAAGTAAGATTTGAATTAATTTACTTTGGAACAGGACTAAGAAGTATGAGCCAGGCTTCCAACGCTTTGTTTCAGTAACTGTTTCACAGGGAGCATGCAAAACAAACAAATTCGATTGATAATGCTCATAACTGTTTTACATATTTAATAAATAATCGGTTCATCTGGTTGGTTGGGTGTATTGCTGAACTGCTTTTCCTTGATTCCCGAAGTTAAAGTACATGCAGTTCAATTTAAAAAGCGTAAGTCTGTGCAGGATTTGACAAATTTCAATAAAAGCTTTGCAGGTTGTGAATACATTGTTCATGCCGTGACTCCTATTTCATGAATTTCATGGTATTACTCAGCAGCTATGTGGCCCATTCCTTTTTCTTAATGTAAATATGTCTCTGGACAGTTATAAAAACATAAAAAATCAGAAAACAAAACCGTATGGGTGTAAAACCCATGTTTTTACATTTAATGCTCTCTTTAAATAACTTCAGTGACAAATAGTTTGCTTCTCTTGAAGCTCTTCTGAGCTTTCTTGTTGTTTGCAAGTGGTTTTCTTGGAGGTTGAGAGAGGTTAGTACAGGAGACGAGGGCTTTTGTCTTGCTTTTGGCGGTTTACAGATCAGATTTGCACTCACCCCGATGCAGCTGTGAAAGAAGTTAGGCCGTGCCGCTTCCTGTGACAGCATCTCGCCATAGGCACAGAATGAAACCATTTCTCCCCGCTTTCCCACCCCCCTTCCACTCCATTCTCTCTCATAAACAAATAGATCTGTTAAGAGAAGAGAGAAAAATAAACGGGTCCCACCCTTCCATCGCCTCGGTGTACTTGTCAGAGTAGCTGGAGACAAGATGTACATCTTCCCCGGCTGTTGTAAGCTACTTTTTTTCCCTCCCCATCCTTCCCTGAAGAGCTTAATGGCACTCCTGGTCCAGGAAGGGCAGCAGGGAGAACCACGTCGCGTGGTTGGGGGTTAGGTGGCCCCCAGATTTCGGCACAAAGCTGGTACGTTGGGCGTATCGCTGTCGTCTGATCCCAGCTCTGTGCAGTGTTGGGAAGAGGGCGTCTGTCTTGTGTTTGTTTATTGACAGGTTGGATGCAGCACTCGGGGAAATCAGAGGCTTCCTTTCTGTTGGGAAGCACTCCCATAGGCTTCTGGGGGTGCTTGCCAGACCTCCCAGAGAATTAAACTACCCATCGTGTTGTCCCTCAAGTACTTCTGACATAAGTTGTTACCCACAGCTCTTATTCCTTAATGCATGTTAAATACAATAAATAGTCTGGCTTAATTTGAGTATTTAAGCATTCTGGAAAGTGCTATAGAACAAGGATGAAGAGAAATGTACCAAAACACAGAAAGGTGTCAAATTGTAACCAGAAAAAGGGTTATATTCTTCAAGGGAAAAATGAGTGAAGCTTTTATTAGCTGTGCAGTTTTGGGTATTTCCATTCATTGTGCAAGCCCTTCGGCTGCTGTGAGGTTCTTGTTTTCTGGCTTCGTACAATGCCTACCACCACGTTGGTTGTCTGCGAGGGAATAATGCAATAAAAGCGTTCAGTGGTATTTTGTTAAGAAGTTGGTATGTTGCAACTTGCATAGGAGGTAATTTGGTAGTCACTAGGATTCAGGAATTGGCAAGCAAATTTCTGAAGAAAATACTGGTGGGAAGCCTGGATGCCATCAGTGTTCTTAACTGCGAGTGGCAGTTCAGAAAAGCTCCAGAGGGTCCCATGTTACACGATATTGTGGTGATGTTCTCCTTTATAACGAGAAATCCTGCTAATTAATTATTTTTCCAAAAATACAAGCGCATACAGGTGGAGTTGCTTGTTAGAGCAGTTAGCTCTTTGACCAGCACCGGCTTGTCCCCTCTCTGTAGGTGCTATATGTTATCTGCTCTGCAGTTCAGACCTAATAAATGATCCTCGTCTGGGGTGCTTGTGGATGTCGGCTTTTCAGTGAGAGTTATTCTCCAGATTTCATCTGCTATTCTCAGCACTCGTTTCCTTTCTTCTTTTTGTAACCGGGATGACAGTCGTGACCCGGGAGGGACAGAAAGAATTAAAAGATTGATCTTTTGGAATAAAGTCTCTGAGGAAAATACTGCGAGAGCTGAAATTTCCTCTGGTGAAATAAGTATGCTATCAAAGTGCCTAATAAGGGGAAAAAAAAAAAAAAAGTGGTAGTAACCAAAGTCAGGAGTAGTAGTAACTTCTCATTTCATTACTTTTGTAGTGATACACCTGCTCTAATTTGGTTTGCTTTACATCCAGAAAATAGGGGAAAATCAATCTGTTATGAAGACCTGTTCTGCTGTTGTTTCTCAGTGTCAGGAACTAAGGCAAGCTTTGTGTTTTCTGGCCAAATTTTAGAAAATCTAATGCTTTCTTGATTTCTGGGGGTTACCGGCTAATTATCTTGCAGTGGGCAAGCAAAAAGCTGTCACTCCCTCCCGTTGTTTCAGAAGTGACAGCCGCCAAGAGGCAGGTACACTTGATTTCCAGCATCTGTGCTGTTTCCTTTTGATGAACTCCAGAAGGAGCTCCAAAATATACTCGGGTACTTGCATACGAAGTGGGTGATCCTTTATCTTTGGATGATAAAATTCAAAGTGATTTGTTTCCTGTGCCCGTCTGCTTTAGAAAGGCGATGCCCATGCAAGCTTTCCAGCGCGCTGTTGTTTATCCTGCTGCTGACATTGCTCCAGTTTCTAGTCTCAGGGTATGTAGAAAATCCGCAGAGCGGGGTTTCTTATTTTGGAAATTCCTCGCTGCATCGAACGCATCAGTCTAGTTTCCATTCAGATCGCTTCTCAATCCGTTGTCAGTGTCTTTTTTTTTTTTTTTTTTCTTTGGAAGGGAAGCTGCCGTGGTCCGTTCCTGTACCCATCCCTTCTCCAGGAGCCGCAGTGCTGCGGGAGTCGGAGGCTGTCGCTGGGAGAGGGGGCGATGACATTTGTGTGACGCACACGTGTGCCGTGGGCAGGCTCCGTGAGTGCCTCTGCCTGCAGGCTGGGGGACACAGGAGCTGTAACAAGTTTATTTTTTAGGCTCGAGCATAGATGGAAAAGGCTAGAATAAAACTACAGGCTGACAGCTTAGCGTCAGTTGCTGGGAAAGGCAACAGTGGATTCATTTTCCAAAATACGGTGCTAGATCAGACCAAGAATGTACGGTAGGAAAGACAACCTGTTAAGAAATCTTGCTTGTGTGACGAGTGAAGGGTACTCTTTTGCCTTAAGATTTTGTAACTCTTAATAGAATCAATAATTCCTTTTATAATAAGTTCTTGGAACTGGTGTTTTTAGCACTGATTAATGTTTTATGCAATTCAGAGAGATGGGACGTGATTTGTGCCCTGAAAAATTGATAATTTGAAGCCTTTATCTGCAGACAAAGCATTTTTATGCCTGTGAATGAACCATTTTCAAGTTGAAAATGGTTAAACTACAGAGACTAAAAGAAATGTTATAAAGCCTAGTGAAAAAAGGCAAATATGGGTCATTTTTAAACACTTCTGCCTTTTCACCAGATCAGTGGAAATAAGTTAAAGCGTTCAAAAACCTTCTCTAAACCCCTTTAGTATGTGGTATGTGTGGGAAGAAATATTTTGCTTGTCTCATCAAGTTGTGGGAGTAAGTCCCAATCTTAACTGTATTTTTCAGTACAGCTTTAACTGTGATATTGGGACCGGAGCCTTTGTAATTGAAACTCAAAAATCTACTTGAAGAAAAGCTCAGTAGAACAGCTCTCTTACATCATGTGCTTTTATTATATTATGATTAAATGTAACATGATAATATAAAGCCAGCTTTTGCCTTAAACTGCCTGTTTTATTTGGCACTTGGACTGTTGTTACTGGCCCGTTCTCAGGGAGCTTGTCATTTTCATACATCCTGTTTGCTTACCTTCAAAATGAACATCTTTTTAGAAAATCCTATTTATTCAAGCTCGGTCCAGTTAGTGTGAGGTAGGGTCCAGAGCACCCTGGATGGGAGGTGCAAGACTTTGGTTTCGTTATGCTGTGGACTTTCTCGTTTTCTTATTTTTACGACAGAACTGTTCTCCAGCTTGTAATCCTCATCAGCCATTTTCTTAATATTGACAGAGAACGGCAGAGGTCAGCGGCTGTGGGAGGAACCGAGAAGGGAGAGAAATTAAGAAGGGCTTTAAGGAGCCCTTTGCACGGGTTGGGCGTTTGTCAGAGTTGCTTTGGCTTTCAGGAAAACATAATGGAGCGTAACTTCGGAAAGAGTGTGTTATCTTCATTTACCAGAAACCGTAGTACTGTGTGGCATTGTCCCTTTTTAATTGCACTGGTCTTAAATATATATACATAAGTGTGTATGTATAGCGCAAGCTGTAAATCTTAGGGGAAGTTTCTAGCTCTCCTGCCTTCTTTACATCCCTAGACAAGAGAATCATAGTATTTTTTTCACTGTAAGGTCACTGACAGAAATAGGACCACGATTTTCAGCTGAAAGGGAAGTGAATAGCATTAGATGCTTTCCTAAAAATAAATTAAAAAAAAAAGTTACAAAGTAAATGGAGAGCTCTGTGTTCAATATGCAGCATACTTCAGTACTGTTATTTTTAGTATCATGTGAGTGTGTTGTGCTAACCTCAAAAAATTAAACCTTGTGAAACTAATTTGATTATCCAAGGCCCCACACTTGCTTATCTTCATCCTTTTTGATAAGGAAAATAAGGAGTGCCCTGGGTAATAGTTTAACGTTCTTGGTCAAAGTACAGGTGTGCTGTTAGAGAAATTGCTTTCAGTGTTTGGGATCAGAATAAAGGAAGCCTTTGATGTTGGCTTTGCTTGGGTTATTGGGTTTCTTTCTCTGAGACATCCTCCTGTACAACATCTAAAATACATGAAAAGCACAGTCGCCATTATGGCAGACCGTATTCAGAAGTTATATTTTGTAACACGTTCTTCACAGTGCCTTTAAAACATAATGTGAAATGAATGCTCCAGAAGAGGTTGTATTGACAGTGCTAGTAGATGGTATTTTTTCCCCCAAAGCATACTTATAGCTCAGGTGGTGGTTTAAAACAAACCAAAAAAATCCAAAGCTGCTGTAATAATATAGCTCTCTATAAGAGAAGCATTTTAGGAGGAGAGGAAAAAAAAATCATCTTCTTTATTCCTTCCTAGTTCAAATATAAAATGTTTTACAGGTGAGTCAAGAGCAGATCCTTGAGTGTATTACATTGTAAATGAATGTTGTGTGGCTTTTCAGCTTTTATGCAATTCACAGCCAAGATGCTGATTCTGATAACATTAAAATAATCAAAAATAAAAGCACTGCTTCCTTCCTTCTCTGTACTGAACGCATGGGTAAAGGAGCTCGGCTGAGGGCTGCCGATGCGTTTCGCTTCGTGTGGCAGCGCAGCCCTGTTGTGCCTGCCCCTTCCAGGTTTGTGCTCTGGATCCGATGCATTGTCCTCAAAATCTGCAGGACCGCGTCCTTCTGCGGAAGGCGTTTCGGTAAGCCTTGGCACGATCCCTGTTGTTACTGGAATGGCTCGGGGAGCTAATGGTGCTGCTCCTATTAGGACTGTCGAAGCAGATTGTTTTTCCAGTTCCTGTCAGCAGGAGTTCTCTGGCTTTTTTTTTTTTTAAGTCACACCCCCCCAACCTATAAAGTTTGCGGGTTGAAATATCAGTCCCATTGTATTTTGAAGTGAAGTTTGGGTGTGTGTGGAGGTGGGCGGCTGTTCCCCCCCATTGCTGCTACCGGGCTGCTCTGGTGGCTGTCCCGGGAGGAGATGACAGCGGCTGCGTGCCCCGGTGCGCTGCAGGGATGTCCTTGGCGCTGGTTTGACTCACGCACTCGCTTCTGCATTTCGGAGGTACGGTCTCATCAGGAAGGGGAAACTGAGGCCTGTAGCTTGCTGTGGGCAAACGCGGCTGCAGGAGGGTGTCACTTCTCACGTTCCTCGCTTCTTGCCTTGTGTGTGTGTGCTGGGGTTCTGCTGGTCGTTCCGCCACCACCAATTTTTTCTTTTCTTTTCCCCCCTCCTTCTTCCTTTTCTTGTTACTTAACGAGGCTAAAAATACTTGAAGCAGACCTTTCAGCTGTCCTTTAAAGCGTTGTGCCTTTCTCTGGGGTTTGCTGTCATGCATCTGCTACTTGAAAACGGGGCTTCTGCAGTGTTTTTTGTGTGTGTTTTATTGCTGACACTTGTGCTTTCTTATTTTAGTACTTGATGTAGTAGCTGCTGAACATTGTCATTTGATTTTGCTTTTTAAACCTTGATAGACAATTAAAACATTTTACCGTAACTCATTATGTTATTACTGCTTGTTCATTTGACGTTAAGTAGGTGTGATTCATATTGTTTTCGTTCTTATTTTGAGAAGTATTGGTGAAGATCAGGCATATCATTATAGCCTGCTCCGAGTACATTGAGTGATTTTTTGACAGCTGTGCAATACTTCCAGTTTTCACCTGGATGTTTGAAGTACATGTGTAATTAATAGAAAGTGTTGCCAGATGATTTTATTTCTCCTTAACAGAACTTTATTTCTGATCATTGGCTTCCAAAATCCGTCATGTGGGACGTTTGTGTTATACCCTGACAAGCATTTAGGATTTCACATACATACTGCCAGGCATCAGACAAATAAGAGTAGAATTACTAGATCTTTAGGAAAGACTGGTTAGGGAACGCTAATAAAAAAAAAAAAACGCAACAGAAATCCTTATCCTCGTGGTTATCAGACTAATATCTGAGAATGGCACGTTTATTTTCTGTGTCAGTGTGGAGGAGTAATGAGAAATCATGACTCTCAGGTTCCAGTAACAGCAGGGAAATGTGACATTTTATAAATAGAAATTACTGCCTTATTTTCTTTAGCACTAAAAGGGAAAATCAAATAAGCTAGTTGCATCAAAATACTCTGTGCTGAGGGCTTTGTGTTGTGTGCTGTAGCAATCTTCTTGGATACCCATGCTGATTTCTCACAAGTGGTAAAATAATGATGTGATGTATTCAGAAGTCTCCGCCATGGAAGTCTATGGACTGGGGTGGTAATTACAGCGCCAGAGTGGTGTTGCTTGTGTAGTTTGTGTAAGGGAAAGAGCTGCGAGTGTCCTGGAGAGCGGCTGGGTGTATTTCGATCTTTGCAATTAGCGAGAGGATATACGTGGGTGTGACTGCTGTGCACATCATTGGGTCAGCACAGCACCGGAAACCACTTCTATTTTTCTTGGTCTCTTGCAAATTAAAAAGAAAAGAAGGAAGATGGCTTGTTTCTACTGAGTTTAGGTAAATAAAAAAGCATAGAGTGCCGTAATATTCATCAGCTATGCTTTTTCAGCGTGCTTAACATTTACCTCTAAGCCTTCCGTAGAGACTGCACATATGCTTTAAGTGAAGCCAGTGCTTAGTTTTCTCTTGTATGTGTACTATGAAGTCCAGATCTTATTCCTTTGAAAATCAGTTTGGGATTGTTCCTATTCATAAGATTTACAGCAGGTTCCTGCAACCTTAAGAAGCATAGTTAGAAACATTAAATGAGAAAAGAAAAAAAAATCATCTGCTAAGTAATTCAAGCTTCCAAGGCTAGCTACCACTTCATTGTACACACTGCTTGTTGGTGCTGTTCTTTATTTAACCCCACCGCCACAACCACCCAAAATCTTAATCCCACATCCCAAATCGTGGGAGATGACAACCTGCTTATGCTGAAGGCAGTGGCAAAAGATGTTGGGCCTGATTCTGGCAGAATCGGGAGATTTGTGTTGCATATTCAGCATATTTATGTGTTGGTAAGCACTTTTTTTTTTTCCTTCTTGCATCCATTTAACTGATCTGTGTAATTTTATTTTAAAGTTTATTTCTCCTTGATTGCTTTTTAGTTTTGTTCTACCTTGACTCTAAATGTCACTTGAGGTCATGTCGCACCCAGCAGTGAGATCACCAAAACAAAGTCCGAAATTTAAAAACGCATTACGTGTTAGGATCCATAGCATATGTTTTTAAAGTATTTAGGAATTCTAATAGTACATTTTGGCAAATCTAATTCGTAACAGCTTCTGTGTTCATGTTCTGAGGGGGATATTTTTTGTTTGTTTTGACAACTTGTTCTTTACTTGAATTAATATTAACATTTATTTTTAAAAAACGTGTAATTTTTTTTGGAGGACTTCTGGTAAATAAGTGACAGCTCTGACTAAATTTACAGCCTAGGTAAGAATATAAAGCGAAGGTAAATGCCAGAGGGGATTAGTCTCATGTTACATGTGCAAGATTGTAAATGAGTTGAATGTCCAACCTGTCATTTTAGAGTTTTGTTTTCGTAAATATAGATCAGATTTTCCAGCAGTTTTAAAAGCTTTGGTGTTATTACTATGCTTAGGGGAAGTTTTGTAGGAAAAAAGTCTTCTGAAAGGACATTGTCAAGGGAGTTTTCCTGCTTGTTTAATCTTTGCACTTACAAGAATCCCCAGAAACGTGCAGATGAAAACTCCCCTTCCCAAGGCTGCTGTCCTCCATTTCATGTGCGTATTGGTTTGTCATTATAGGGTTACTGATAAGTGTTGTGCTTTTTGGCATTGATGTATTTTTCAGAAAAAAGAATTGAAGCATTTGTTTTGAAAAAAGAAAAACACATTTAAAGAATTACATGGACTTTGCAAACAGATTTAAGAAAATGAAAGGTAGGTCGACTTTTGGGCCTACAAACCTGACAATGTCCTTTACTTCTAACATGTATGCCTTGTTTGAGAGACGTTCGTGATCCTAATGATGTTATATTAATCAGCAGCAGAAAAATGTGAAAATGACATTGCTAATCCTCTTTACTCTTGCTAGCTTATCTTGCTGCGTTTGGTATGTTTTCTAATGTCAGCGAGTGGTGACAGACTGCTCTGAGATCTCTGTTGTGCAGCGCGATCGCTTTAATTACCGTCGGTCTGTAACATAAATGGTTGTTTTGGGAAAGGCTTAAAACAAGTTAAAGGAGCCTGGAATATGTCGGGGCGAGCTCTCCTGCCCTCCAGCTGGGAGTCGCTGTGGCCGCCTTGGCTGCGGCTCTGCCTGGCACAAAGGTGCGCCTTTGTTTCGGGAGGGGAGGAAACCAGCACGCTTGGGTAGGTCTTTGTTTTCTTTCAAGTTTTTGACACAAAAAATACAGCTAGGGCTAAGGCTGGGCCGATAATTCTTAAGTCCCTGTGCAGCCAGAGGTATGGAGGCAGGAGTTCAAGAGCCTTCCTCTCTGGTTTTGGTTACAGACTCGAGCGATAAGTTCGCTGATCCTCTCGTTTGCGAGCGCTGGGCTGGCCTCTGGTCGTAGCTGAAAGCTGCTTTTTGAAATTTTCAACATTTTTCCATAAAAGCTGGACCAGAGCAAGGTAGTAAGGTTTAGATACTTTTTTTTTTTTTTTTAGAGCAGCTGCTCCAAACTGCAGCTCTGAAAAGGCACTTCTGCCGTCCGTACGTAGCAGCGTGCGGCACGTGGTGACTGCTCTGTCATTTTGTCATTTTAGTGGTATTATTCTAGCAAAATTTCAGCAGTCACTGGTGCTGTAGCTGCTACTGGGGCAAGAGCTTCACCACCAGATTATTTCCATACTGGGGGGAAAAAAAAACCCAAACCCACTAATAGCTGGATTGAGCTATGGGTAACCTTAGGTTAACCTTTGGGGGTAACCCTTTAAGGGTAACCTTTGCTTTCCTTAAATACATTTAGATAACCTTAAGGGCCTGACTTAATGCCCAGCCACCCACCAAGCTCAGAGTAAAGGCTTCTCACTCCATCCTCGGTAGTCACGCCGGTGTTTGGCTCTCAGCACGGTGCTGCAGGAGATCACACGCTCTCCTCGCATCCCTGCTCACCTGGGCTGAACCTTTGCCGCATGAGTGGTGCCGACTGGTCCAGGTACATCTCCTTACAGTGCACCTGCTTGTCCTGCTCCGTGCAGCGTGCCTCTTAGCAGTCCCTGGTATGTTAATGGCTGGTGGCAGCACAGCAGGTGTGGTGGAAAACCAGCAGCCAAAGGGGGAAGGGTGCAGATGCAGTGAGAAGCTTTAACTTTGAGTTTCCTGGCTTCTGTGAGCACAAGTCAGACCCTTAATGTTGTTTTAATGTATTGTTTGTGTTTAATTTTTTAGTAAAAATTTGAACACGATCCAAGCTACAGAGGTTGCAGTGGATAAGAAGTTTAAAAGCTTTGGTTCAAGATTACAGGAGGCTGCAAGAAAAGTTAAAGACATGGAAATGAGGATCGAGTGACAGGCTGCTATTTTGCCTCAGAATACTGAAGATTGTAAAGCATTGAGAAATCGAATTCATGACCCTGGAAATCAAGCTCAGATTAAGAAATGTCAGGTTGGTAGGGGTTCCTGAAAGTCTCAAGTTAGGATAAATTGAGATTGTTTTCCCTTAACAAAGGTTCTAGGATGTGGGGGTGGCTGGTATTCTTGTTATTACCTGTTATATAAAATGCTATACCATATACTTAAATAAGCCAACTAAGTGAAATGATTTTTTTAACTTAGTTTCATGTTTGCAGTGCTGAATGTTGCTTTTGACTAGTTCTACAGTTACATTCCTCTCTGGCACTGAGCTGCATGATTTGCTGTTAATGCAGGCATGGAAAATACTGCTCTTAAGTATACATTGCTTTATCCTGCCACTCCAAGGGTCTGCTGCAAAACCAAGCACGTGGTGCAGTTATGACACTTGCAGATAAGAAACAGGCAGAACATATCTGAATGGTGAAAGAAACAGTTTCTTGTTCAAACGCTTCTGATTCATAGTGAAACTGTCTTTGCAAATGTAAACTTTAAATAGTGACTGCCCCTGTGATTAAGTTACTGTAAGTTTACTTAAGTGTTGAGTTATTGTCTGCGATTTAGTGATACGGTGTTTAGGCAGAAAGATTGTGCAACAGGAAGTCCATGCTGAAGTGCAGAAAGGATTTTGGCAAGCGAAGGTTTGTGGGGTTTTCGTGGTCAAGGTCGCTGGGTGTATTTGAGTTGTGGGGACTGTGTTAACAAGCCCGAGATGCTCCCAGGGAGGGTTACTCTCCTGGCTGTTTTTCTGACCTCAGTTCTCACACTTGGGGGTTGGTCTGGCATGCCACTTAGCACCAACATTAGGCAAGAGTAATTTGGTTAAAATCGGTAGTTATGCTGGCATAAGGGAAAAACAGACTGCACCTTTCTGTATTTTAGGGGTACTGTTATTTTAAACATCTATGTTTTGTGTCACTGCATTTTATGTTTTTCTGAGATAGTTCTAGATGGAAGAGTGATTCTTGAAAGGGACAGCTTTAATCTCTCGTTATCTATTTGGGCTATGTGTGCTCTCCTGTTGACAGAGATGCTTTTGCTGTAGCTCTGGGGGAAATCAGCTATGCCATGTTTTTCCTCCTTCATCTTTAACAGCTTTGTGATCAAAGTTGTATATATTTTTTTTTATTTACTTGAGCTTGGACTCAAACTTGTCATTGAAATCCTGGCTTTGCTGGACTGACGGTTAAGGAGATGACCATAACATTTCACTTGTAAAACAAGCACAGTTATTATATTCAATATGAATAGGGCTTGCAATGTCATTTTTACATTTATGTTCCAAAACATAATTGCATTTTATTAATGCTATTACATATACAATTTTGAAAGAAACATGAACAAGTCTATAGCATGCTTTATTTTAGGGTGTTTCAAAGTAAATTTAATATGGGGTTTTATAATTAAGTTCCCATTAAAGGATAGTAATTATTCTTGGGATAACTATGTAGCATTTGTATTGTGTATTCATGCTGTGTTTGTGTCCTGTGCCACATTATTAGCGTGTGGTTTATTTATTAAAAATGACTTTATGAAGGTTATGTGGCCATTTCTGGTTCAGATGCGTAACAACAAGCAGTACGTTAGCAAGATGCAGGATTTTTGAAAATGGTATTAAAAAAGCTTCCATTTAATTTTGGTGGTTGTATATTAAATGCTAGTTTAGAAATAATTGGTGAATTTTTTCTGTGCACCAGGAGTATTTCTATGGATGCCTGTTACAGCAGAGGTTAGGAATCGATGGTTTTGCAACAGAGCATACTTCCCATGAGTGTTGTACCCATGGAAAACTTTGCCAGTGATTACTTTTCCCATCTGAATGCTTGTCTGCTACGGTGAGAATGCTGCAGGTGCACTCCCGTTGGCATCATCAGTTGTTGGGAGATGTTGGGACTAGAATGAAAAAGAACCAAACGTACTTCAGTGATCAAATGCAGAAGGATTGGCGAGGATCTTTTGTCCTTCTGCCTTCAGTCTGAAATATCCTTTTGCTGCTGAATAAGCAATTATAAGTAATGCAGTTACATTTAAATTTAAGCCAGCTGTTCTTTCTATAAGTTTTCCAGGTAGGGTGCTAGCTGAGAGTGCATGCATATAGGAGAAATTCTAGTGACCCTTGCTGAGTTGTCCTCAAGTACAAAAACTGAGTAGGTAGCTTGGGTAGGGGTGGACGTGAAATTTATGGCTGCAGGCTAGACAGCTAATGGAGACTGAGGGTAACGATCTCCTTGGTTGTCATCCTTCAGCACTAGACCCGAGCTTGGTCCCGGTGGGGAAGTAATATGCTACTTCTGTTGACTTGTCAAAGTCCCGTTTCCCAGCAGCTGTTTTCCTTCACCGGGTATCTTGCATGCAGAACCGGGACTCCACTAATTTTCTGTCCACTTACAATGCAGATGGCAGTCTTTCAGGGCTTGCTTTGTGGTGCAGTCTGAGACTTCAGATGCAGGGATTTCTAGTTGGAGGTAGCTGGGGAACCTCAGTGTCTTGCATTCGTATTCAGCTAATTCATATTATCAAGCAGTATGCAAAATTTTTAAATTCACACTGCAGCAAATGTATATTGTTGACATTTGCATACAAGAAATATCTGGCCTGCTTCACTCTGCCGTGTTTAAAACTACTTGTTTTAAAAGAGGAAAAAATCATGTACTGTATTCTTGTTTTCCTTTTTCCTTATCTCTTCAGGAAGTCTCTTTTCTCCACCCACGCTTAACTACTTTTGTGTAAATGTAATGGTTTAATATTATTCCCTTGAGTACTTTGGTATATTTACAGCATCTATACAGTAAAAAGATGCTCTCTGAATATCTTGTTATAAGGATTACTGTTCATTTTAAGATTCCATAAAGAGGATATAAATCAAGCCTGCACTCTGAACTGATTTTTCCTTCCCCCAAATGTTTAATGTCACTCTACAATGTTCCAAGAGTGATGCTGATTTAGGGATGGGCGTTTTGCTTGTATGTTGTCAGAGAGCTTTCAGTGGTGGATTAAGTATGATGCATTAGTTTAAGTCATACAGAATTGTTGTATAAAACTTCTGAGTTTAAGCAGGCCTATGTAGATTAGCACTAAGCCTATATACTTGAACAATGAACTTTCAGTAAATACACATTTTTGCTGTTGTAGGTTTTTTCAGTGAAATTTTAGTCTCAGCAGATCATAGTCATATACGTAAATTGAATACTCCTTACTGAATTGCGTATGGTATTCCATCAGCTACGTTCTTACAAGCCTGGACAAGATCTTTCTCACTCTGTCTAGAGCTCACAAAGGTGTGGAATCCAATCAAAATACAAATCTTGGATAAGATTGCACAGAAACTTCTTAATAGTGCAGCAAGGGTGTCCATTTAAAAACCTATACTATTCCCTTAGTGTTTTCAAGCATCTTCCATTGTTCAGCCTCCTGAGCCTCCATTGCATTTTTTTCTTAGGTCTTCTTTGTTTGCTGACTATAAATTTGTTCCTGTTTTTACTAGCTTCAGTCCTTGAAATCTCGTTCTGCCATCAGAATAAGCAGACTAGCTATGATATATTTTTATGACGTTTTCGTGGCTTGAATAACTCGTCTTCTCTGTTTCTTCATAGGCATTCGACCTCCGATCATGAATGGGCCCATGCACCCACGCCCTTTGGTAGCATTGCTGGATGGCAGGGATTGTACAGTAGAAATGCCTATTCTGAAGGATGTAGCCACGGTGGCATTTTGTGATGCTCAGTCTACACAAGAAATTCATGAAAAGGTAATATTACCAAGAGGTGTAATTTAAGTGTTTTAGAAAATGCAGATATTTTAATGATTATGAGCAGATACAGTGTTGTGTTAGCTATGACAATGTGTTAGGTGTTGCAGTTTGGTTAATAGTCGATTACCTTAATGATTTGCTGGTCATTTCTAATGACAAACAAAGACAAAAATGTCTGAAGTATGCTTCTGTGCAGTGTATCTTTGGCTGGGTGTTGTCCACATGCTTACCAACTGAATTAGATTCATGGAGAGAGTTAAATCTGGGAAAATGATATTATTACATGATATTTTGAAATGCTTCTTGGAAACACTGTTGCTAAGCTTTCAACTGAAAAGCCAAATATCAGTATTGGATTGGCTGTGTGAAGAGCTTCCAAACTTCTGTTTGGCCAAGGAATTGTGCAGATCGGGTTAGAAGGCTGCATGAGCTGCGAGTTGACACCGGAGAAGAGTTTCAAAACAAATGCTAAGCAAAAATTAATTTAGAAAATGAATTAAAAAAAAATGTATTCTAACTGTGTGTTATCCCAAAAGTTTGTACCCTACCTGATGATTTGGGGGAGGTGTAAAACAACCAGTGATTCTTAATGTTGTCGAAGGTTTTCTCGTTTTCTTAGAGGGATACCCATTTTTTGTGATGATAGCCAAGGGTGCCAGCTGGCGCATATGCCTACATTTTCTCTTCAGAGACTTCTTTCAGCATGAAGGCCTAACATCTACCCCAAATCTTTGCTGCTCTCCAGACAGCAATAGAGCCTTTTCACATCCATATTTCTGCAGAGGTAGAATTAAGTTGGATGAAGTTATTGTTGGCTGGCAGAGTAAGCTTCAAATGTCAAGTATTCCTTCACCTGATAAAGGATGAAACCAGCTTCTGTGGAGGTAAAAATTGTAATAAATATGACAGCAGAGGAGGGCAATCAGGGGTCTGTTCCAGGGGAATTTATTTTCCTCCTCTCCAGTGAAGATCCATGCTAGACAAGTACAATCAAAGTATTAACTTGGAGGCTTGTTGGGTAAGTGTCTATATCCACTTCTGAGAACAGCGCGTATGGCTGTGTATAGTGCTGAGCGTGCTTCAGATGTGAAGGAATTCTCTCAGCTGAACTGAATTGCACCAATATTCTTGCTTCTCTACAAATACATTGTTAGACTTGTTCTGTGCTAATTATAGTAACCCTTAGGCTTGTTAGAGGTTTTCAGAAGCTTTTCACTAACTGTTTTAATTGCTTATTTACTTTTCATTTTCTTACGTAGCACTGTTTAAACATTTTAGAGCCTGGTATCTGTATATGATGGAAGACCTTGATCTTTTCTTTGACTTTCTTATAAAGCCAGCCACTTGCAAATAATACCAATACAATAATTTCCTTTCTGGTATTAAGTGAATAAACTTTATTTTCTGTAGTCCCTTTCATGTCAGCATCTTCTTCGTGAGAACCCACCAACAAACTATTCAGCTTCTAATTTCCTAAGAAAAATATTTTTATTCTGAAAAAACATTTTCATTGTCAAAACTTTCAAAATTTTTAAGAGCTACTGTTGTATTTTTCTTGTTGTTTTTTTCTTTTTCTTTTTACAACAGTAGAAGAGAAGATTAAAGAGGTTTTTATGCTGTAACAAGACAGCAAACTAGAACAGCTGCTTCTCATGTTTCAGGCAAAAATAAGAGATGACTTCCCTCTCCTGAAGCCTTGCATGCAGTTCCTTGGTGGCTCTCTGATGCAGACAGATTTCTTGTTTAACCGCCACCCCTCTCCCCATCCAGGAATACGCTGTTGTCAGAACATCAGTCAAGAATGATCTTTAAAGTTGTTTTTGGCAACATGAGTACCGACTTAATGTCACTAACTTGTTTTGTTCAGCTACTTTTTAGATATAAAATAATTCTAATGTGAATAGGAAAATGGAGGAAAAAAAAGTGATCCTTATAGGAAATAATCTGCATTCCAAACACCCTTTTTTCAGTTCATTAGTTGGTTCTCACAGGATAGTTAAAACTTCTCTTTAGGTTATTCTTGAATTGTAGGCTAGATTCAGGGTTGGAAAAATTACAGTTCTGATCACATCTTTTTTTAATGCATTTATACAGTCATAGAAGACCATCTTTATAGTGGGTGGTCAGTGGGATAGCATAAACTCAAAACTTGAACTTCTATTTTGTTGTGACATTCAGTTTTGAAAGAGTAAGATTTTATGGAAACTTAATGCAAATTTCAACCTGTTTTTTACCATCCTTTGAAAGAGACTAGTGTTTTTGCTGTGCATGTGACCAGGGCTATTCGCTATTGTGGCAGTGAAAGAGAACCTGCAAGTAACTAACTGGAGAACAAATGCAAACAAGTGAAAACTTCTCTGTATTCATCAGTAATTTGAGATGCTATTTTTTCTTAAAAAGGACTTAATTAGTTAATTTGTAGGGGTCAAAACCAATAAACTAAGTATAATATTCTTTTATTTAAAGAAGTATTTATCCCAATATTTTCTTTCATTTTTATATCTTGAGAATTAAAATGTAATATAATGCCTTTTTTCCTATTTATTTTTTATCATGTTTAAAAGTTGTTTTAATCTCACTGTTTTCCTGTCTCACACCATCATCAGAAATGTGATACATGAAATAGCTGGATTCCAGTTGCATGGACTAAATAGCATGTGGAGAATAATATAACTGTTGTTTCACTCTCTTAGTAGATAATAGCAGTCTACTTTTCAGGTGAACTCTAGCAATGAAAGCTGCACCACCTGTATAGTCCTCTGCTTTGTTTAATGAAATCAATGTCATTTATTTCTGATGGATCAAGACTGGGGAATTCCTGAGTGACATGAATGCTTTTTCTTAGAACACTAAATATTTTCTCTTATCAGTGATGTGTAGTAAATGAATTTTTCAGATCTCGAGACTGAAAGTCAGCACACGTATCTCAAACCGTAGCTTCAGAAAGGTACTTAGAGTAACTGAAACTTGATGAGTTAACACAGGTAATCTGTTGTTGGATCTTCACAAGAGTGTATTTGATGCATATACTAAAGCTTGCTTCCTTTGCTTCTTATTATATCACAAACCCTGGTTCATTTTCATATTGTTAAAGTAATATAAGTTTTATGAAGTGGTGAGCACTGCTTCCATATGAAAAGTGTTCACTTTTCACTTCCACTGTTCACTTACAGTGAAAAAATGTCTATTTTCAACCCATTTTTAGAGTTACAGGAGAGAAATGTCTGTATTTTAGTACCACTTGTATAATACCTTATTTGTAAATGGTATTTTAATAAATATAAATCTTCTTCAGGAAAGGTTTTAAAATTAGAAGTTGCATATTTAAAGCAACATCTAAAATGTTTGTAGACTTATCATGCATATTCCTGGCTGTTCTAAATGGCATTGCCTTGTTAATTAAAATGCAGATTTTGATAATGGATATTAATTTGCCAAAGACTATTCCCCATTGTGAGGGAAGAGATGACAGAAAACCAGGGAAAGGTTTACTGTTGGGAAGAGCCTCTTGCTGAAAGCAGAAAGTGAAGTTTGGATTTTCTTCCATTTTTTGTCTTTAAGAGGAGATACTGAATCTAATGGGAGCGCAGGTACAGATGGCTTTAGGTCTTCTGAAGTTGTAGGAGGCAGCCCAAAGACCAGGAAATTTAGGGAGGGATTTGAAAGATGATATTGATGCTGTTTGACCTGCATAGATGGGTGGCTGAAGATGGATGTAATGAAAAAAGACATGAGCTGAGAACTGGATGACAAGGAAAGGGATGAAGGGCTACAAGAGGATGACTAGGAAAGTAAGATCTGGTGTAAAAGTTGGCTTGCATAGTGGAGTCCTGATCACGGGCAAGTGAGGAGTCGGCACTTGAGCAGTAAACATTTTGGAATCCAGAGGAGAGATTTCTGCTGGTGATGAGAGAGTTTCAGGGACAGGATGATGGTTTAAATTTCTGTTTTAAGATGGCTAGACAACAAAGGAAATAGTTTAAAAAAAAAAAAAAAAAGGGAATTTTTACTAGTTTCTGAGACAGATACCAGCAAACCACAATCTAGATTACTTTCTTTCACAGAGAAGCAAAGAGGCTGCGAGATTTTAACGCATGCAGTAAGGAGGAAAAGAAATTAGGATTTGAATGCCATTTGTATGGGTCGAAAGCAGGATGTTAGCAAATGCTGTTATACCTTATTATTATGTGTGCTAATTGAAGAAAGTTTTCTTCAGATTGGGTAGTGCCTGAGTTCCAGTTCTTTAGTGATTTCCTTATGTCAAAGAGCTTATTTGTCATTCTCTTTTTATGGCTGAGGAAATTAAAGTATGGAAAATAAGTAACTTGCTTAAGGTCACAAATAAATAATAACATGTATTAGAACTCTGCTCCATCTCAGGTCAAAACATTCATTGCTGGTGCTGCTGCTTTGGAAAGCAAGTTGGATGGCGTGGCTGTGTTTCATTCCTTTGAAAAGGCTGCCAGTGCTTAAGTGAATACTGACATTTACTGAGAGTGACCCAAAGTATTGAAATAACTTTGTAGTTGAGGACATTTAGTACAGTTCTTCAGAAATTATTCATGTATAAGGTTTTACTGATTCTCTCCCCCCTTATGGAAGAAGTGGTTTGTTTTCAGGACTGTCAGATATTTGCATCTGAGAGGATGCAATATGCATTTAAACTTTGACTTCCAGATTGTCTTTTATTATAAATATTACATATGGCTAGGTGAAGTTGAGCATTATGCTTGTCAGAGTGTATCATGGGGAGTTGGTGATAACTGGGAACTGGGCTCTCTGCATCCTATCAGGAGACTTAACTTTGGGGTAAAAATTCACTTTAAGATTTTGGTGTTTGGATTATTTTTTAAATAGAGATCGTATTAATGTCAATAAAAGTTACTCAGTATGTAAAATTTGTTTTTATTTCTTTCACAATTAATCATGTGTAAATCAGCCTTCTCAGAAACTGAGTGCCTCCAAATGTACGTGGTGGTTTAGTTTGTTCCACCAAAAATATAGATGTTGATCCAAAAAAAAAAAAAAATCAGCTTGCTTCCTTCCTCATTCCAGGTTGACTTGCTTTTGCTTTTTTTCGCCATCTCTTGCCCTGTTCTCTCCCCCGCCTTTTTTTCCTCGCAGTCCCTCTCCCTTTGAGTACCATTCAGTTTACAGCTCTTCCTCCCTCTCTGGCAGCTCACCCAGCCAGCGCTTCTCATTTCTGCAGTCTTGCTCTTTCTGCTTCTGTACCTTGCAGGCGTCACAGACTTGAGCACACCCTTGAGGTCTTTGTGTTGCCTAAGATTTTTGGAGTTCATATTCTTTACTCTTCAAGCTTCCTGACTTCTGCTATATATAGAGTACACTTTCTAGCTACATAGAGCTAAACGTAAAAATAATATGCAAGATCTGGTAATAGAAGTCTAAGCCAAGCAGAAAATGAAGTTATCCCTGCAAACTTAAAAAGACAGGAAGCACAGCTGATTAGGAGTGTTTTTTAAAGCAAAATGCATATGCTGGAAAGAAGTCAAGAATTTATATGAATCTGTGTATGTTTTCTCATTCTCTGGTTTTTGCAATTATGCGGTTTCCTACATCTTTTCTCAAATCAGAAGGGAAAAAGAGGGGGGTGTTTTTGACTGGATTTACTGCTTCGTGCAGATGCCCAGCTCCTGAAAACACTGGGAAGAACAGGGTTTTCAGGTGGAATTGGGAGTATAGTCTGGATGATAAATCTACATACCAGCCTTACAAGTGCTGTAGTTAAGTTAAAATGCATCAAATCCCTTTACTCCTGCTAAAAGCACAAAATAAAATCACCTTCACAGGTATACTATGTTTCCATCTTTTTACTTCAAATAAAAACATTTAAAAGCTGAACTTCCTGTTCAGTGGCGTAGGACCAGGAATTTTTCAATCACTCGTCTACCCAGGAATTAACTGTAGGAACGTTTGCAGTCATTACAGTTATTATCTATGACTGCTTCAAAGAAGAGCTTTCATAATGCAACAAATGTTTTGAAACTGATGCAAACAAATCAAGAGTGCTGCTGTTGTTCACATGAGTCTTTGATTTGTTCCTATTTTATTAATGGTCAAGTAAGATGATCTTTCCAGCTTCAGGGTCCTCTTTGTTTAGCAGTGAAGTTGTAAGCTTGTGTTTGTACCATCACTGCAGTTTATGTTGATGATACAGTTGCAACAGCTTAGTTGTCCACCAAAATTACATTTTCAGTGTGTATAGATTAAGAGGAAGCTGTCTTGTCCTAAACAGTAATGTACACTTGGGAATAAGTTGTCACCTAGGAGCTGATCCAAAACCTTGGAATATTTAGTGAAAGTGTTTGAATGAGCCTTCGATCAATTCCATATGAAAGACTGAAAAAAAATAAGAAAATGAAACCATAAAAACTTTTGTTACACCTAATGACACAACGAAATACAACCTTCAGCCATCCCAGTAAAGATGTATACAAAATCAGTGTTAGTATTCAATGACCTTTTTGCCAATGTCTGCCAGATTTGCTGGTGGTAATGTTACAGCATCAGGGGAAGGGGCAGGCTGCCAGCAGCCCCGCACAACCAGCACCCTTCCGACAGCAGAGTGCAAGTGCTGCTGTAGCCAGCGAGCAGCCTGTGTCAGTGCTACAGACAGACCAAGGTCTGCAATGAGGTCTGTTATCAACCTGCATTTTAACTTCATTTCCTGGTACTGGGTCCTTGCTGAGGATCGCTGGGGCTTGGAAATTGCTGGTGTTTATTAACAGGACTTTTTTGAGACAGTTGTGTGGGCTGATGCCTTGGCATCAATGACTTTCATGACATAATGGTCCTGTAGCAAAGATGTTTGATCCATCATAGTGTGTGAGAGACTTGAGTTGAAATGGTACACAGTTCTGCGGTATTAATAGAGCATACAATATAATGCATAGAGCTGTTAAAAACAAAAGATCTTTAATTTAAAACCTTTTACTTAGTAAAAGTGTTTTCAGAGTCTGTATTCAGAAATTGACTTTTGTCATAAAACTACTGCATATAATTGTCAGTAAATTATGGATTTGAAAGACTGACTTCTGTATAGTTTTTTAAAAAGGAAGTCCACTATAGCTTATGCAGGTTATATGTGTACATTTTTAAAAATATGTATTTAAAAGACTAGAAATTCACTCATATTTTGTGTATACATGTAGTTTTTATATAGTTATACTACATATATGTCGTGTGCATATATAGTTCTAGCAGTGTTTTCAGGAGCCTGCAAGTAAGTGTTCTTTATATAAAATGTTTATACTTATTTGTACTTATGTAAAGTATAAACTGTTAACATATAGGGTCTGACCTAATACCACTAAAACTAGACAGTGTCCTGGGAAAAGTGCATATCATGGAATGGGTGTATTGCTGTCAGCAACATAGATCATAGGAATCAAACATCAAGCTGATAGTCTCATAAATAGAAACTGTAGAGCAGCGAGTAGAAACTAGTAAAGAGCAGCACAAACTACTGGGGTTTTGGAGACCTACTAAATACTGGTTGAATGTGCTGGGTTTTATTTTTAGTTTAAGCCTGCTGCAGCCTTCCCCTATGTTACAAAGTATTGACTACAAATTTGACATATTGCTGCTTTTTTGCAAGTCAAATAATACAAGGCCTACTCAATTTAAGTAAAGTACATTGTCTACCTGAATGCGCAAAATATCTCAAGTCTTTTGGTGATGCTACAACGTTTAATTGGTGATGACACAGCAAACTCTCCAAGTCCAAGAAATGCTATATCCTGTAGTTTCTAGAGCCAGATGAAATAGATCGTTTTCTGGTGATGATTTCTCAGAGGTCTTTTTAAAAAATAAGGCTATATTGTCATTCTGTACGTATTTTATAAATGTGTTCTGTCTCTACATTGAAGTAGTTTGGCATTTTATGTACTGTTATGTTTTTGTGCCCTGGATTGATCTGCAAGCCTTGGAGATCAGTCTTTCATAGCGAAAACTAGTAGTGTATGTTTGGATGACCAAAGAAGAAGAAAATGCCTTGCTGTTCCATTCTTAACACGTTGTGTTTATGCTTTTTTGTAAAATACTCAAGATACTGAGTTCTCCAAATCATATGAGGCATGTATGTTGTAATGGTGACCATGTGGTATTTGGCATGATGGCTAAAATAGCCTGATGCTGAAATAAGATGAAAAAACAGGTAGAAAAATGTTTAAAAAGGATTTCAACCTTCAGTATTCACTGCTCAAGATCTGTTAAGTTCTTTGAAATAGAAATGTCTCCTACTACAGTGTCATCAGTTTTCTAAGAGCCTTGGAGACCTGGCATGTTGTGAAAGCAAAGTAGTCATGTTGAGGTTGAAGAACAGCAGAAAGACCTGTCTGAACAGTTGTGATTGGAGGCGATGTCAGCTCATTGAAGAGGGTATGAAAAAGGCTTTCAACAAGTTTGCTGTAGCTTCACCTGGAAGTAAGTCAGTAATTGAAGGCATAAAAATTATGCAGATGGGCTACGTAATTGTTTGGTAACAGAAGGAAGCCAACTTATGTCCTGTGTTTCAACTTTTATCTCAGATCCTTTCTTCCCGAAAAGCACAACTCTAGTCAGATGAAAGCAGGAATGGCTGCTGAAGGTATGCAGCTACCTCTGCTTGTTCTGTATCAAATTTTGTCCATTTCCTTTCCACGCAGGAGATCTTGAAAGTGGTGTCTGACTGCCACATATCTGAAATTACTAGCTTGCTTGTTAATTATGCATCTCATTCAGATTGACAGGAGTTAATAATTTTTGTAATAAAATTGTTGTACTAGAATTTCGTGAATGTTGTATCAATTGAGCTCATTATGGGAAATAATGAAAAAACACACATAATCCCAGCATCTCTCATGCATCCACCCCTGAGTGTACTTTTATAAGTGATCAGTAAATTGCAGTTATGTTTCCTGAAGATTTGCCAGAACTGCTTACATTTATGTTGGATTTCAATTTCATGTGTTAACACTCAGTTCAAGTTTTGTTTTCACTCTGGCAAGCTTTTTAGACTTCCTTATGTGCATTTAGTATGTAATGGCTGAGAATATAAATAATTTATAAAAATAATATCAAAGTACAGAAACTTTTTTTACATTTGTAAGCGGCATTAAGTCATCAATGCCGAATGTCTTTAACTGCAGATTTTCTATTTTATTTTGCCTTTTTGCTATACTTCTATCAGCTACAAAAAGCAGTAGCATAATTTAATTATTAAATTGATGTGAGATAACATACAATACCAGAAGACTATATTTTGGCAGTGCATTTCCTTGCTAACTGGTCCATAATCCTAGAAGAAGCTCAAACACTAAAGAGAAAATCATAAAAGATTTGTCATTTACATCTGTTTGTTACATATCTCATATGGTGGGTAAATGAGTGTGGAAATGGCTAGTGTCAGCATTAAGCGATAGTTAAAAAATATTTTTCCTTTCACTGAATGCATTCACAAACTTCCAAATACTTTTCAGTCTCCTTCTAGTGCCAAGCCGTAACCTGAATGAGCCCAAAAAGTACAGTGTAATGAGTCCAGACCAGCGGTCTTAGAGTCCAAATTACAGCCTTGACTGGCTGAGTTAATAAAATATGTATGATTATGAAGTGATATTCCCCAATAAAACACCATGATTCTAAAACACAAATGCCTGAGCCAATTCAGCTGTCTTTTAGCCCCTACTTAACGTGGTTCTCAAAGTAGCAGCAGCTCTGTGTGCACAAACGTATGCACCCCTGGCCTTTTCCAGTCCAGGAGAGCAGGGAAGGAAGGGTCTGCCTGCACCATAAGACTTAGGTGGGTTGTCAAGAGCTGTAAGCTGCTTCAGGTTATGTATGAGCAAAGGCTGTTTTCTCCTGCATCACAGCCATCTTGCAGCAGCCCTGGAAAGAGATGAAGCAGTGCATGTGATAAAACGCAGAACGGAGGACATGGCAAATTGAAGAGGGCCAGGATATCACGGAGAACTAGAGGACCATGAGGCCTGAAGTACCAAGCACAGGGAAATGCAATAATACAAAACTTGGGGTTGTGACTTGGAGAAGGAAGCCCTGCTAGGAACTTGGGAGTGTGAAATAAGCCATTTATTAGGAAGGGAAGGATTCAGCTTTCCGCTTTAGGCAAGGGATGAGCTGTCAGCGTGCCGTTGGCCGTGCATGTCGTTCAAGACTTCATTAGGAGAGATTTCCAATAAGCATAGGGTTGCTGACAGTACTAGTGGTGGTGTAACAGAGTAGGGAGAGAGACCTCGAATAGCATGGTGCCTGCAGCTGTGGTCACACAGGAGTTGAGCTTAGAGTTGTATGAGCACAGCGAAGACGTGTTGGACTAAGCAAGGGGGTAGAGAGGTATCGTCCTAGAAGACAACAGAAGGACGAGGCTTGCGAGGTGCTGCCAAACAGATGCTGAGAGGGGATATCATCAGTCTATAAATAAGTTTGAATTGTAAACATCAAGGAGACAAAGTACAGTTTGAGCAAATGGCCAACGCTGGCACCAGAACAAATGGATACAAGCTGGGCTGTGAATAAATTGGGGCTGGAAATGAAGGAAGTTCTGTGTTGTTGGAACAGTGAGGTTTTAGAAAAAATTTCTTTTAGGGATTAATGGGACTGAAAAAAAAAAAAAGACCTAAGGATATTTTAGGTGGGCATTTGGTCAAGTTATGAGAAGGATTATTTCATGTGCAGACCAGGCACTTTGGCTTGGTGCTGTGGGAAGTCCATACCAGCTATAATGTCACTGTGGAAGCAAAACCAGTAAGGTGTTTTTTTAACCCTCTGTAACAGCTCAAGTAAATGCATTCTGATGAGTGCAGTCTTGCTGATTGTTGACTGCTAGCTGTAATCTCCAAAGGACTTGTTTGTACCATTAAAATCAAGGAGTTTTGTGTGCATGTAATTGTTTTATAACATCAGAGCCTACAGCTGTTCTTTGAATTATGTTGTAGCCACATACTTCAAGGCTGTTTCATTTCTGATCTTGTAGTTCTTAGTCTTACAAGTAAATCGAAATTCTGCTCAAAGGATCCTGGTCTTTTTCTGACTTAGAGCTGGGGTTACCAATCCAGGAAGACCTGTTGAAATATCATACATTATTTTGTGAGGTATTCAGTAAGGAGCAGTTTTCTTTCATTTTCATGGATTTTGTTTACATTTTTAAAAAATAATTTTAGCGTATTTTAATTTTTAAAAATTACTGCTGCAGATCTTGGTTTCCAGGGAGTTGTAATGCTTTGTGTGTGAGATCATATTTTGTCGCAGTAGTTTTTTTGGTTTTGTTTTGTTTTTAATGATTTATGTTGATGTTGATTATTGGTACAGATTTTGCCTTGCCCTAGAAAATGTTCATATGAGCAGAAGTAGCTCAGCTGAGCAAATCCGTACATGTACCAGGCCCAAAAGTCTATTGAATAAGAAATATAGAGCCTCCACAGAACTTTTATGTAAGGTGCTTGATAGGAACCTCTTGAAGTCATTGCAGCTAGCTTAGATGTTGAAATGCTTTGAGCATGTTTTGTATAGTGTAGAACGATTAGGATCTTAGGTAGCACAATGAAGGTGGAAACAAGTGTTTTGAAGAAGTGAAACAGTCCAGTTTGCATACAGATGAAAATATGTTCTGCTTTCTGTACAATAAACTTTTATCAGCTGCGTGGCATGCAGTTTCATGGCTTGTTTGGTAGCAGAATTTGAAAAGTCTTGGGCATTGTGTGGTAACCTTTCTTCCCCTTCACACCCCTTCCTTTTAATCTTTCTTAAGTAGGTTGGATGTACTGTCACATCATTTGAAAAATATTCAAACCTTTATGATCCTGTCAGTTTATTTTTGCTCACAAGTTTTTTCTTTTGCAATATTTTTGTCTTGGTACAATTTCTTACTTCTTACAAGTGTTAGTTTTCGTGGATAATCTTAGTTATACCAATTTATATGACTTCTAGTTTTCCATCAGCGAGAGTTTAGGTAGTTGCAGCATCAATAAACTAAGGGACAGACACTTTGTGTATAAATTGACAGATTTCAGTCTCTGTTGTCCAAGGGTTTTGTAATGATTACTGAATGTTTTCTGTTCAGGTATCAGGTGGTTTAATAGTGCAGTGAATGCCTATACCACTGTGTGTGTGGTGAAGAAGATTGCCCTGTTACTCCATTCAAAACTGAATGTCAGCTGCCTAAGCATAAAAACACTTACTGTTTATATTGAGTGCTTGCTCCCATGTTGTGTTTTCAGGATGCATGTACAGATGCAGTCCAGCAATGCTTGTATTTAGGGTCCAGTATTGCAAAGTATCTCCTGTGAGATGAGAAGAGCTTTCCCTCTTAATAAGAACATGAATACAGGTCACTTAGCTCTTCCTAAAGCTGGTCTTGTCATGCTAGGAGAGACATATCAGATGAAAAAAAGAAAAAAAAAGTCTAATGAGGCTGGAAGAAACTTGGGCAAATAACCTTTAAAACGAAAGACCTGGATTTAATGCTTTACAGTCTTCTATACCTGAAAATTTGTATACGTGATTAGGCTGAGATCCTATGAAAGAAAAAAAAAAAGTAAGTATTTTTTCTTCTATTTTACTTGTAGGTACTAAATGAAGCAGTGGGTGCACTGATGTATCACACTATCACTTTAACACGAGAAGACCTGGAGAAATTTAAAGCACTTCGAATAATTGTCCGAATTGGCAGTGGTTTTGATAATATTGACATCAAATCTGCTGGAGATTTAGGTATGACTATTAAAGACATTGTTTTACATCTTATACTTGCCTCCAGAAATTTGATAGCATCTAAGTCTTTGTATTAATGTTTTCTGTGTAATTTATACTAACATAGTATGTAAGCTGTATAATTTTCTCATCAAAGTGTTTAAAAATCATTATGGAGATATTAGCATTAGTTAATTAAGTGATAATGTTAATGGCTTTGTGACAGGATGACAATCTGCCTGTTCAAGATAAATCCAAAGAGTAAGGCCATAATTTTTCTTCTCTTTCTTTTTTACCCCAACTGTGTATTTTAACTACTGCCTACTGTAATCCAATCACAAAATATAATTCCATCAGCATAGAAAACTGCTACTGTTTAAATAAAAAATGAGATCATTATCAACTGTCTGGGACTTATTTATGATGCATGAGATTTAGTACTAAAGCACTCCATAAAATAGAAATATTGATGTTATAGGAGAATCAGTTGTTACAGCTTCAGAATAAATTTAGATACTGGAACTATGAAGAGATGGTGCTTAGTGTTTCCCTGTAAAAAAGCAACAGTCTGATTTGCACTTTGCTTACTTCAGGATAACCCATTTGTTATCTATAATCTATAGGTAAAACTGTACGACTGGAAATAACTGTAGACATTTTCTTTGTTTCTTTTTTAAGTAGGTTGAAATTATCAAATATCATAGAATCATAGAATAGTTTGGGTCAGAAGGGACCCTAAAGCCCTTCTAGTTCCAACCCCCCTGCCATGGGCAGGGACACCTTCCACTAGACCAGGTTGCCCAAAGCCCCATCCAGCCTGGCCTTGAACACCTCCAGGGATGGGGCATCCACAGCTTCTCTGGGCAACCTGTTCCACTGCCTCACCACCCTCATAGTAAAGAATTTCTTTTTAGTAGCTAATCTAACATGTTTCAATAATAAATATGTTTCCCATTATGAAGGTCTTGGAAATATTTACTTCAATGTGACCGTGCTTAGTCCTAGTAATAGCCCCACTGATGTAGTAAGGAGCTGTAATAAGGGTCTGCTTATCAGTAAAAGAAAGTAAAAGAATCACCTGTTTCTAATGGCTGTGTAGTTTGCACAGCAGGCAGAGGCTGAGAACTTCTTTGTGAGTTTCTGCAAGGAACAGATCAGATCAGAAGGCATACACAGTAAGTTGTGTTCCAACTTACTTTTAAGTAGTGCCAAAGTTTGGTGCATGACCTGTGAGCCCCAGAAACCATACATGTTTGTAGAGATTGCCCTGGGGTAAAATCCTGAATCCAAAGTCAAAACCTAGGTTACAGTTGGAAGACCCCAGAGCCATCACAAGTCTGATTTGTGCATAGAATCTCTTATGAGAGGAAAATCTTTGCAGGTTTTGTTGTCTGTTTGGGCAGGTCTCCATGCTGGATGGTAACCCAAGCCTATGATTCAAATGCATCCACAGCACTCTTCAAGCCAGTATGGCAGACTTGGGAAATTCTCATTCATATGAAATGGTAAACAGCCACATGCCTAATCATTCAGTTCTTATGTTGTGATTAGACTGAGTTACACAGTTAGGACCCATCCCATTGTGCATTCCAGTATTTACAAAATACAATTGCCCACTCTTTCAAAAGCCAGTAAATGCTGGAAGGCTTACATTGTAAAATCTCTTCTAGTAGTTAGGGCCAAATGGGTGGAATTAGATACTAACTCATCACTATTGGGATAAATCTCTTTCCATTCCTTCAATATGCATGTCAAGGAAGTAACCTGAGAGTTAATTGCTCTTTGTAAAAAGCTTTGATTCAGTCTTGAAATACAGTACAGAGTTAGACCTTAAAGTCTGACATTTTCCTGAAATTTCATAGTAACCTTTTGAGTAATGTTTAGGGAGCTTGCCAGTGCCGTTACCAGTTTTTCCCATTAAGTATTATTTTCATGTTAGTGCTTTTACTCTTCTTGACATGGATGCAAACAGATGTTTCTTGAATAAAAGCTTTAAGAGCTGGTCTGCTTTTTCTCCAGTTTATTAATTGTTGACTAGAAAATGTACGAGTTGTAAGTGTAACTGAATGCAAGTGAAATGGGAGTCAGGGGTAACACCGGTTGACTCCTGAGTTTTTCAGCATTGAACTTGTGCACAAGATCACTGAAAGCAGTGGGAAAGTGAGAAAGGAAGGGGAACATAGAAGCAGTGAATGTGAGATAAGAGAAGTGTTATCTTTTCTTATGTGAAATGTCTCTTCTCTTCATATCATTGCCTCTATCTAGCTGCTTTTTGTGGTTTACCATGTCTCTGCCTTTTAGAAATCAGCTGTTTCTAAAGATGGGGAAGATAGGGAAAAAGAAATTCCTAAAATTTGGGAGATAAATTATCTCAGTCTTTTCCTTAAAAGGGGAAATCTATTAGGGAGGAAGGTGTAAGGAGAGTTGGATTCCTTGCTTTTCTTCCCACATATGTAATATAACTTAAGGTCCTTTTAAAGCATTTTTGTTGTTGATGCTAGCCATTAGGAGACATGCTTATTGAATTTGTTTTGCTATCTAAAACCTGCATTTTTGCTCCATGAAAAAGACCTTCCGTATAAACAAATGTAGCTGTTTAATATGATGCACTTAAAGGGATTTTATTTTTCAGTCTTGTACCTTTTCCCCCATTTGTGCTCTTTTTTTTTCATTTTTAAAATACCGTGACTTTCATACTGCCACTGATGTTAGCAGGACGCCGAGATTAATAATCCAGCAAATGATGCTGTTTTATCTTTGTGTAAGTCTATAGAGCAGTGACTCAGCAGACACTACAGCAGAGAAAAGAAAAATAGTTCTGCAGCTTCCTTCTGTTGGCTGTAGAAAGTACTGGGCAGCAGGATGAAGGCATTTGAATGGCAAACAGATAAATATGGTATAAGCTTATTATTTGTCAGATTGTTTTTATCACTGTTATGGAAGAGAATGTTGGGTTTTCTTCCTTGCTTCACAAGATATACCAGTGTTAGCTGAGGACTCACTGAATACTTAATTACGTAAAACCCAAACAACTAGACAGTGGAAACGGTATTAGGGTGTTTTTTTAGTATACAAAACACTTTTTTCTCTACCATGAAATTATACCGTGTACTGTTTGTGATCTCAGTCAACAGAATTGAAAGAGAAACACTAGTGGGAGCTGATGATTACAGAGAGAATGTAGTAAATAGAAAGGACACGATCTTTTTCAAGTAAACATTTTGCTTCACTGCTGTACATTGAGTACTGGAAGGTAAATGCTTATCCAAAAAAAAGAGAATGGGATGAGTGACACACAATTACATTTGCTTGCTGCCTGACCCTTTTTTTTTGAAGTAAAAATGGAGTATCATGAGTCTTGGATCAATCCACCTTCCAAACTGTGTCTGAAAATCTGTAATATTCTTTTAGCTTCTTGATGTTATGTATTTTTTAACTGTTAACTTTAAGTCCATTTTCCTAATAGCTCAACTTTAGGAATATCTTTACGTACCGTGCAGAAGCAGATTTTGTATTTCTGTATTGACATTTAGATGGGTTCTCTCTTTAATTTGAGGGACCAGGAAAGGACTTGGATTCTATTTGTAGCAACTCTACAAACCCGTGTACAACGCAAAACAGATTGTTCCTCCCTGTGTTGTTATGTATTGGATGTATGTATTGGAAATGATAGTTATCCCATGAAGGTTTGTTGGAGTTGCTTTCATTTTAAATTAATCTTCTTTATAATGTATAAATAGCTTTTGGGAGGGTATCTGCTCAGTAGTGGAAAGTAACTCACACAATGAAATGTAAATAAACAATGATCTTCAACCTCACTGGCTTTGTGTTGAGAGAAAGACATACTTCTTTCTGCTATTCAAAGCACTTAGCCCAGTTTGCATGTAAAGTGCTTACTAAGACATCGGCTTGGTTACTAAGCTACCTGACATCTTATATACTTTACTTCTGTGCTTTCAGTAGTCTGTTTGCTGTTTGCCTTAATTTAGAAAAACAATAAAGAGTAAAAAAAAAAAACAAAAAAAAAAAAACAAAAAACTTTGCTCGTATTTATGAACTGGTTTGTCGAGTATTGTGTCTGTCATTGCAGTCAGGAACTTGGTATTTGTGCAAAATGTGTTGAAATACCTGTAAATTTCAACATCATAGTCCTGCATGGCCATTAAATGTGAAGAAGTAAGAAACGTTTGGCAACCTGGTATCCTTTCCGCCCATTCTTTGCAGGGATTGCAGTGTGTAATGTGCCAGCTGCCTCGGTAGAAGAAACAGCGGATTCTACCATGTGCCACATTCTGAACCTGTACAGACGAACCACCTGGCTTCACCAGGCTTTGCGAGAAGGCACGAGAGTACAGAGCGTTGAACAGATTCGGGAAGTGGCTTCTGGAGCTGCCAGGATCAGAGGGGAGACCTTGGGCATTATTGGATTAGGTATGTTGGCTGGTGAGGTGGTTTACTACTCCTCACCTCCCACTGCTTTAAAAAAATTACGAAGATTTGAGCTATAAAAATGGAACGTTCTAGTTCACTCCTTTTCATGCCAAGCATTCTATATCATACCACTTCATTCCTAGTGTTTATATATCTCAAATGTTTTCCCCATAGACATCATCGTTTCCCTCACATAACCAGTTTTTGCTGTTGATATTCTCTCAGTTCTTTGAGCTTCTGGACATCTTTTCGCTGTTGTATTGCCTGGTGTCAGGCATGCTGCTTGTAAGGGGAAGAGACGCCATCGCTTCCCTTTTCCAGGACAAGGATCCTGCAACTCCAGCCCAATGTCACATGTATTTGTTGTATTTATCGTCCATTGGCGTACCTGGGTCTGTTTGTGCTTTTTTCCTTTTGCTGTTTTTAGTATGTCCGAAAAGTGTTTGCTGCAGTGACAGCCTGCAGAGCAGTTATTTCTTGTGTTTGGTTGGGCTGCATCTGAATTTGTATTTCAGCTCAAATGAGAGGAAAAATATATGTAAGAAAGTTTGAAATGCTTCCAGGCCTAATAAAATCACCTACTTACCTCTCTGAATGTCCCTAAATGTGTCTCAGCATCTAACAGATGGACAAGCTTGCTTAAGATGAATTAATTGCTGTCTGTTACAGACGCAGAGAAGAAAAACAAGCAAGTCAGTTTCTATATAAAAATTATTCAGTCATGTGCTTGTCTTATCAAAGATCTGATGGACTGTGGATGTAACTGCCGTGGTATTCAGCCACAGGAATTAATAATATGATTTTGAGAACAAGGCATCATCCTTAAATGACTGTTCCAGTTACACATTGCTGTCAAATATCTCAAGCCATGAACTCGTACTTTTTGGAATCTGAAAATGGTTGGCGTTACACAGTACTCATTTGAATGAGTACGCAAGGCAGTAAAAGCATCTTCACAGTTAAAGAACTGCCTATAAAATATGACTTTCAAGAAGTTAGTGATGAAGTTGCTTTCTCAAATCTGTACCCATGTATTAATGCACCTCATTTAAACATGCAGTGGTTATTGCACTCACAGTTACAGCATCTGTACATAAATAATAGACAAATCACCTGCGGTGTTTTAAAAATGGAAACACACATCAAGTTTTTGAAACTTAAGTCTTCGCTTACATGGTATGTGCTAATTTGCTGGAAACGTCTGTCCTGTTGGCATTGTATTTATTGTATTACACTTTAATTCCAGACTGAGATAAGAAAAAAGTTTTCTTTTTTAACTAAATTCCTTAAATGAGTTTTCTGTATGCAGTTTTTGTTGTGAATGACTGGAAAGTATAAGTATAGATTGGATAATCAGATTGCCAGTATGTATGTAATCCTACATGAAGTGCTAGGGGATTTTTGCTTCTGTTTTTTTGTTTGTTTCTGTTTTTTGTTGTTGCTGTTTTTTAAATAAGCCTTTCGTGTGCATGGTATATTAGAAGACTAGTAAAATCTGATTTTAAAGGTACACATCTCTTGCAGTTATTAACCAGTAATTTTCTGTAGCTTTTAATTGTTCCTATTTCTTTTCCTACAACGGAATATTCACAATTTTCAAGGTGAATGTTTTAAAGTTAGTTTTGAAAACATCCACCACTTAGTTTTGTGCATGAATGTGAATATGCAGAGCATTGTGATTCTGACCTCCTGTTCTAACAAACTCCCAGATAGATATGTATTTATGAAGAATAAAATTGCATAGTCTTAGAAGATGCAGAAATAAAGCTATACTGTATTTAATATTTCAGCACTTCAGATGCTTAGGCTGTGACATACTCTCTTCCCTGTTCCAGATCACTGCAAGAGGGTACCTATCTCTAGTTCTAGTCTAAAATGTGTATTTACAACCATGTTCAACAGATTGTTGCCCTTAGGTTATGTTTCTCTACTAGTGGCCTCTTCCCACATCTGTAGTTTTGCCTCAATTTATTATTTTCTTATTAGGATGTGTCAGCATCAGAACTGCTGAACCACTAAGAGGCTATGAAGTGAATGTAGTACATACAGAACAGTTGTCATCTGTTGTTACTAAGTCCTGCTTGTTTCCTCTGGCTTTGTGTAGTGTTGCTGTTTCTGTCCTTTCTTGTTAACGTGCTTCTGAGATCATCCCTTACCTTAGCCATGGCTGTGTTTCTCTGTTTTTGTCTTAAACCTGTGGTCTCTTCAGCAGTCGGTTGCTTAAATTATATCATTTTGCTGCTGCAGCACCTAAGTCCAGACTTTCACATCTGTTTCTGGGCATTTTTTTTTTGTGCCAAAAAGAAACATCCTAGCTCTTGCCTATCTCTGTGCTAGGGAATGACTATGTCATTCGCTCCAAAGCTCCAACTACTCACTTCCTTATCCACTGGTCTAGCCAAGTTTCATGACTCACTTGCCTTTTTCTTTCCATCACCCACTCTCTTTTCTTTGCCTCCTCTCATGCATATTCCTGCTTTGACACTTGGTCTATCCTGCTTAATCCTATTACTCAGTGCTCCTCCTTTAAAGTTAACCCCATCTCTCATCCTCTGCTTGTATTGAAGATAAGCAGACTCAATAGCATAATGCCTCCTTCATGTGCTTGTTGGATACCATCCGTCATTGTTTCGTTGTTTGGTTAGCCTCTGAGTTCCTTAGGGCAGAGCCTGTGTTTCTTTCTGTCTTTCTGGAGTGTGTGATTCTTTGAGCCTTACATAAATAATAATATCCCATCATTAAACAGCTGTCTTTGTCACTTTTAGTCTTTATTACTACCCAGTGTCCTATATTTCAAGTGATGCATCACAAGCTTTGCAAGCTTGGATAGTGAGCCCTGCGTTGAAAAAAAATGCTACCTTTTCACCTTTTATCTACGCACTTAGTTTTTTTTTTTTTTTTNTTTTTAAGATTATTTATGAGCAGCAGCATGTAAGTACTTGGATGAGTAGGTAGCTGGAGCTGGTTCTGCTGTAACAATCGTTTTGCAGCAGCGAAGGCTGTGAAATCACACTCCCTCTTCCTTCCCAGTTACAAATGCCGGTGACTAATAGCTAATGCATTTCCTCACTCAGAAGAGGTGAAATTCTTCCAGATACATTTGACAGTGCATCATAATCAGTGTCATCACTCAGTTTGTCTTTCCTCACCTGCTGTGTTGTCTCACTGGTTCCGTGATCCTGACTAGATGTTGGCCAAAGCACTGATCAGCATATCAGACGGTAAGGTTTAAGAGTTGGGTGGTATTGCCACGTGATGAATGTGGCACCCTTAGCGGTCCTAGTAGATCACCTAATGTGCTCACGGGGAAATATAACAAAATGGCACGCTCCATGAAGCAAGCCACGTATCAGAGCCCTCCAGGAGGGAGAAAAAATTGCCCAGATTCCCCAGTGCTTTGCAAAGAGCTGCTAAGTGCGAGCACTTTTGATTTCTGTGGAAGTCTACAGGCAGGTCATCAATATTTCCACAGTATCAAGGGTGTTTAATAAAACTTTGTAATACTAGCACAGATGCACAGTTTTTGCCCAGGGGCTGGGCAGGGTTCATTGACAACGGCAGCTCCCATATTGTCGTGCTCAAATCGGGTCATCATCAAGGTCAGGATCAGGGACCTTGCAGACTGGGACGCTGGGGGGAGTCGATGAGTCCGACTACCAGGAGACCCAGGCGTTTTTGGTGTGTCTCTCTTCATGCTTCTGGTTTGACTGGAATGATGCACAGGCTTTGCTGGGGCTTTGTATAAATCTCTTAATTTCTGAAATAGGCTTTTGTTGCTTTTTGCTTTCTTGCAATTGTATGCAGAGTGCATTTTGTGCATCCTTCCTGTATCACAGACCAAGAAGTTCATGTAATATTTTGTACGTCAGAATTTACCTTTCCTTGGAAGCAGCTAAGTCTCATGAATATTCATAGCAGTTATATATGCTTTTAGGGTAGTTACCTTGAAGGTGGCATGCTTTTTGCACTGTTCTGTTGTTCTTGATGTGCTGAGGATGGTTTTTAGCCACCTCTTGTGCCCAGAAGCGTCATATATAATAGAAGGCTTTCAGAGGAGGAAGAAAACTCAGAAGTTTGTAGTTGACTGTAGTTTAAAAAGGAATTGGCAAATTACAAGTGTCCACCTGTCTATTTGTGCAAGGACTATAACTAAATATGAATTGTCAGTTATGAAGGATTTTATCCCATAAACTATTTGTAATAGGACAATGCTGGCCAAAAGTATATGCATGGGATTCCTGAGTGTTTCGGAAGGAAACCATGCGCATTTAAGAGTGTTTTAGTACGTTGGCCATGCTGCAGTGAATGGAAAGTGTAGTTTTAAATGGAGAAGCTGTTGTAAGAGATTTCTCTGCCATGAATCCCCTCAGGTATTAATGTTGTAAAGAGTGTGAAAAAGAACAGATGACAGAATGTTGCATGTGAAAATGAATGGAGTTAGAGTAAAAGCGATATGCTAGCTTAAAAAAAAAAAAATTGTTTACAGTTGTGTGACTGATTTCCTGAGCTGTGAACATGCCAAAATTTGAAAATAATAGTGTTTGCGCTGAGAATAGTCTAACTCATGTTTATAAAAAACAGCTTGAAAAGCAAACAAATAACATGCACACAGGTATTGAAATAAAATGTCTTGAGGAGTATTTTAAATTGGTGTCCCCAAAGAAAAGCAGACAGCCCCCATCAGATTGACATGCTGTTTAATATTCCAAGCACATCTGTCACTAAGCACTGCAGAATAACTGTGTTCAGGTTAAATGATCAACAAAAAACCTTTCTTCCTGTGGCTTCTTAAGTTTATTGAAAGAGAAACTGAAAAGCAGAGGGAAATCCCTTCAAGCACAGTTGGAAAGATAAGGGATTTCCCTGTGTTAATTTGATTCTTTTTTGAGCAAGCTCAGCTGTTACAAAAGAAAACTTGTTGACTTTCTTTTTTAAATGAGACATGATTATTATGGTCTATTTAGTGAATGATACTCTTGAAATGTCTTTATCTAACATTTGTAATACCCTAATGTGAGTATCTAGTGTGTAGTCTCCTAACCTGAAGAGCGTTTTGGTTCTCGTTCTTCAAAATATCCTTACTCACTGAATATACTCATTTTCTGCATTTTACTGGTAGTGTTTCAAAGGGAAATGCACACCTCCTGAAACATGTGGCATGGAGTCATGCCCAAAAAGCAATTTCAAACACAGCTCTCTGAAACAATATGACAATAAGGAAAGATGAAGAGGGAAAAGCTAAGGGCAGTGCGAATGCTGAATGGTACTGCACTCTTCTTAACTAGTTGCCATATGATGGACTGTATTTATTTATGATTTAAGTAAATGGATACAGAATTTTTAAAAGCTTCAAATGACAGGATTCTTACAGGCATTTTAATGCTGAAAGGATGTTAGTCAAAATGAAAGAAAATGCTAGTACAGAAAGGAGATTCTATGTGCTGAGAATTGTTGAGCTTCAGATTAAACAAATTATATTTTATTGCATCCATTTTTGAGGATTAATTTTATAGCTTTTTATTAAAGCCAGCTGGTCCGACATGGGTAAGAAGTCCTTGGCAGGATGTGTTCACAAGCACTAGTGTTTTACCATAAACAGGCCCAGCAGGCAAGCCCTTGTATTACACAGATTATCGTAGATTACGTGGCATCTTCTGGCATTTCACATCTCTGGTTGCAAAAGGTGCAGACCTGCTTTGTTTTGAGCAAGGCTGTGTGAAACAGTCCAGATGTAACGTTACTCATCTAAACGAGGATTTCAAGTGGGGTGGGAGACGCCTCTGATTTATCCTCTTCCAGTTGCTGTACAAAATGGTATCATTTGATAGAAGCGTTTGCAGTGGGAAGGAGGAGGGTACTTTACACCAGCTGCTTCACATCTGTTCTCATTACATGTTTGTCTTGTTCCAGGGCGTGTTGGGCAAGCAGTAGCACTACGTGCCAAAGCCTTTGGCTTCAGTGTGATTTTTTATGACCCATACCTCTCAGATGGCATGGAGCGTGCTCTGGGACTGCAGCGGGTGAGCACTTTGCAGGACCTGCTGTTCCACAGTGACTGTGTTACCCTGCACTGCAACTTGAATGAACACAATCATCATCTTATTAACGACTTCACTATAAAGCAGGTAATAATCTCTGTGCGTGCCCTCCGCACAGGTGCCGGTGGCTGACACTGCGTAGAGTTTCTTTATGTAAACGTGCAGATTCTCGTTTGAAAGCAGTTTCTTTCCCTTTTGCTACTTTGAGATCAAGCAGGTTTATAACTGACTAGGAAATAGCTGGTGCCTTATGTATGGTTGCTTTTCTTGTCTGTTTTCCTCAGTAACATTGCACTTGTGGAAATAATGTGCTCTTCTACACCTTGCTCAGATTTAATTAAGTTGCGTTTATGCACTTTTTCTCTGTCTTCTGGTAGCTGCCTCCTTTACCTCTACTTGCAGGTAGCAATTCATCTTTCGCCCCCGTCCCTCCGGTTGGGATCATTAGGCGTAAGGGAGGGATTGCGACTAAATGCCGCCCCCCTGTGCTCAGTGCTGAGGCTTGCAGGGCGCTTCCCGGGTGGATCACATTTCCAGCATCGCATTGTTTGGGAAAAGAATGCCTCTTTGAAGTAGTACGAAACTCTCCCTAAAGTTTTAGATAATACTAAAATCACTTCAAAATCTAGGTGCGTAGTAACCGTTCCATTGCTGACTAATTCAATAGTAAGCTTTTTTATTAAACGTCTAGTATTAGACATTAAGTATTAGTATTATAGTATTAGACATTAGTATTAACCTCAGTATAGGTAACAGTAGGAGATAAAGCGTAGATTTAAGGATGTAGATAGTATACAGGAAAGAAATTCTAACAATATAGTAAATGATTTTTTATTTTTGTGTTCATTAGACATGTAGTTTATGTATGTGTTGGTTACAATGACAGTAGCACACTTTCGCAGCAAAATCATTGCTTGGTTTCTGAGAAATAGTTTGCACCTACTGCTCTTGAACTTTAGGAGAGCTGAAGCAATTACTGAACGTGTTACACATACATCTGATGATATAACAGACGTCTTGATTTGAGAGTTCAGGGATTTTGCAGACCCATCCCAATGTAAAATCAGGCTTTGGGATTTAAAACTCTTAAAAATTAAGAAGTTTAAAATGCAGATCACTAAGACACCTGAGCTCTGACACTCTGCCCTGAAGATTCTCTCTGGTTCTGTGCTCAGAAACATGATCATGTTTTTTATATGGTTAGATGTCCAGAGATCTGAACCCAGACAGAACTGCATTGAATTCAGTGGGACCATTTAGAGGCTTAGCAGTGGTCACTCGTACAGTGAGCTGTGAATCTTGCACCAGTATATCACAGCAAGTTTTTAAGCAGAGGTGGATAAATGGGATGAGCTCTGGAGAGTGCTTAGTGCATTAATCAGAGAAACAAAACAGGTTAAAAGTGAGTGATACCTCCTGAAATGAAATTCATATAATAAAATCTGTACTGGAAAGGATATCGTAACCATTTATCTTGCTATTTGTTGTCCTTTATTTAGAAGCAAAGGTTAAAGTGTTAGGTAAAGTGTTAGTTTTTGCTTTGGATAAAACTTTGGATGAAGCAGTCTGTTTTGTAACAGCTGATGTGAATGTTACCCAGATTTGAAAACCAGAAAATCTTAATACCTCTGATCATTCTTGATTGCTTGGTTTGTGTAGACCAGACCTTCTGAATATCTATTGAAAAGAGCAGTTTAGCTTTTTTAGGCTGCCAGATACTGGAGTTTCTCTAAAATTTTTAGAGCACATCGCATGCCACTTTTACCCAATATTGCATGTTCATGTAATAATCGTTTTTTAAACAAAGTGTGGAGAAGTATGGTGCATCTCATTTCCCTAAAGTCTCACCCTGACTTTTGTTTAGAATTAAATTACATAACCTTGAAGTGTCTTTGAAAATGTAGTGTCAGTCTTCTCTTTCAGTGGCCTTTCCCTTTAATCAGTCAGCATTGTGGCTAGCCATCGTGCTTGGCCTTGTAGTCCCAGAGTAGCTCAGAGAAGTGTGTCAAGCCTGTGTTTTTGAACCCATGGTAATCAAGTGCTCTTAAGAGAAACTGAGATCATCTTCAGTTCTACAGATTTGAGAAGATGGCGCTGCAATTAAACGCAATACATTTTTAAAGCAGCTGTGCAGGTTTAATGTAGGTGAATACTAACAGCTGTCAGCAGTTCTAGCAGTGACATTCTCTTTCAAGCTTCCACCCATTGTAAAAGGTCATCTCCAGCTGCATCCACCCTTGTAGTTTATCGTGAGTCACGTAATCCATTCCCACTAGAATGCATTTATGCATCCATGTTCTGTTTGATTTGGGCTTGTCTTAGTGCTACCTTTAGACTTCTGTAAATAATCCTGAAGATGAAAACTTAAGGTTATTATGGATGGACAGAAGATTTTAACAGGGTTCACTGATTAAAATTGTCAAGTTCTTCAAAGGGCATACAAATGCACTAGGCTATACTTAAACCTCAAATTATCCCTTCCATTTCCAAGAGCACAGAAATAGGAAGTCCGTATAAGCTCCCACAAGCCTTTGTGGCATGTCTGTGTAGCAGGTGTGATTGCCACTTGGGTGAGCCTTCTGTGCTAGATTTAATCTACTTCTCACAGCTTTCTTACATGGTGGAGATGCAGTGATGGTTCCCATCAGGAATGCCTTGTTGTTGTTAGACGAACTTAAGGTCATGCCACCATTTCCTCACTGCTCAAATTCCCAAGTTAATTGCATAAAACTAAAAGAAGTATCCCTTAATTCCACAGTAAAAGGACTCTGGTTTTGCTATACAGACCAATAAATGTTCTCCTGTAAGCCCAAGTCTCTGCAAATGGGGAGAGGCAGGGACAGATTAAAGCTAGTGAGTTGGCTAGTAAAATATTTTTTCTTTTTTTTCTTACAACTTTACTGCAAGCATATGCATGTTAATTGTTTAATATATCCAATGATCTCATGTAAAAAAAATTCTTGTAGCTGCCTTTCATCCAAACGTCCTTGTTGTTCGTGAATTTGGCATTTAGAATCACTTTCAGAGAAAGGATCCATTTACATAAGCTTCAGTTTGCTGTGTAGGCTTTAAGTAGTTGATGTGGTGTCAAAATGTTGGGGTTTTCTTGTTCTTATGGTGAGAGATGGAGTCAGCTCAAAATGGGATTTTTATCATTCATCTTCACCATGGTTCCTGCTCTTCATATGCTTACCTTCATGCATTGAAATGCTTTTGAGATCAGAAGCTGTGTTTGAGATGACTGGTAAAAGATGAAGTATTAGGGTGGCTGGAAGCAGGATGTAGGATTTTTTTTTCTGTACCATCTCTCATTTAAACTTTCACTTTGTTTTCATGTTGTGGATATATTATGGTATAAATTCTTGTAGCTCTCCCCACACAGTGTCATCTACAATGCTAATCTGCACAATGCACAGCACAGCTTCTCTCCTGGGCACACAGCATTCTCAACCAAATTCATTTTCATGCCTTTTAATTGAATAATGTAAGAATTCTTTAGACCTTTATTTCAAACGTCTTACGGGGAGGAGGAAGCTGAAGTAACAACAATAAATAAAACATAGGTCTACTGTGTTTTGGCAGCTAAAGGGAGAAGTGTTTGAAAATCCAAAAGCATTGTTTTTCTGAAAAATTCATGTAGGCTTTTATTTGTGTGAAAGTTTAAAACCACAAAATATGAATTTGTTTAAGAATGTGCTGTACTTTCTGTCTCATGCAATTTCACAGTGGAATAAAAAGGCATAAAATGATCTGTCCGTTTCATATGCACAGTTGTATCTTTTGATCATGTTACTGCACAATATATGAAACAACGCTTCTATAAAAAGACACTACTTAAAAGAAACAAGGTTATTAAATGCTGTGAAATAGCATTTTATGTTAGAAGCATCACATTTTGTGGTACTTTCCAATGGAAAGGGAAGACAACTGTTACAGGTTAAATCAGCTGAATAGCTTTTGTTGTATTGGATGCTTCTTTTGAGTAAAAAATAATGCCACAACGATTTTGTTTCATTTATTTTTATTTCATCATTCTTGTTTTTAACTTTCCCTAGATGAGACAAGGGGCTTTCCTGGTCAACACAGCTCGAGGTGGGTTAGTAGACGAAAAAGCACTTGCACAGGCCCTGAAGGAAGGAAGGATACGAGGGGCAGCCTTAGATGTACATGAGTCAGAACCATTCAGGTGCTTTTCCTTTTCTTTTCTTTTTATTTTGTTCACTTTCTTATTTTTAAGTCGTAGTGCATGATACGATCAACAGCAACAAGTAAATGAGTTTTCCCTTCATTTGGTAGCTAAATACTCCTTAGTAAAGCAACATGAATCTGTGCAGCACTGGACTAATGCAAAAGTAGATGGAGCTCGTGTATATGGTCAGAAGTGGAAAAAAAAATGACATCCAAGATGTAATGCCTTTAAAAAAAAAATCAAAAATCCAATGGGTTTATTCAGTAGGAATATCAGGGACTCAAGTTCTAGTGCTGGGCATGGCTTTGTGTCATGGCTTTGAGAGGAGTGTTCCTTCGTCATTGACGAAACTCCGGAGGCAACCAATGTTGATGTCTGAACAGGCTTTCAGAAGGCAAAAGGTTGAGCTTTGGTGTGAGAAACAAGTACTTTATGACACCTTTCTGGAGGAAAAGGCGTACTTTCTGTCCAGATTCCCTCTGCAGGAAAGTCATAAATGTACCAGGTTGCAAAAAAAGTAAAGGTAGGAAAGGTGGTCAGAGTTCAGGTTTGGTTTTCTTTTACCCTTTCCCTTTATCAGGAGAGTAGTAGCTCTGCTGCCATTAGCAGGGCTGGTAGCACTAGCCTTACTTTTCTGAATGACACTGAGCATGTCCAGTCTTTTAGGCAGAAATGTGCCACTCCCAAAGTGACATTGGTATTATGATATCAGCACTGCTAATCAGAAATGAGCCGCATTGATATGTCCTGGAATCTTGAGCCTGACTTCTGAATTATGAGAATAGACTGCAGTAGCTTAGTGCTTGCATGTAACAAGCCTTTTTCAGATGCTCAGTCTGGGCAGGAGAAATGTTAATTTTAATGGGAACCGTCCACATAGGTTTTTGAAGAGGAACAGATTCAGGACTTGAGGGCAGGTTGTGAAGACTGGAGAGAGGACAGTCTCTCTTGAATCAGCTTGCAAGGGGGGAATAGAACCTTTAAAAAAATAGCAACAGTGTCCTTTTAGGTAGAATTTTTATTATCTGCTGAGACACAATGCCACATCACAAATATTTAATTTTCTTTATGCATACCCTGCATTCATTTACTTCTAAATGTGGTCATTACAATGCAGTAGTGCTGTGCAAAGGCAGAGGCTAACAGCTCAAGAGACTTTCAGCGATATATATTCTTTACAATTCAGATCTCAGATCTGCACAAGCAGACCTTTGCACCTATAGGAAGCCCCATTTACTGCATGGAGATGCCATCTGCAGAGATTCAGTTGCAGGATTACAGCCACAATTTCCTTTGGCTTCAGTGCTGCATGTCTATCTGATCGCAGCATGCACCTCTTTATTCAAGAGTTTTGCCAAATATTCTGATGTTTATTAAACTCCTAATGAAATCTATAATTTTATAAATTATTACCAACTCTGAAAGCACACTTTTGTCTTAAAATATTTGTTCTACAGTTGTTGCAGCTGACTGTAAGATTATTAAAACTGAAAATAGGTAGGAGGAGCAAGTTTCCCCTATTTTCAGTTTTCTTACTCTGTATTTGTGATAGCACTTTATTCATTGCTTTCCCTGAAAATCAGTCTGTCAAATAAATTTTCTTCTTTCTGTGGAGTTTCTATACAGAACAGGAAAGAAAAAATAATTTAAAATAACACACAAAAAAAATGAATTATCAAAAACTTGAGGGTGCTGATTGACAAGCTTGTATCAATAATAAATGTGCAAATAATTGCTAGATTTTTTTTTAATGACTAAGTGTCAGACAGTGACTCTGGAGAGAGCAAAGCTTTGTTAGCTAATGCAATAAAAGTAAAACTGTGATGGATGGACAAACAGAGTGGCATCCTGAATTGATTTTGGTCTTGCTTTATGCATTTCTGCACGAGTACTGGAATGGCAATGGCTGTAGATAGCAATAAGCGTATTGGACAGAAGCTAATGTTGCTACTAGTGCTACTTTACTTAGGTTCTACCCTTGAGTCTATAAGAGGTGATTGTTACTTATTTATACCCTGAATAGTGTATTAAATTAACTGACGGAATTAAAAACAAACCCAACAAGGAATATAAATGCAGTTCTTTTCTGTTGTAGAAATTAATCCGAATGTATGTACAAAGCCCTCTGGATCTCCCCCTGCACTCCCTCCCCTCCCTCCACCCCAATATTTTTTGTCATTTGATCTTGTTTTAAATCTTCATTTAGCTTTAGTCAGGGCCCCTTGAAGGACGCACCAAACCTGATCTGTACCCCACATGCAGCCTGGTATAGTGAACAAGCCTCAATTGAGATGCGAGAGGAAGCAGCGCGAGAGATCCGAAGGGCGATCACAGGTACTAACTCACCTTATTATCTCCTTTACTGTGTGTTTCTTTTTAACAGACATTTTCATTCTTCAGTCTTGAAAGATGCTGAAAAGAACCAAATTTAGGTTTTGTTTACGCTTTCAGTATTTGGAACACAGAAACCAGCAAATACACACTAAATTTGTTCTCAGCACTGGAACAGATCATTTTGGGTGATCATTGCAATTACAAAGAAAAGGCAGGAAGTGCAAAAGAAGTATTTTTTCCATATAACAGAAATGTGCTTAAATGTGAAAAAAAACCTTTTTATTTTTGTTGCTTGTAAATACTAGCCATGTGATGTATTTGCCTGCAAGTCATCCAGATATTGCTGGTATCTTCCATAGGTTTTCTTAGATGTCTCCTCATACTTGTCATGAGCAGTTCTGTTTCCTTTATTCTTTTCTCTTGGTATTTTCCCAATTTTATCTAAATTGTCTTAGAGAACAGTCTGGAATTTCAGTGTCTAAGGCTGTTATACTCAGAGATAAAGCATGTAGAGTTTCATGCTGCTCCAAATAGTGCTTATATCACAACTCATTCTTATATCAAAACAAAGTTTTCAGTATTTGTTGGTAGGTACTCTTTTTTTAGAAGATGTTCCTCTTTTTAAAGCATTGCTTAAGAAGTCTTGCTTTTTAAAGGGCAAAATCTCTTTGTTGTATAACTACCATGTAATTGTAAACTGTTCACATAAGAAAAAACAGTTATGTCTTGAACATGCACTGCTAATAAATAAAATGAGAAGAGTGAGCCATTTGGCTTTGGTCTGAATCCCTTGTAGCCTAAAATAAAAGGAAGTATTTTCATGCTGGAAAATGATTCATTAAGCACTAATGTTCTCTATTTAGTAGGACTTTGCTGTTTTCCCCTTGGCAATATAGGCTGAATGCTCTACAGACGTCAAGGGCTGTCTGTGTCACCTTGAGAGTAGTTCAGTGCCAACACATTGCTCTGCTGTACAAAAAGCGCTAGCAGCAGCCTGTCCTGTATCTTGTGCCTGGAGAGGCTAGACAATTGGGTTTCATTTATAGCCTGTGCAGAAAGAAGAGGATTCTGCGGATGGTGATTAAAGGCACCTCTAAAACTCCTGGTCTGAATTGCCCTTTACAGGCCTATTTCTCTCTATTTGAGAGGTAACCTAAAGAGTCTGACCATCCTTTTCCTGGAATTAGTCCTTGTACTTACTCTCCAGGAGAACTCGGATAGTACATTCATGAAGCTGTTGTATAACTATTGCAAGCACCCAAATAGCTATGGGAAAGATTGCACAAACCAGCATACCATACCTACTTGGGGGATGATTGATGTGCAAATAAGCATTAATGGGCTAAGATCTGAAAACAGGAGTCAGCTATACAGAGCTAGTTTTATGTTAAATATTGTGCAATAGCCCAAACGTATGTGCCTGGGAAGACAGGCCTGTATTTTCTTTAAGTGTGCGATTGTGCTATCAGCGATCTAAATCATTGATTTGTATTGAAGCTGTCATCACTTCAGTGTTTGCACATGGCTTGTAGTAGGATCAAACTAAGGCCAATATTAGGGAGGTGAGAGGGACAATGAATTACAGTGAAACAAATGTAGGAAAGGTACAGGAAGTGTGGGATAAAGCTGAATATGTGAACAGCACAGGGGAACAAAGAGGAGAAAGGGTGTTGAGAGAAAAACTAATTGGAAAAAGGTGTGCAATAAATGAATGCATGCTATGTCTACCATCTGAAGATGAAAATGTTAAATTGTTTTGCTGTTCCAAAAAAGCCAGTGATGTTCTGCTGTATAAAATAAAAGCAATAAGCAAAGATTCATAGAATCGTTTAGGTTGGAAAAGACCTCTGCGATCATCCAGTCCAACCTATAACCTAACACTACCAAGGCCACCATTAAACCATCTGATATCCTTGAATCTGAAAGCATTCAAAGTATTAAATAAGGAGGACTGATGAAAGTAATAATGGAAGAAACAAGAGGGCGAGCATGGCTACTGAATGATCATTATGAAATAAGTTTAAAATAACTAATATTTTGCAAGGGGAGCCTAGTAGAACATGCCTTACAGCAAAATGAAGGCTGAGAGGGACAAGAAGGAAGAGATGGCCACAGTCAAGAAATGCCTGAGAAGGGTAAACATCAGAAAAAGAAAGATGCTGTTTAAATTTTTGGGTAATTTTGGCAGAAGATTAGGTAGATACATATTTCAGCTAAAATTAGAAAATGATGTCTAATCAGGAGAATGGTAGAAATTCACTCATAATAGGATATTTACCTTATCTTGTCTAATACTGGACTAAGAAGCCCTTTTGGGTTGTGCATGGGAGACACGGGAAGTTTTAGTAATACAAGTGCAGGTCATGGAGGCAGAACTATTTGATAGTGTTCACTAGATAAGCTAAATTCTGTGACAGGTCTTTTTTGCAGCCCCATCATGGCCAGGCTGGTGGATAGAAAGAGCAAGCAAAGAGTAGTAAGTCCTTAACCAAATTTCCGGGAAGAAGTTTGAGACAAAAAGCCTGAATGCTTTAATGGTGGAGCACGGTCAGGTTTTGAAAGTGTTCCTGGAGTACTGTTGCCAACAGAAGCAGAGGTTGTCTTGAACTCATCTCTTTTCTGCCTCAGTGTGTGCAAATCCACACTAGGATTAAACTTTAGAAAGGATACATTAAAACAGATGTCAGAAAAAAACACAGGCTCCAATTGATCTCCTGTTGAAATAGGTGGAAGTGTTCCTGTTGCCATGAAGAAAATCTGGATCGTATCTGTTCATGTCCAGTATGTGTTGAATTGGGTTGAGAGATTTTCCAGTGTCTGTGTCTTAAACCTTCAGTTGTACTTCAGGTGTTAAGTAAAAATTTTGAAGAAATGAAGGAAATTTTCTGATATATTTTCTTTATTTTGTAGAAATGAAAAGAAAAGGCTGAGGACTAGTAGTTTATAGTAAATAAATTTAAAGAGCAATTGAGATAAAAAAAAAAGGGGGGACAGAAAAAAGTATCAGTCATATTCAGGTCTATGGCAAAATTAAATTAAAAATCCCAGCTTTTATCCTACATTTTCCAGTAAGTTTTTATGGTAATTATACATGGAAAGAAAAGGAGGAAAGTGAAGTTGAAGACAGAGAGCAGGAGGCTGGGTTCTTGTATTTGAGTGGCAGCCATGCTCTATATTCAAATTTTAGCTTCTTGGGAAGCATGAATATGGTTTTATTGAGACCCCGTATAAAAAAAACAATTAGAGAGAGATAGAGAAATAAAAATTAGGCAGCACATTAGTAACTAAGTCCTAGACAAAAGGGGAACAGTGAGAATCAAAAGTGAGCTCTTAGTGTGATTTTATGTACTTTAAATACACAAATATTTATAACTCTGTTTTTAATGTAGATAAATTGAGGGTATGTACCATGCATTTTTATATATTTATTTGTTTTCCCTCCCTCTCTCTTGCTTCATCCTAGGTCGTATTCCAGACAGTCTGAAAAACTGTGTTAACAAAGATCATTTGACTGCAGCTACACATTGGGCCAGCATGGATCCCGGAGTTGTTCATCCAGAGCTTAATGGTGCTGCATACAGGTAAGCATGCTGCAGGTGTAAAAGAAATACTTCCTTAATTCAGAGGTAAGTATTCTGGAATAAAGAAAAGACCTTCCTAAATGAAGTGTTTCTGGATTAGGCTTTCATAAGTGTTGCATTCAGGAGGATAATCTTGTTTTGCTAGTTACTGAAATCAGTCATGCAGTGCATAAGTATGTTTCCTTTTCTTGGTGGTTAGTAACATCTGAACAATATACAATCTTTTGTATGTTCCACTGAAACAATTCTGGTCATCTCCAGTGAGTGCACTGGAAGTTTATATTCTTTTTGCTGAGGGTACTGATACAGCAGTAGGTTAAAGAAAGACTTTCAATAATAAAGTATTGTTATGTGTTTTTGTGGCCTCCAGACACGAGAGAACAAATAATTCAGTAGTGAATACAGTCGAATAGCCTGTTTAGTTATAGTTATTAATAGTTTATGACAGTATGTTTAAAGTAGTGTTTTCTAAATTTTGCATTTTATTTTTAAGATGTTCTTCTACAAGCATTTGAGGGAATTGATCAATGCATTCTCAATCAACTGTGAAAGCAGCTTTTAATAATTAACAGAAAGGGACAATTTTTTTTTACATTGAGTATGCATGTCCTTAGTTTGTTTGCTTGATAGTCTTTCTCTATCCCTTTAGCCCCAGCAGCTGTCCTAGCAGCAGATTTTTCCCAGTAGCAATCTTCACGCAACTTTTATTTATAATAACGTTTTAATATAATAATATTTTGCAATTTTTTATCTTCCAGTATGGTATTTACTCATAAGTAGGATGAAAGTGACTGAGAAAGCTACAAACAGCTGCTGAAAGGCAATGTCTTGAGGGAAGGGACAGTTAAATACTTTATTTTTTTTTACCTCTTTCTCCTAATCTTTCTGCTCTTATTCTTCTTACATCTTTCTTATCATTGTTCTTCTTCAGGAGGACTGTCCTGTACTTTTAATGACTGTAGGAATGCTTTTTGTGTTATCCTGTATGCGAACCCAGCTGTGCAATGCTGAGAAGTGTGGCAAGGCTCTCAAGTCCCAAGGAGTTCTAGCAATCTCTTCAGAAATTGGTTGAGAGATGACAGAGGGAACATCACCACCCTCTGCCATAATCTCCTCATCAGTAAGCTCACCAAAGGAAAAGAATAACTTTGATTTGCACGTATCTCAGAGCACATCAAGATACTTATGTTTGGAAAAAGTACCCATAGCCCTAAATATCTGAAGAAGGCTGTTTTTATTTGCTGGAGTGAAAAGTTCAAGTACATGTATTCTCTTCCACACAGCATTTGGTTTCATTGACTTCATTTTGAACTACTCAGGGCATATCTGAATGCAGATGAGGCGTAAGGGCAGGCGTGCTTGAACTGGGGGTAATAACTCCAACCACGTTGTGGCAGTTAAGCACAGGGTTGTGTGCCCAAATAAAATGCATTTGCTTGTTCTATTCTGGGGGGAGTCACAAGTCAAGCAGAAGCAGGCTTCACAGTTAGAAATGGATTTTAACTTTGGAACATTTGGGGAGTTAACGACTTACAAGGTAAAGACCATATGTATTTAATATAAACAGGATAAGCACAGTACTGAATGCCTTTTTTAGACATTGTTTCAGTCAGTTTTTTCAATAGAGAAGATAAATCGTAAGTTAACTGTAGCTTCACAATTGTTTTCAGATCCAAAATAAAATCACTTTGGCAATTTTGAGAGAGACGTTAGAGTCATACAAGAAATCCTAAAAGCTTCTTTTTGGAGGGCTGATGGAGTGGTCTTTGAGTATGGGTGAACGCGGTCCTTATTTTGTGCAGTATAAAATATATGGAACTTGAAGCTCAAGCTTTATGAAGAAATCGGTTTCAGTAGCAGTGTTTGCTGATGCTTAATTCCTAGCTGTATTAAATACAGAATTTGAACTGATTGAAACAATTTTTTCTGTCTTCTCTTTGCAATACAAGGTTATGCTCAACTAGATGAGTTCTGGAGTCTTTCACAGGCAGTGTGATGTTTCAGATGTGCTAATAACTGTATCATAGTCATGTAATTGCATTAGAAGATAAGACCTGGGATAATAATTTATATGTTAAAAAATGCAAATAGCTCTTTCAGTGAACTAAAACTAACAAGGCTATTTAATTCGGGATATATCATTTACTTGAATTTTGATAAAGGAGAGAGCTCTTAAATTATCAGATATTATCGCTAGCAAAGAACATTGAGCATTCATCAGCAGAATATAATCTAGATCTTCTGAATATCATCATTTTCTATGGAAAACAAAACCATTTACTACGCAAAAGGCAAGACACCCTAACACAAAAGGTTACGGGAGCAGGACCTATCCCATGAGCACAGATTAACTATATTCCTGAGAAGGAACTATTTGTAATAGTCTTGGTGAAGCAGAATAATACACCCTGCTTTTGTGTTACTGCTGTGAATTTGTTACCAAGCTGCCTGTTAAATAGCACCCTGCCATTTCCTATGTCACAGAGAGAGCAGGTTATAGGAAAAGTGAAATTTCACAGCCAGTAAACAGTAGTCGTGCGATTTTTAGGCATCTTGACGTATCTTTCTGCCTTCTAACAGGTAGAAGATGAGAATATCCCAGTCCTTAAGAGGTACTTGGATGAGAGTAGTTAGATAATGGTAATCATTCAGGAGTTACTTCACACCCAGGTATTTCACTGGTCATTTCCAGACTCTGCATGTAATGTAACATACAGCATGTGCTTAACAGAACCACAGGATGGCTGAGGTTGGCAGGGAGCTCTGGAGGCCATCTGGGCCAACCCTTGCTCCAGCAGGGCCACCCCGAGCAGGGTGCCTAGGAACACATCCAGGCGGCTTTTGGAGATCCCCAAGGAGGAGACCCCACAACCTCTGGGCAACCTGTGCCAGGGCTCCGGCACCCGCCCAGCACAGAAGTGCTGCCTGGTGGTCAGAGGGAGCCTCCTGGGCTCCAGCTTGTGCCCAGCGCCTCTTGTCCTGGAGCTGGGCACTTAAAATTTAAGTGCTTTTGGGACAGACTCAGTTTCTTGTACAGTGCTTAACATAGTGAATTCAGGGTGCTTCTGTAATATAAAAAAATACAGGAGGTTAACATGGAAATCAAAGTTGCATTTCAGTTCCAATTAAGAGAGCTACTCTAATTTTCTGCATAAAGACTGCACAGGAAATGGGAAGGAAGAGTACGGAGTAGCAGATGAGAGGTAACTGACCTCTAGCTTCTGCTTTTGCAAAAACTTAATTCAGTGGACATTTTACCTGGAAAACATTCTGACTTATTGCTGCCAGAGGAGGAAGATTGGGAGCAACTCTATGAAGTGCGAGTCTGCTTCTGAGGAGAGGTGCTGGCAGATAGAATCCCAGTTATTATAACTCAGTGTCCAAGGGAATTATTTTTATATACAGAACGAATATCTGAAGTCAATGCAGAATAACAGATGTGTAGTCTGGACTGCTTACTGTGCCCATAAGATAACTGCTAGTGCTTCTGGTCTAGTTCTGTCCAATTCCAGGAGGGGAAGCTCTGACTTTTCCTCCTGAGGGAAACACAGTTGTAGAATTTGCTCTCTCCCTGATCTGTCCCTGCTCTAGTGTGTGTGTGCTTGGGGAATATGGCGTTAGAAAGGGGAGAGTCTGTGCTGGAAACGGTTGCTGTGTTGGGCTTATAAACAGAAATTTTTGTCATTTCATGTTGTGTTTTTTACAAAGCACCTTGAGTAACAGATAAGCTGTTTCAAAATTAAATTTGAATAAATAAAACAATACACAGTTGGACAGTTTTCATAGGAATCGAAGCAAATTTCATTAATAAGATTCAAATGGAAGTACTGAAACAAGCAACTAATTCCATTAGCAACTGCAAATTAATTCTAAAGAACCTCTCTGGAGAAGGAATTAGCATAGGAAGCCCTATAAATATGTTTACAAGTGGGAACAAAGTTCTCTGGCCTACAGGTGGTGTGGTCTTTCACATCCTGGTTGTCCATCCCAGGTAACAGCCAGTGTCATGATCTGTAGGAATCTTTCCCAGGACGACCAGGCCAGCATACAGTGTCTTCATTGTCACTGCCGTATCGTATAGCCATGCTGAGCCCCTCTGGCACAGTGTTTATAAAAAGCAGTTCCCATGATGTTTCTGTGGTGGAAAAAAAAAACAGATAACTGGGCTTTCATCCTGCTTTCCTGGCTGTTCTGCGTAAGTTTTGCACTAATTTTCTATCAGTTTGAGGGAACTTAGGGTAAGCAGTACAAACACGCATTACTTTAGGAAAGATGCTACTGAAATGGGGTGAAATTCCCTGAGGGATCCATTGTGGAACTCTGAGGACATGAAAATCACCTGCAGAATAATGTGATATTTGAAAAAGCTTGCCTGGACTACACGTGCTTTTTCTTCCGTTCAATTTTAAATAAATACTAGGCTAACAAATGCCACAGTGAATAAGTGGTAGGCTTGTGTGTTTAGGCTTTCAAAATGCTTAACATTCTCACTAAGGAGTTTGTTTAAGCAGAATACAGTGGAAGAGAACAAGGGATAAGTGTGCAGCTTTATGATGGAGTGGGGTGGGGGGGACCAAAAAGGGGCAGTGTAAGTGGCCAGCGTGGGATAACTTGTAAGCTGGTATCAAGGTACTTGGCTGAAGAGAAAACAGTTTTGTAAAAATCATTCATTTATAGCTGTTGTTTATATGTATAGGCACCAGGAGATAAAAGTGTTCATCAATTCCATCTGAACTTGGGGACGGAAACAGTAGATGGGAAAGATTTTTTTAGCCTGGTAGTATCAGAGCCATCATAAAATGAAGCTGAATCGGCGGGTGTTTTGTTTGTTAAATTCCAAAAATTCCTAAAATTAAATTCCTAAAAGGGCCATGGTGTTCATCTAGAAAGAGTAACAAATCTTTCAAACCGTCCGTAGTGTTTTGTGTTTGCATCTTTCTTTCTTGGAGTCTGCCTAAAGCACTTGTCCTCTGTATAACTAGGACTGGTTCTCTTTCAGACAACTACTGTGGCAAGTTTGGAGCTAAAAAAATTGGTCGGGTGTAATAGGCATGAATTTGTCATCTTAAGAGTGTGGGTGTGATTGCTCTTTTAGGGGGCTGTCAGAAAGCTCCGATTGCAAGATTAAAGACATAGTTTTTCAAACCACAACAGTGAAATTTCAAAATTTTTACATGAGAATGAAGGAGAAAAAACTCCAAAGGTCAACTTGACGAACAGTCATAGCGGACAGATACGTATTGTGCAGACCTAGCCCGAGTTGTTTCTTGCTGAGATATACTTTGAGAGGAGGAGTTGTTTCCATTGCTGTGCTGTCAATCTTGCTATTAAATTGGAAATCAGAAAAACAAAACAAAACAAATCCTAGCAAATCTTTATTTCTCATTTGGGTAAAACACAGCATGTTTTCCTTTGTTTGACAGCATCCACATATGGTATCTCATCTTGAGCTTAAACAACTGGTCTGAAAATAAACCTCTCTGTACCTCTAGGAGGAGGCAAGGTGGGCTTTCCTGTCAGCCATCTCTTGGTTTTAACGTATGTTCTTACCTTCTTCTCTCAGCAGGTATCCCCCAGGTGTTGTAAGCGTGGCTCCAACTGGCATACCTACGGCAGTAGAAGGAATAGTCCCCAACCCCATGTCTTTATCACACGGCCTCCCTGCTGTAGCCCACCCGCCCCATGCTCCTTCCCCCGGCCAAACTGTCAAACCAGAAGCTGATAGAGACCACCCAAGCGACCAATTGTAGCCTACGAAAACAGCATTCCCAACATCGGAGATTTCAACTTCAGCGTGTGAAAAAGAAATAACCAAACACAAAACCCTGGATTTTGATTAAAGGCAAAACCATGAACTTACAGGAGGAGACGATTATTGTTTTAGAAACTGGTCCAATATACAGTATAAAAGGAAAAGGTGGGAGACAAAAAGAAGATTTGGAAACATTTTTTCCTCCGTATAAATTGTAGTTTGTCCCTGTCCAGTGGACTGATTCACTGTTTCTGTGTCCTATGGGTTCTTTGTTAAGCAAGAGAAGTTAGTAGTTAATTATATCATGAATGTACTTGTCTGTGTACAGTTTTTAGAACATTAAAAAGGGTTTGTTTGCTTAGCTGTCAACAAGGAAAAACATAAGGGAGGCACTCAACAAACCAATTTTGAGATTAAAAATCCTTTCTTTTATATTTTAAAACATGCCCAAAAATGAGGCAGTTGGCAAACTTCTCAGGACAATGAATTTTTCCCATTTTTCTTTCTACGCCACACAGTGCATTGTTTTTTCTACCTGCTTGTCTTATTTTTTAGAATAATTTAGTAAACAAAAGAAAAACCGTTTCTCCTAATTTTGGCATGAATTCCCTTATTTCAAAATGAAGACAACCTTGCAAAGAGATTTTGAGGAAAAAAAAGGTTTTGTATAAACGAGCATTGTGCTTTTTGTCACCAGTTAAAGTATATATTATTGGTGGTATGCGAAAAAGGCACTAGACTACTGAAAAGTAGCAGCATTTCATTGCCTACATTGATTCCTTCCTGGTAATGTGGTAGGCTAGCAATATTTTTGGTTAAAATCATGTTTGTGACTGTAACCATTTGTATGAATTATTTTAAAGAAATAAAAATCCCAGACAAATATCATATGTGTAAAAATTTTTATTTCTAGTAACTGTTTATTCAACTTTTATTAGGTTTCTTAGCTGTAATTTTTAAACAGATGCTGTCAAGTATTTCATTTCTAGCTTTACTTTGCTCTATGTTGTTTGTAATACCGTCTTGGAAGCTTGAAAAATAATAAAAAAAAAAATTCTTTCCATACCATTTTTCCCTTTACATTTCGTAAATGTTGATCTTTTTTCCTGTGTTTCTAATGGAGTTTGAAATTAAGATGGATTTTGATTTGTACACCGGCATCATCAGCTACAATATGGTAACAGCATTTGTGCTACCACTGTGGGCAGAGCAGAGCAGGTACAACAGCAACACAACAATAATAATAATAATAATAAACGTCTTTTGCCGAAGTCCAACATGAGAAGTGTCCATTGTTTTATTTGCTTTTGTGATGATGGAAGCCTGCAGCAGGACATGATTGTATTTGCTGTATTGCAGGAGCTCGTTTTGCAGGCAGAAGTGTTTTTATGGCAGGTTTTCGGCTAGAAGCTGTTTTGGCCTTACTGCACTCCTGTTTGGGATGTCCTTCATCCCTGCACAGTTCAAAGAGCAAGTTTAGCTGCTGCACGAAGGAAATAGAGGCTGGGGAGAAGTGAACCTGGAGATAAACCTCCTAGGTTGTCTCTTACCTGCTTGTTCACCATTGATCTGAACTAGGAACTGCCCACCTGTGGTTGTTGAACAATTTTTATGGGATCCTTGAAAAGTTCCTGTCTCCCATTCCCACCAGTTTACTTCCTGCCTCCACTTCTGTTCGGAAAATGTCAGGAGGCTGCAGATCAAGAAAGGCTGATAATTGCAGGTCTGTGCCCAAGGAATATATAAAGTAAAATTTTGTCTCCATGGAAGAATGGAAAGTTTTTTCCTTGAACTTCTAGAGCCAAAAATGTCATCTATTGTGGTTTATTTGATGGTAAAATCATTCCTGTTCCCTCCAAAAACAAATCACAAAAGAGCTGTAAACTGCAGGTTATCCGAGCAGAGAGACTTCAAGTCAGCTTTGTGGCCCAAAAAATGGTGCAAAAAATCAAATCTATTCTCCTGTAGTTGAAGTGGATTTTCATATTTTATTGGTAATTCAATTTTTAAGATGATTCTTTGTAGGGCTGAAGAAGCTCCTTCAACATTCGTAAAACGTTTAACATCTGGCTGCCAAGAATTGCTGACAGTTGCTAGCAAAGGAAGCAAATTTCTAGAGGAAAACCAGGAGGTTTTTTTCCTTCTCTTGCATCAGTTTTGACACAGCTTATGTAAGTAAGCTTTGTTTCCAGTAAATCAATAAATGAAAAAAAAGATGACACCAGCATTTACAGCATGTAGCTCTGAAGCTTGTCCTTCAACTGTGCACATGTTTGGGCCATCATCCGTGCCTGCTCAGGCAAAGCTTTTTTTCAGGATTTGAGCCTGAAATGCTGCACTGATGGGTGTAATAGGGATTTGCCACTGTGGTGATGCATGATCAATACTTCTGTGCTAGTACTTGAGATATATTTGTCAGTTTTACTGCCGCAGAGTAATCCAGTTTCCTGCTTCTATTGGAGCAGAAGGGAAAAGTCATCCAGGCAATGACAAGACCGATGTGTACTGCTTTCTGGGTTATCATCTGAAAAGCTTTAGAGCAAATACTGGATTTCACAATAAAAAATAAAAGGTTTGGAGTAAATGACTAATTGGAAAAGTGTACCATAATAAACAAAGGTTGTTTTTCCAGACTAAGCTTACATCTTTTACGACTGATTTTGCTGGGTTGTGGAAATGTGATTTGATTTCCTCCAGCTGGTGAAGTATGTGCTAAATAAAGTTTGTGCAGAAGTTAATGGGAAAATACCAAGTGGGTAAGGCAATGGCAGAAGAGGGCAAGAGAGGATGACCTGAGGCAGTGTTGAAAGGTGAAACAATGGGTGAAAGGGGAGGTAATTGCGGTCATTCCAGTTTTTGTTACCTGAATTAAGGGTCTTGACCAAGAAGGCCAACCAGGCTGGAACTGCTGCAGGCATCACCAGCATGGAGGAGGCTCTGGGCTCTGCACAAGAACTGGATGATATAAAAAATGGGCTGTTAGCAGTGAACAGGTACCAGCTGTGCAAATGCAGGGTCGGGTAGTTTGGAGTCAAAGCAAAGACTTGAAGGAGTCAGAAGCTATTTCCCATGGTAGGACTGATTCATTGCCACCGTGGGGCAGCCATGGAAAAAAAAAACAAGTGTGATCACAGATGCAACAGACCAAATATTTTTGGTAGGGATAAGAATGAATCAGTGATGTTACACAGGACCTGAAGCATTTGATTCGTAGTTTTGCTCATGCATCTTCAAAAGGATGAACTCTAGCTGAAGTAACAGCAAAGACAGACTCAAAATGGCTGAAGCTTTGGGGGGCTTGTCAGGCGAGAGGAAATGGGAGTAACTTGGCTTTTTTAGCTTAAAGCAAGGGCTGACTTGGGGCAATGACTTTATAAATAGTAATTAGATGCTGAGGAGGAAGAAGAAACACTGAAGAAATGCTGACATGAACAGACAAGCATAAATGGGGATTAGGAAAAGATGTCTATCAGCAGGGAGGTTCTGGGAAAGGTTTCTAATTAGTGTATCAGAGTCAGTCCTGAAGTTCCTTCAGTTTGTTTGTTCGTTTGTTTTTGTTGTTTTTTAAGATTTTTAACTTCGTTTTTTTCAGTCCAAAATGTGAGGACATTGTTTAAAGGTCATGCAAGGTTGATACCGTACTGACAAGTAAAGGCCTTCTCCATTCAGGTAAAACACTTTGACTTTCTCTATAACAAGCCTCGAGACCTTTTCCGTTAGTCTGTTTTTTTCTTTTCTTTTTCTTTTCTTTTTTTTTACCCACTTACTCGTTGCCTCAGACCAAAGTGTTTTCTTCTCCTCTTATTTAATTTCAGTGGGCACTTTGATAATGTCACTTGTTCTGCTGGAAGGAGAAGGCAGTGCTGCCAGTATTTCCTTTATTCATTCAGTTCACTCCCAACTTTTCTACCTTTTGGAAATTGGAGAGGGAAAAAATAAGGAAAAAAAATGCAGTCATTGGTTTTAAGGGAAGAGAGTAATACTAGATCATTTTTGTCTGACTTTTAAAGCCGTTAAATGTCATATGCTTCTTCATTAAGCCTGATACCTTGTTTTGACTTGAGTAAATCTTTCAGAAAGATTTCTAGTCTTTATATTAAAATGTCAAGTGATTTTTTTTTTTTTTTGCTGTTTCCTTTGATAGTTTGTTTAAATGCAAAATAACCCTCACTATAATTTTAAACTGTGTTATTTAATTTGGCTTTCCCTGGCTCTAAATTCCAGTTATTGTTTCATGTTGAACATGAGGTCACGTAGGCTGACCTGTATTTAGTGAGGATGTTACATTTTAGCCAGTTCTCCTTTGTACTGAGGTCAGTGACACATCTTCCAGGAAGACCAAGCTGTATTATTCATCTGTTTTCTTTTCCAATTTCTGTCATTACCAGATACACAATATTGCACATCCTTTCCTTTGTGGCCCTCTATTTTTGTCCTTTAGAATGACATAGTTCTTGGTTGAATATGGTTATCTTTTGCAGATGAAATTATAGGATTTTTTATCTTCTCTGAGACATTAAGTTGTTATCTTCTTGCCTCTGTTGACTTTCAATTTCCTTGGTAAACTGTTTTCCTGCAAAGTCACAGGTGCTTGAAGAACTTGATTAATCATCATCTCAGTCTTCAAACGGTATTTGCCTTGGTAGGGCTGAGAACCTCAATAGTCGTGAAAGCTCCAAGTTGTGCATATGCTCAAGTGTTTGAAGTAGTCCTGTTCTTGGAGATCATCCTTGCTTTCATCCCACCATCTGCATCTGTTTGTGTGTCTGCCTCTTGCAGAATGCATCCTGCTTGTGTTCGGGGACCCAGAATGTTACTTTTGGAATTTTTCCCCTTTTCAGAAAAAAATGTCCTTTGGTCAGTTCTACTTTTTCTCTTTGCCTATGAGTTCCAGCTCAATACAGACCAGTCATTTTTTAGCTCTCTCCTTGGCTGACCTCCATGCACAATCCCTCACTACACCCAATATTTTATCTTTTCCATCCCCTTTTGAGCTTGGGATCTCTCAGTTGGTATTGCTTTATGCAGTTCCTCATCTGGAATTTCCATTTTTTGTTCAACAGAAACACGGCTCTTAAATCCAGTCTCAGCACTTTTCTTTGCCTTTACATTTCTGCTGAGAGTCATAACAGTGTTTTCTTGAAGGAGCATTGTTTGTATTGGGGGGAGGGTTGTGACACTGTGTGTCAAGGCCACCATAAACAGGCTGAAATATGTCCTTGGGACAATTAGAGGCATTTGAGACACTTCCAAGATGATGTAGATCATTCTTGGAGCATGCCAATCCATTGAAGACATTTGTTACTTGCACAGTCTTTAACTACATCTCTATCCCCCTCTTTGATATGCTGCCTAAAAAGGATAAATGGTTGCCAGTTGGAAGCACTGACTATCTGCTCAAGAAATAAAGTAAGGAAATTTTAAAAAAAATGTATTTAAATTAATATATTTTTAGTTGCAAAGATTTAAAGTAATGAAAAGGAACAAAATTATTAAATTACCACAAGAGCCTTTTTATGTATTAAATATGATGTATTAGAAGTAGACAATTATGAGAGTAGGAGTGCTGTTTCTTTGTATGTTCAGTGACAGCGGAGTCCTTGTATGGGTTTGGGAAAACCTTATGGAGCTAGTCCTCCCTGGACAAACCCTACGAGCTAGGGCAGCAAATCAACCCCTAAAAATAGATCTACCGAGGATCGGACATCTCAGACTTGTGTTTTCAAATCCCTCCAGCCATTTTCAGAAAGTCCCACCCAATGCAATTTGTCGAATTCTCAAGCCAGTTGCCTCCAACACAGCTGCCAGCTTTGCAGCACGTTCCCCTCTCCAGGAACGGAGCAAGCAGCAGTGCTGGCTCTTCAGCACCCTTAAAAGCATCACAATAAATCCCATTAAATTCCCCTTGCTGTTCAGTAGAATTTTGTTTGAGCCCTGGTGTAAAGTTCAGTCCATGCTGTACTACACCACTCTTAAACCACAATGGAAAAGAGTCATCTTTTGGTGTTTTCCAGTAACATTTTTGCCATTATCAGTATCAGTAGCTTTCATATTAAAATGGAGCCAGGGGACATCCAAGTTCTTTTTTGTATGGGTTTTCAGTCAGCTTGGTGTTTGCTTTGTCATGTTTTTTTTAAAAGGCCTAGTGTATGTGAAATGTGTTTATCACATTATGAAGTTATGGTGATGCATTTATCTTTATCTCTAAGTGATAGCCATTTGTAATTAGCTACAAGGCCATCACTTTCCGTTCCAAGAATGAAGTTGAAAGCCTGTCCTTTGAAATGGTTTGTTGAAATTGGAGATTTCCAAGAATTCATATTCTGAACAACTATCTTTGTTTTTTTCTTTTCCTTCCACAGACCAGCCATTGTAAGCACAGGATACAGCCTTTGTATTGTGAGAAGCACAGGTAAGAGATGGAAAATCTCCACTGTGACTCAGTGCTTGTTTTCAGACGTTTTCAGCCTCTGTAAATTCTAAGTAGAAAGGCACGGTTTTGCATCATGTAACTGGAAGCTGAGATCTGATCCCATTTTACAGAAAAATAAAATCCTGAGACTGTTGAAAGACCAATACTAAACTGGGACCTCTTGGCTTGCCACATACATCCCCCTTGAATTTCCATATGCACCCAGGAACAAAGCGTGTCACTCCGGTGTACGTGCTTCGCGATGACACAGGCCCTGGGACCGAGCCGCACCGTTTGGAGAGCGCTGTTCACGTGGTGTGTCCAGTGCTGCTGGGGGCACCACACGGTTTCTGATGTTGCTGCGATTCCCGATGCAATTTAGTTTTCATCTATGATTAATCGGCAGTAGAGCTGCCGAGGATTTGCAGTAGTTTGTGAGGACAGCTGTGAGTCCAGATCTAAGCAGACACTGAGAGTTTCCCTTAGAAAAGGCCATTGACTGGTGGCTGCTTTTAAATCTAGGGTTACCTGTCTGTGCTCCCACTTCTGCTTCTCTTTGGTGACCTAAGTGAAAGCTTAGGAGGAGTAGCTCCTCATAGATATAGTTGTCTCAATTAAGTGCTCAAAGATACAATAGAATAAACCAGGGACAGTCTCTACAGATCCAAGTGTGTATGATATAACCTTCTCATGGCAACGAATCTTATTTTCTAGCTTCAAAATGGGTTCATGACTCAGGAAACGCACGCTGTAGGAATGATGTTACCCAGCGGAGGTACCTGTGTGTGTTGCTTCCTATCCCCTCTGTCTCCAGACACCTACACCCCACTGGAAATTTGTCCCCAGAAGGGAGGGCGAAACTTCTCCAACCGACAGCGCTGTCTTTGAAAAACAGGCTGAACCGCCTCAATAGTCCTCATCGGATAGTTCACCCTCAATACGTCTTCAGTCTCTGGAATCACTCTGGGGAGGTAAGATTCCTGGGAAGAAAGGGTGGTTTTTGTTTAAAGGGGTTTTGATTTAGCATTACAACACCTGCTACATTCAGCATCTCAGGTGCTCCTGCTGCTGCCTCCTTGCCCTCCTCCCCTGCAGGCCCCGTCTCCCCGCTTGGTGGCCACCCCCGGCCTGGCCTCCCCCCAGCGGCCTCCCTCAGTGCTGCCCTCAGCCATCGCGGCACGGCCGGAGCTGGTGGCTTGGAGGGCTCGGGATGGTCCCAATCGGGGCTGAAGCCTGCTGAGAGCGCTTCACTTGCAGAATTCACCATCGTGTCCCGGAGTTGGAAAAGGATAATGGGGCAGACAGCCCGGAGAGATGGGGAAGAAAGCGGTGTCAGCTCCCCCGGTAGTCGCAGTCCGGGTGTTGTTTCCCTGTTTGAATTGCAGAAGGCTCAAAGACCTCGCACCTGTTTGGGAAAGAGGCTCTACAAATGCATTTTTGTATTTATAAATATGTAAATAAATATTTGGAAGTAGTCCCTGCTCCAAATATTTTCCAGGCACAAGTGTGCAGGCAGGTTAAAAACCAGAAGGGCAGCACAGACACCCTAGATGTTTTTCAAAGCCAGTGTGTGGGTCACGCTCTTTGTTTTCCTGCCAGCCTGAGATTTTGTGGAATACGTCCTGCTGCTTTTGCCTCCTGGAGATGTCTCGAGTTACAGCTTTCCATCAGGGGCTGTTTTTTTCTTTTCTCAATAGCTCCAGGGGCCCTCAGAGGGAAGTTTCCAGTTCCCGCTCTTCCTCTCTGTGGTGACAGCAGTGCTCTTGGCTGGCTCCCTCCAGACAGCTTTGGTGCGTCCAAGCCTGCCCTGCCCTCCTGGTCCTGTTCCCAGCAGTGCTGCTTGTGGCCACGCACCTTCCTGCTCTGCTGATCTCACCTGCGGGTGGCTGTACCTCTTCTTCAGAGGTGCTGGGGCTGCACACGCAGGTTCTGCAGTGGCTGTTGGTGGCGTTTCCCTCCCTCTCCCTTGGCTTTCACTCAGAAGAGCAGAGAATTTGTTTTGCTCCAAAACAATGATCTGAAATAGCATGTTTTAGGATGTGGTGGGAATTTCCCATTCTGGAACAATGAGAAACATGGGCAGAAGTAGATTTCCTCTGCTTCTCCCTGTCTTTGGCAGACTGGACATTAAAATGTGTCTACGTGTTAAAATTAGGTGTGGTAACAATGGTTATACATCATACAATAACATCATGTCCAAGCAGAATCAATGCACACAATGCAGATTTTTAACCAGTTTTTATTAATGGAGCACTGGTCTTCTGAATGAAAGACTGTATATAGTGCTATGGAAAATACAGCATGATGCTTTTCGTTTCAGGATCACAGTGTTCATGTTCATGTGGCCATGCTGAGGTTTAACAAAATATCTGAAGTCTAGATTTTGCTTCCTTTTGAGTACTTCAGAATCTTAGTGCTGATGTTCTAATATTTGTATTCATAATTTCATTCATAGTTCTTGTGGCCTGGAGGAAGTCTGGCTATTTCGACTGTGTGATGGGTCAGGGGAAGGTGAGTCTCCCATTGCCACTGTCTGGAGGCAGGAGTCTTCACTGCAGTTGGGAGGCTAGCTGGAGGTCCGAAAAACATTGCTGGCCCCTACCCTGACAATAGACAATGGTAATATACTTGCTGCATGATAAGATAAAACAAGTATCCCCAGGCCTTCCTTGTGATGTGACAGTTTTCAGCTGCACAAGCTGACTTCCTGGGATGTCCTTCAGTTTGCAATCACTTGCTACAAGGCAAAAGCAAAAATATTACCTACCAGTGAAGTAACAACATATTGTCCAAGAATGTTAAATATATAAAAATGGTACGAAAATTACAACAGATTGACAATGTATATTTTTCTCTGATAGGCATGAAAAACATGAATAGCCATGCAATATAGCCTGGTGGTCCCATTTTACAGCAAGGGCAATGTATTTGTTATTTATAACAGGTTAATCAATGATTAACAGACATTACAATTAATGGTTAATTGATTGTTTTAGACTTAGTTCACACATGGCTTGCAGCAATCTGTAACATTGCCTTCACACTGTAATGTATTTATAGCAGTTATTAATCACACACTAGTGTTTTTTAAATGTTCCCATTTTATTAGGTGTAACCAAATTTTCAATAGCACATCAGTGAATTTGAGTTCTGCCTTCACATTAGCAAAAGGGAAAATATAACAAACCAGTTAACTTGGCCTTGCTTTCTTCAATGTCAGAAAACTATAAGCTGCATAAATTGGAGGCACTACCACATTATGAAAGCAATTTTAAGAAAAATGTGCCATTTATGGAAGAAGCACACTTAAAGATTTTTGTAATTACAAATATTTGTACTGTTAAGTGAATTGCATTAAAGTATTTGTTGTTGTTGCTTTATTTCCCTGGAGGACTCTTACATAGTGGGAGCTTTGTTATGCTGATAAATGTGCCTGAAAGCTTTATAATGTACTGATGCATTGTAATGATAAATAGATCTGGTTAAGTAGTAAAGATCAAACACACAATTAAACAGACTGTAATATACATCTTGCTGAGCAAGGGAAAACAATAGTGGAATCAGTAAAGATGAATACAAATGGTTTTATTGAACCAAGCAAAAAATATTTTCTTATGCCTACAAAATGAGGAAATCTGGCCTGGTACTTGCATAAACAGAATTATAAAGTCCTGAAACGTATAAAAATTTCTTTAAGAAGTTCAGCATTTATAGCCGATGGACAGGGCTTTCTCCAAGCACTCAGATTAACGGAGATGTGCAACAAACCAGAGGTTAAGTGGCTTGGCACGGCGTGGGACTGCTCGGAGAAGAGCCTGGGCACAGCGGGCAGGGCTCGTGGGTCTGACACAGCAGTAAAACCAACAAAAACATGTTGCACTTGACAGAAATATTAGAACTCAATATTGGCAGCACCTGCTTCCATTGTCCCAAATTTCCTTTCCTAGAACCTTTCCCAGCAGGGAGGCTGGTTCACACTTGGCAAGGTCACAGAGGTTTCACGCGTCTTACTGCCATTTGCTCTTCCAAGTACCAGGAGAAAATGTGATTCAGAAGGAGAATGCTGAAAGAGGGAAATATAGCTGTGCATTACTCAAGATTCACAAAAATAAACCTTTAGCATGAAGGCACTGAGAAGGACTTTCATTCAAAACTCAGAGCAGTACCACTGCAACCTGCTTGCAGCTTATCCTTGTCCTTCCCAACGCTGAATTACTCTGAAGGGTGTTTTAAGTGGATTTCCTTTGCAGGGGTACCCATGGCCAAGTCAGTGCAGTAGGAATTTTATAGCTCATTGTACAGATGCTATGGTGAAATAACTCCTGGAGGATTTAGAATTAGGCAGGATATAACAGCCAGAAGAAATAGCTAATTCTCCTGGATCGACTTTATGTGGGCTCTTACCCTACACAGTGCTTTGCCCACCTGGAATAGCATAAGCAGTTTAGATTCCTTTGCAGTATCTGGGAATTAGCAAGACTCAGGGGAGAGATCAAATCCTGCTTCACGGATGCCGACAGCCAAACCCCCAAGCCGTGTGCATGCTGGCCAATTATCGTGCAACCCCCCCGCTGCTCGCCAAGTCCTGCTCTACCACCACAGCCTCCTAGGAGACAAAACCCATCCGCCTCGTGGCATGGGCTGCTGCAAACATCTTTGCCAAGGATGTACAGCACGGCACGTTCCAGCCAGCGAACCTGTTATTTCTCATTCACCATCCACTGCTAACTACTACAAGCTTTGCACGGCCTCCAGGAAGTCGGGCTTATTTAACGAGAAGCAAGGGAGCAGTAAATGCTTCCAACTTCTGGAGTTTAAGGGGAAAAAGGAGTGGCCAGAGAAGGTGGTGTGCCCCCATGCATCTGGCTTCCCACACCCGCAGCTGCAGGTGTTGTTCAGCGCAAAGAGCCCTGCAGGAGTTTGCAGGAATATGCATTAGAATAGAGCTGTTTTCATCGCTGTAAGAAAACTTGTTTCTACCCCAGCAGCTGTGAATCACTCCACAAGGATGCCGCTTAGGTGTCTGAACACCTTTCCAGACCCGGGCTGTAGTCCTGGGTGTTGCTGCAGCCCACGGTTGTACCCGTTCTGCACCAGCTCAGAACTGGCCGCAGAGAGAAGCCCAGCCCTGCAGCCACCGGGTTGGGTTTAATCGGGTCGAGCTGCTTCACGGTCCCTTGACCATAAACGTCTTTTTTTCCCTTATTGCAAACAATGTGACTGCCAAGGCTGGAGAGAAAGTGGGAACCGTCCGGAGGTGGTCGCGGAGCAGCGGTGACAACCCCGCTCGGTGGGAAGCGGGTGCGGAAGGGTTTTGTGATGTCTGTCGCTTTGTGCAGTTCCTTCGTCAGGGAGTTCGCAGCCCAAAGGTTATTTTGGACGCCTGCCTGCTCCCATAAGCTCCGTGCGCTCGGAACAATTTCAGATCTGCGTTAAGACAATAATTGTAATCAAATCTCACGCTCCGCTGCCTCAGCCAGTCCCCTCCGTGGAGCAGATGGGAAGGGGGCTCGAGCCAGCAAGGGTTTTCCCTCTCATCCCAGCACACAACTGGCCCGATGTATTTGGAGAGGGCTTCTTTGTTTCTCCCTTTGGCTCCCCTCTGCTTCTCTCCAGGCGTCAGGGACAGGCTGCAGCTGGAAAGTCGCGGGCAAGGGTTTGAAGTGCGGGAGGGAGGACGTTTTTTCTCTGCTGCCTTCTGCCGCCCCTTGCTCACATACCCAGGCACAGAGAAAGCGCGGCTGGGAGCAGGCAGGCAGAGGAGACGTTTTGTGGGGTCTGCTGATGGAAGATCAGCACGGACGGTGTGAGGTCTGAGCCCTGCCTCCGAGCTCAGCCTGCAGGGGGGCTGGTTACCCTGGGCCCAACGTGCCGAGAAGACCCAGGTCAGATGTTGGAAGAGCAGCCACTTGCGAGCGTGTATTGTGCTCTCCACAGTGGCAGGCATGGCTGTGAGCATGTGTAGATGTTGATGCTGGTGTTACTGGCTTCATGCTGCACTCATTAATTGCATCATGCAGCACAAACAGTGCAGAAAAGGGTTGTGACTTCACTGTTTTGGAAGGGCATCCCTCAGCTCATCCATCCCTCCAGCTTCTTCTGCAAGCAGGGGTTCAGGGGAGACCTGGTTTTGTTGTATGGTCCCTTGGTGCCTCCTTGTGTCACCTCCTTGCATCTCCTCCATCACAAAAGCAGGATGGCACCAGCTGGGCTCTTGTGCCATTTTAACCATTAGTAAGCCTCACCCCAAATGATGTGTTAAATCTCTGGGAAATTGAAGAAGGAGGTTTCTTTAGGAAAAATTTACTGGAATGCATTTGGGTTCCAAAGCTCTTAAAAAAGGCTGGGAGTGAGGAGCCATGGGTCGGACCCAAACAAGAGAATTCGGCTCCTTCGGAGCCCGCGGTGCGAGGTTGCCCAACTGCTCGCAGGGAAGTCGCGGCACAGCCGCAGGACGTGTACATCCCGTTAGCTCGCTCCCTTGAGGAAAGGTCCCAGGGATTTGATGATCTGTTTTATTTTCAACAATGGCTGATGATGTTTCCTTTGTACAGTAGCTCTTCTGTATTTTCTTCCCATTTTGGCTTACTAGAACAGGAAGTTGCATGTAAATGTTAAGTGGAGTAGCTGCTGAATGTTTAAATTTTCACTTCTGTCTCATACCGCATCCTTAGAGTTCAAATTCTCCCCCTTCCCCCTCCCTTAGGTTTTTTTAAGGCCACTGAGGCTGATTGTGGTTTTTTGCGTTATATTGGTGGCAGAGTTTGTTCCTGTATCCCATTGTACCTGGTGACTAGGATTAATATGGTCGTTCTCTTGAAGGTGATAGCAGTGATCGTTGTTAAGGTAAAAACAACAACAACAACAACAACAACAAAAACAAGGTCTATGCAGACTCTTTTCCCAGATTTTGGGACCTTCAGGACTGAAATGAGCCCCTCCAAATTTATGATGGTACTTTCAATCTGGATCCTTGCCTTATTCACGACTGACTGATTCACCACTGATTCACCAAAACACCTCTGGGGAGTGTTTGAAAAGAAACCTGCTGTGTTTGCAGGAAGGGGGCAGGCAGCACCCACAGGACTGCAGAGGACCGCACTTATCCCGTGGATCAAAAGCCTTGGCTTGGCAAAGCGTCTGCAGACCTTGCAAGGCGCTCAGCTGGGAGCTCCCTTGGCCAAACCCAGAGACTCTCCTGCCCACCCAAATGCCCAGCCACCAAAACGAGCTCCTCGCTCCCACTTTTTTTCACATCTCCAGGCTGCCCACCACCTTGTGATCTCCTCTCCCAAACCCTCCCATTTTTGTCCTTCTCCTCCTTCTCCACAGACCCACAGGCTCCCCATAGGTGTGCTCCCTATGCATTTTGGGTGCTGCCACGAGGGTACGAGGAGAGGGCTGCTGCTGTTGGGGCTGTTGGCTTCAAGGAGATCAGCTATTTCTTGCGCTTTTCTTAAAGGATGTGCGGCAGTCTCACATCCTCTCTCACATAAGCAGCTGTCTTGATGAATATTTGCCCAAATCATTACGCTATCTAGCAGTTAGCCTGCAAAAAGGCCCAGCACCATTTGTGTGGTAATGGAAGGCTTTCTCAGAAATGTTTTGGAAGCAATCAGCTAAACTAATAGGATTTTATGTAAACCAATCTCTTTCTTTAGATCAGGATTTTTTTTTTTTTTTTCTGGAGAGGAGGGTAAGGGCTTTTTTAATAAATGCAAATTGATATTCCAATGAAAATGGAAATGAGGGAAGAAGTTCATCGCCAGGGTAAAATGCTGCGACTTTGCTCTGGCAGCAGCCTGGCTTGTGATGCTCTGCACATCCCCCAGCAGCCGCACCGAATTTCTCAGGTGCGGAGGCGAAAAGCTTTCCTCCCACTGTCACGCTATAGCGAGGCACAGGCTGGGCTGGACTTTTCCTCACCCCACCAAAGCAGCGCTGGAGGGGGCTCCTCCAGTTCTGGACCTCTGCAGAGGGTGACGGCAAGTGGTCGCAGAGAGGAGGCGGTGGACGAGCGGGCTGGGTCAGTTCTTGCTCATTTCTGCTGTTAATCAGCAGCTCCGGTACTGTGTAACACGAGCGTTTTGTGCCTCTCCAGCAGGGGTTGAGGAAAGGATGAGAAACGCTTGGAAAGCTGATTTATGTCGTGTGCTCAGCGCTCCGCTTCTAGGATATGTGCTTTGCACTGGGAAATTGCTCACCACTGAATTCACCTGCTGCAAGGGGCTTTTGCTGCAAACCCTGAACGCTTCCTCACTCGGGACACCGCTGAGTAACTTTCCTGGCTCTGGTCCCGTTGCCTCTCTGCACAAGGAGCTGGAGGGGCCTGGCGTGTGACAGCAGATTGTCCGCGTGGAGCGTGGGCGGGCTGAGGCTGCTGCAGTCAATCATCTAGCTGCTTGCTTGTTTGTATGGACAGAATAAAATAATAACCCCCCCCCCCCCGACTGGTGTGTGGGCATGGTGGTGCTGCTGGAAGGGCTCTGCGAGGAGTGCAGGCCAGCGAGGGCCAGGCATCCCAGAGGATTTCAGGGGAGAAACTGCCACCCTGTGAGGCTGAAGCTGATTTGGGGCAGCAGGGTTTTGGGCTTGTCTGTCTTGCATAGCAAAGGACAGCCAGTGTTCATGGCAGAGAGGTGCAATGGGTCCCCCAGGCTGTGGAGAATACCCACCAGCACACGCATGGACTGCAGAGCCGGTGCAGCCCGGACATGGCAAGCACCAGCCTGGGAATAGCCATGGTGGGGTCACACACCCACAAATGCTGTCACACAATGCCATTTGAACTTGATAACAGTGTACAAGTCTAACAAAAAATATGCAGGAAGTGGGGTAGTGAATACCTTTTTTTCATCATTTATTGTTAGGTGATACCAGGAAGGTATGCAGACCACAAAGGGGAAAGGTAAAATGTCAACATGGCATGCGATCCCTTGGAAAGTCCCTTCTGAACATCTTGGATGGGAGGTGGGGAACAGAAGTGGTTTCCTACCGTACTGGATGAGATCTTGTGATGTGCAGTAACACAGATGCCACAGAAGTGGAAGAGGTCTGGTTCCAGGAGGGATGTGTTTTGGTGGTGCAGGGGTGGTTGAGGAGAGCAAGCAGAGGTCAGTGCTGTATCACACCAGCGCTGATCTAAACGCACCGCTCCAGCTTTGCCAGTGTCTTTAATCAAACCCGTGCCCTGCGGTGCTCCTTGCTGGCTGCACTGCAAATCGGTTATGAATCGTGTCTGGAGTGGGGACCTGAGGTCAGCTCAGCCTCGTAAAACACCTGGAGAGTAAAGGAGGGCATTTGTCCATGGTGTGCCGGCTTGGATGGCAAAGCTGGTTTGAGAAACATCTTCTTCCCTCCAGCCACTTTTTTCTGATCCTTAGTTTGTGCCAAGACAGCTGTTGGTGGTGCTATCCTGTAACTTGATCAATAGTGATTCAGGGTAAAAATTCCTTAAAAAAATATTTTTTTTTGGGGGGGGGATTATTTTTAACATGGGTCACTTCGGTGTGAAAGGCTGGTCCAAAATTCCTCCTTTGAGATGGACTTGCTCAGTGACCTCAGTGTTACAGGAAGACTTTGCTCAAGTTTTGGTCAGGTGCCAGAGGAGGAGTCTAATCAGCACCCATGATGTGAAAACAAAGACCCAACATACAAATGTGCCTGGTGTGTTACTATTGGGCCTGCCTGAACATTTAATAGTCTGGTTTTAATCTAACAACAGAGTACAACTTTGCAACGAGAAGAGTCAAATCTAACATACTAAATATGCATTTATTCAAATGTGTTTTCACATTTGAAACCACATATAACGGTATAGACAACACTGGAAAAGAGAGTATGTTTTCACAGCGTGATCTTTTTCTAACCTTCCTAATTGAAGACTGTCCCAAAAGAGCAAGAGAAGAGCGGGGTGCTTTGGTTTTCCACATTCCTAGCTAGATGCTTTCCATATACAATTCTACGCTTCCAGATAATGCAGATATCACCAACCAGGCTATTAAACTGAACAGTTAAACTGTTACATGGTTTAAATGCTTAATGTGTTTGTCTGGGCTGCATTAAGTTTATATGAATAAAAAGTCATTCTTGAATCACAAAATCAAGTAGCTTTTGTCTGCCTGACATCTCAATCCACCCCTGGAGATACATTCAGCAAGGCCTTGGAAAGTTTGTTTAAACAATTCAGTCTCTGGCAGATCTGTAATCTCAGTATTCAATAAAAATACTACTGAAGTTTCAAACTGCATCAGATTTTATATCTTCTTAGACAGAAAGTAAAATAAACAGAGTATATCCAGAAACCAACCCTGATACTGACAGGGAATGTTAAAAACAGTCTTAAAACCAATTTAACTTGATCAGAAATGGTCAATTGAAAATGTCTTTGATGGAAAATGCAGTTTGGTAAAGTTGAAACAAGACCTTTCACTGTGGTTTGGATCTGCCAGAATAATAATAAAAAAACTCTTCTAAAAAAGGAATCCAAACTCTTTCAGGGGAGGCTGCCTCCAGTTTAAGCTTTTGTGCTTCAGTTGATTTCTGTAAGCTGTGGATCAATGCCACCTATAAAGCGGATATGACAACAATGCATGGACAGTCCTGGAAACATCTCCGTTCCACTGCTTTTTCCTTACTTCTCTAATATACAGCTCTCAGGAGCTCTCTGCTACTTGTGTGAATGGCAGATGTGGGGAAGGAATTCTCTTTTGATTGATTGGTGGCTGATAGAAACACCTGAGAGTTTAGTGCTTGTGCTTTTCATTACAGCAGGGATTTTGGAGGAAAAAAAGGCAATCCTAGGTCTTCCCATTGGAAGGGAGAAGCAACGAAGGGCTGGTGTTCCCTAAATGCAACAACCTGCTTACGCACCAGTAAGGTTTTGAATTTCGTAGCAGATTTTCAAACCTGAAAAAGGGAGGGGAAGGCCATGGGGGGGAAGTACCAGGTGTGAGGTGCACCTGCAAAGGAATAATTTGTTTCTTAATGTTTAAGGTGGATGGACGTCCATTTCAGCAAAAAAGGATGGAAGATGCATCAGGAAGCTGTGGAGTTTTCAGTGCTGGATGTTTTAAAGGCAAGGTGAATAGATTTCTTTCATATATGACATAGCTATAACTGGCACCCATAGTTATAACACCTACCCTGGTGTCTTTGAGTCCTGGTGGTGTGTGGGGCTGAGTTTTTGTCTCATGCGACTCATGTAGGCTGCAGGAGAATCTCATGCAAAATGCAGCTGAGGTGCTTCACATCTCCAGTTTTCTCTGTTGGCCATGTTCTTTGTGTGGACTGTGCAGCACTGACAGATTCCTGCCTGCTGGAGGCGTAACTTCAGGGTATCCTGGGAGTCCTATAACCATTGTGCAGGAGGAGAGACATCTTTCATCCAGGGGGGTGGTCAAACAAGACAAGGAGGTACTGTGTCACCCTGACAATTCGAGGGGAAACAAATTGGATAAACTATGGAAAAGATCTCAAAATTTCATAGACGTAGTTCTGTGCAAGACAGAGGGGCAGGAAGAAAATCGACCTTGACCTTCTGACGCAGTTGAAATGAAAACTTAACGATACCAGACACTCCTACAAGATGGAGAGGCTACTTGTTAGTGTAGGAATGATGCAAATCTGCAAATTATTCTGCTAACCATGACACAAGCTTCTCTTCCTTGCTGTCTTCATGTAATATTAAACCAATTTAATACATTAAAACAATATGCAACAATATTACAATTGCAACCTTTGAATCTACTTAGGTCCTACCTATTTTTCTTCTGCCATAGTCTAAAGTTGTTCACACCTGCAATAACTCTAGCTATTGCCAGCCATCTAAACTCCCTTTATGATCATGGAGATAAAAGCATGTCATCTCAGAGCACTTCATCCTGTTCTTAGAGGGTACCTACCTGTTTCACCAGACACCTACCTTACAGGTGGTGACTTCTGGTGAGGTGAAGCCATTCTGTTCCATGGCTGTCTTTTTACCTCAGCTATAGCTAATCAGAAGAGGATCAAACAGATCTTTTAAATTATCCACCCAAAAATTACTCAGTAAAGTTAAAAATTTTGTAACACTTTCTTGCCTTTTTTTTTTCCATAAAGCAATTATTGCCATCTCTTAATTAAGTTGTCACAGACTCCAAGGTGTGTTGATAACCACTTTACAGGTTGTCATTTGTGCTCTAATCATGTCTCAATGACTTTCTCAGCTGTCTGGACTGAAGTGTTTGCCTGTTTAAAATATTTTGGAATCCATCTACTTTGGCTTTTTTCTAGATTTTCATGGCATTGGAAAGCACAGTTGGACACTTATCCTACTCAGTGGAGTCCTCAATTCTGTTTCCATCTGGAATCACACAACAGTACTTGTGGGGCAGTTAACTCAGCTGAAGAAAGTATTATGGAACTGATCCTCTGAACTTAGTGAAAATCTACTTAAGAGGTAAGTTCCACTTGATCACAGTTTCAAAATCTTTCCTTTTTTGGGTTGCCTTTTTTTTTTTTTTTCAGAAACTCCAAGTTTTACTTAAACAGTTTCCACTTAAGTTATTTACAATATTTGTTATGCATAGAAGACTTATTCTACCAGTCTCAAAGTGCTTCTCAAAAAGCAGGTAGATGTGATTAATTCAATATAACAGTAGACAGTGACTTGATACTGATGCCAGAAACCAAACAGTGAATTACGCTGGTGATCTACCACATGGAAGGTTGTCATCCAATCTGCAAGGGTTTCCATGAGCATCTTTCAGAATTCTGTGTTGCTTGCAGGACTGACCAACTATCTGGGAAGGATAGATGTGTTAAGGGTGGATCCAGGCTGGTTGGTAAGCATCGGGCTGGATACCCCTAAATAGGTCCTTTCTTCCACCGTGTTTCCCACCAGGCTGGATCTGCTCAGAGGTTTGTGGGCTGCCCTGGAGATCAGAGGCCTGGTCTGGGGCTGGGGCCAGCCAGTGATTCACTGAGCAGCACCAGGAGGAAGGACCCCTCCTTGGCTTCTCTGCTGGGCTAGGAAGACTAGCAGGATAGGAGATAATACTTCCACCACCTCTCCTCCAAGCCACGCATCAGAAATATTAATGAAGGTGCAGAGCCTCGGCAACCTGTTCTTGGGACAGGCTCACCTACCTATGTCTGAGACCAGCCTCGACTGATTAGCAAAATTTGTACAGTGTTGTATAATGCTGTGTTTTACATTAGATAAGCATCAAGCACTGATACATGTGTTGCATTCCCACTAGTGCTTTATTCTTTTTTATGTCTTTTATTTTACTAGTCTTGATAGTGGTGCTTCCAGATGGTGAGATCTGTTTTTTTTTTTTTTTTTTTTTTTTTTTTTTTTTTTAATGTCTCTAATTGAAGTAAGTCTAGTATGCAGATAGCTGGTAAAATAAGCTGCCTTTAAGTGGGAAAAACTGTGATGTCTGTCTAATCTCAAGTGCTTTTACAGCCATTAACACCAGAGGCTATATCTAACTGCTATTTTAAATACAGGTCAGAACGGATGCTCAGGAGCTGTAGACAGCAGGGAACAGAAGCATGGGTCCAGACTGTCTCTCCATGTTTCCCAAGTGTGCATCTACTTATAGAATAAAAGTCAGGAGCAAGGGCCTGTTGCATGTTGGCGGCTATGTATCCCATAGTATCCAAACTCAGCCCTGGCTCCTTCCTAAAGGCTCTGGCACAGTGGGCAGAGAAGCTATGGGATATCTCTACAGTGGAGGCACAAGTGTCTGAGGGCTACTGGGCTATCGAGGCACAGAGTACACTGTGATTCAGGTGGCCTGTCTGTGGGCTTAGATGCTGCTAAACTGTAGAAATGGACCCAAAGTGGCTGGACAATGTAATAACTGCTGATCCCACAGCACCTTTGGGAGTCAGGGAATTGCTGCTCCCCGAATGACTATAAATGACTTTCTGCAGGGTCATCTAGAAAATCTGTTGCTAGGTAGAAGTGTGAATTCTGATTTCTCAAGTCATCAGTATCACCAGAACCCCAGGACCATTTAACCTCATTCAATTCACATAACACATTAGGCCGTGATCTGTATTAGGCCCCCAGGGATGGCAGGAGAGCGCTGTATTGGCAGGTGCATTGTCACAGTCTATGAGGATGAGGTTGTACTTGCAAGGCTTTATAGAAAATGTGTCTGCTGTAGCTTTTCTTGCCTTTATTACATTCATCCACCCCACCTGTTGATTCCCCGAAGAAGAAACTTGCAGGAATCATCTGATGAGCGTTTTAGCAAGATTCATCGGTGGGGCTGATGTTCCAGTTTGCTGAGCAGTGCTGGTACTGCATGGATATATCATTTCAGAGAGCTGTCAGTATTTCATACAGCCGCACTCCTTACCGCTGACTGGGAGTTATAGGAATAATGAAACACCCTAGCATTTCCATGCACTTCCAGGCTGATTCAGAAACCCTAAACACTAAAATCTACCCTTTGTGCTATTGACATCTACAGTGCAAGTTCCCATCCAACTAAACTCCAAGCCTAAATTTCAGAGTGAGTGGTTAGTTAAATTGAACAGGTGTTTGGGGGCTGAGGGGGTTGGGAATGGGAGGTAAAAGTGCTCTGGGGTTTTGTAAATTGTCTGCAGCGGTCCCTTGTGCATGGGATAGTCCCTTCTGCAGCCCGAGCCACGCTGCGTTCAGCGGAGCAGCTCCAGCTGGCTAGCAGGTGTGCAGCAGCGGTGACCTGGTTTGGGAGTGACCTCCGCTGACCTCCCCGGCACGCCAAGATAAAGATTGGCCATATGTTCCAATGCGCACTTTTGTGCCGAAAGGTCATCTTCCAAGTGGTCTTAGAAAGAAGCTGCAATCCTGTGGAAAAAATGTCTTGAGATATCCCAGGAAAAGAGAACACTTTTTTTGCGTGGATAGGTAATGTAAAACAAAGGTATTTAAATATCAGGGGTAGTTCAGTGCTGCTCGATTCTTAGCTGTGTCATTAAAAAGCATTTGGGTGCAAAGGCAGGAAAATGAAGCATCCAGCTGAGGGTCCCAGTACTGCTGATAGCACCAAATAAACCACGAGATAAGTCCTGTGCTCCCACAGCCCAGCGTGAAGTACCATCGTTGGGTCTGAGGGCACTCAGGTGTTAGTCCTGAGAAGCTGTTAAAAAGTCCTGGCTGCCAGGGTAGAAGTGGGAAGGTCTGTTTGTAGATCGCATGGTGATGGTTTGTGGCTCCAGTTTTGGAAATCAGGTTTGGCTCTTCGGAGCCCTTTTAAGTTGAAGAGCGTGGGGCATGAGACTCCTAAAACCCAGGTGCAGAATGATTCTTGATGTCTTTCTGCTATTTAATCATCCAATTATATTGGGTTTCACTAACGTTGGTGAAAGTTGAATGCCTTATCAGAAGTTAACTGCTTAAAAATTGGGATCCAAGACATATCTATCTGAACAGGAAAACATTCCTACCTGACTTACATACCTTTGGAAGTGTGAGCAATAAAATGTCCTATGGGCACTTGAAAATTCCGCATGGGAAAGGATATTTTATTGCATTAATCCCAATTTCTACATAGCTGAGACACAAGGTGATGCCTAACTGCAGCTAGAAATAAAGACTCCCTTCTATTCACTCTTTGGAGGTGGGTCCATCTTTTTTCAGTGCTGCCATTCATTCTTGCTTATCAAATTTCCATCAATAAACCTTTCAGTCAAGTCCTTATCTGCAGCTCATAAAACACTGTTCTCTGCCTCACCTTTCCTGCGTGAGAAATCTGCAAGCATGAGTGCACAAAAGTGGTCTGCCAAGGCACCACTGAAAAGAATTTATAGGCTTCCTGCATATTCATGTGGTTGCTTACACAACCTTAAACAATTGTATTACTCTATCTGTATCTACTTGGCTCTTAGTCCTTGTGGAGTTGAGGCTACATACACACAACATTTGCTGTGTTCGCATCAGTACGTGGTGTAGAGCTTCTTGTAGTCCTCTCCCCATGGGAACATCTGCAGTGCCTGCCCCAGCTCCAGGGGTACAGGGACCCAACTTTGTGGCTGAGCTGCTGGCATCCGTGTGCACACGTTTCCTACCACCCGACCTGGAGGAAAATGGCTCTGACGACTCATTTCTCACATGGTCATTTTTTCCTACCAGACCCAGTCATCCTGAAAGAGCAAACTGTCTACAAGCCCCTGCGCTTGCATTACCTGCTTAGAGTCAGCTTAGACCAGGGGAAATCCACGCCCTTCCTCCCTCTCCCCCGGTGGAGGGAGGATGTGTGTCTGTTGGGAAATAGGACAAGGCAACTGTGTTGTCTGTTGTGCTTTGGTGGCTCTCTCTGGGCTTTTCTGCTGGACCTGCAGTGCCAGAGGGGAGATGGGGGTCTGCTGTGGAACAAGAAGCGGCACTCTTGGCCAAAGAATCATCTTGTCAGCAATCAGGCATGCTGCAAAAAAGGGAGACGTTGGTGAAAGATATTTCTGAGATGTGTGTTTCTCTGTCAGTGGAACAACTGAGCATGTTATTCTTGTGGTATAAATTAAAGCTGAGCTTTGTGGCTTTAACTTGTATCAAAGCCAGGCAGAGCTCAGGGAGGGAGCTTTGAGTTAAGTACTCAGATCAGTCATATTGTAAAACCTCAAAACTGAGCCAAAAGGCCACCTCGGTTCAAGCTCCGGAGGGGAAGCAGGAGTGTACATCATCTGTGCTCTGTCTTTGCTGGACCCAAGGTTTCATTCACGTGCTCCAACAACACCAGTGCATGACAGCCCCTCCACTGACAGATAGCTCAAACGCTTGTTTTTCTCAAAGTGCAGTGCTGGAGGTGTTGAACTGGGATAACACCCAGAAATGGCAATGGGAAGCACATCTATGCTGACATACAGTGTGCTTTTTAAATTTTAGGATTGTCTCCCTCTTGGCCCCTGGCACTATACCTCTAGGTGCACTGGAGAACTGGAGTCATAGTTCCTGAAAGTCTGTGTAGCTTTCACATCTGCAGACTCATCTCTGGCCTCAAGTACTTGGTATGAAGGCACCTGCAAGTGCATCTGAACACCTCTAGGCAAGGTGAGATGACCGTCTTTTTGTTATTTTATAAAGCCATATTGTGCTCTCAACTTACATGCTTCCTGCAGATCCAGCCACATTCCCTCAGGAGCACTAAGTAGAACAGGGAAAGGTCCAAAGAGTGGGAACAGCAATGGAAGAATGAGGGCCTTTGGAGCAGATCTTCTCCAGGGTTAGGGTTTGCTCAGCTGAGTGTGAGGATCTTGACTCACTGAGATTTCACACAAAGTGAGAACTAGTAGCACCAAAACAATCCGAGTGACTTTTTTCCCAGAATGTCACTGACGTTACTGGCATGGGCTGTTACAGGGGTGGATTCAGAAAAGGCTTCGACAAACTGTCAGAAGGCCAGTCCATGGAGATAGCCGAACAGCATAGGAGTCCGAATGCAACCTCCTGCTTGAGCTGTTGCTAAACTGGTTGCCAGAAATTTGGCCAAGAGTTACATCCTCTCCTTCCCTGTGTGAGTCACAAGACACCGGGCTCTGGATGGACCTTTGCTCTGACTAACATTCAGGCCCTAACATTTGGAGTTTACCTGGCAGCAAGTCCCAATGATATAAGCAAAAATTCAAGTGCCAGCACTTGTCAGGGATGTGACATTTGTTTGGATTGTCTTGGTTAGTGTCATTTTCCTTCTGTATATTGAGTTATACACCCTAGTATTGTTTCTGCAGTAAACCAGTCACACCCTGCTAGCATTTTTGTGGCCTACAGATCTATTTCCTTGATTCTTGCTCATATATGGTCATGAGACTGAGTAGCGACAGCTGGGGTTTGAGAAAGCAAGTAGTGATTTTCTGTATGCACAGGAGGATACCTTCAGAGAAGTTTCAATTTCAGAAAGTGCTGACCTCCGAAGCCTTTTTAAGATTAGGTCAGGCTGGACAGCTCAAACCAGAAGCGTCCGAAATAACCAATCACTTGAAAAGCTGGCACTGAAGCCATCAGAAATAAGTCAACTCTCTCATAAAAGCTGCAGATAGTTATTACCTGCATAAAATATGATTTGCAAGTTTGCTCTAATCATTATGCAAATGAAAGTTAAGCCCTCACTTACGGTGTGATAGATTCAATGTCATTTATCTTGTATAACAAAACTGATTCATTAAAGTTTTCTGGCATTTTGCAATCAGTAAAGCCTGATTTTGCCTCTGTGATGGAACAACTCATGGAATAAATACAGTGTTTCTCAGTGTGCATGATAGCGCTGGTGCAGCGTTTGTGTTTTTAAATGTTCCTTTAATTGGAGAGAGGTGAAACATCATAAACTTTACAGCTTTGTCATTGAAGATGGGTGAACTGGAGCTTCAGTTCCTCTGTGACTACTGAGACATCATTTTTAGCTGTAGCCACCAGGGTTAGGTGTGCAGGTCACGCATGTCGTTTGGAAGGGTGGAAGATGAGGTGTGTTGCAGGGTCCAGGACAGCCCTGTCCACTTGTAATCTTTCCCTTTGTTCATGATGCTGCCAGCTGCTGCTGTAGTCTGCTGTCAGTGCCAGGTCCTGGGCAGCTGTATATCTGCTGGGCTCCTTCATGGTTTTGTCCCCACCTGCACAGCACAGAGCCCTGGACCCGCGTGGTGGGATTGCCTGTATCCGGTGTCCCAGGGAGCACCCACCAAAGCTCTAAAGCAAGACCTTCTCTGGGTGTGGAGCAGAACCAGCAAGCTCAGATTTCCTGGAGAGGGGGAGGCAAAGTTTTGCCAACAAACCCGACTGTTGCCTCTGCACTGAGGCAGCTTTGCCTGCTCCTGGAGCAGGCACAACCTCCCTGGCCACCCCAGTATTTCTGCAATGCCCACACCAGAGCTGCAAGGACAAGGTCAGCAAGCAACCTTTTTCCTTGCTGCCAACCTACATCATTTTAGAGGAGCATCCATCACCTGTGAACAAAAAGTACCCCTAGATACCCTCTGTTGTTACTCACTAACCAGCTAGCTTGGTGCCCTCTGGGTTTCTTCTTGCTGGTCACCGTTGGGTGATACCCACAGGGCTGGAGAAGATCAGAAGGAACGCCTGGCAAACACGCTGCTGTACTGCTTCCTTCACGGGCTGTATTTCCTTACTGTGAATGCCCTGTCCTGTAGGGCTGTGGATGCTTCCCAGAGGTAATTATATCGGCGAGCATCACATGCCTAGTTTAGATGTGTCATATCACAGCTTGAGTTCACTGTGGAGACTGCAGGGCCTTCAAGGAACATGGTGTGTGTCCCTCCATTGCAGGGGAGATTTTCCCTTCTTGTGCACCCATAGCCCATCCATCAGAGCAGCATCCCAGCCTCCTGAAGTGCCATGATGCATGCCTGGACGCTTGCTCTGATCACACAGCTGAAAGCCTAGGATGCACGGGAGCACCAGCAGCACCTCCGAGTGGAGGTGCAGGTGCTGTAACATTCACCATATGTACTGAAAAATACCATTCCCAGCCATGAGCCAGTGCAGGTCTGCTCTGCTGCAATCCTGACAGCGTTTGCAACACTCCGGTCGATTCACTAGTGCTGTTTGTTTGAACAGGGAGCTCTTTTGTTGCTCTATCAAAGTCTCGCTGACATAGCCTGCGGCTATGAACAAATGTGTGGCTGCAAGCTGGAGCATCGAGGAGACAGGAAGCGTGTTCAATATTGATAAAGAGCAGAACGGGGGCTTGTTTAAATTGTGCACAGACAACTTTTCTATAATTAAGGGAGCAACAGACGTGATCCCTTGCCTACAAATGAAATGACTAACAAAAGCAGGAGACGCACATGACATGCAGCCTGATACACGCCTGCGAGCAGAAGTGATCACGAAGGGGACCGGAGATAGATTCCCGAGGCTGGGCCGTACATGCCACTCATTCCTCTGTTTCCAGCTGGCAGCACGGGTGTGTGGAAAACTCATGCTATGTCCTCAGTCATTAAATAGTGCGTGCTTTGAGCTCTAATTGGATGTGCAGCCCCCTTGTATGAGGCCCTGCACAGCCCCTAATGCACTTGTTCATGCTGGAATGATTCAGCCTGCAAACGGAGCACGTGGAGGGACCGAGTCAGCCTCTGTACATATCCTGTGTTTGTTCCTGGGAAATGTGTGCCTGTGCCTTAACTCTTAATTAAGTGAAGACTTCTGGGCAGTGAAAAATGGGCAAGGGAACTGCTGGGAGAGGTAGCTTGCTTGCTGCTGGAGCTGAGGGTGGTATTTACTTGGAGTACTTCTTTGTGCCTGATGCATGTAGGTCACAACTGCTGTGTGAGAGATGTGCTGGCCTGCTGGCTGGCCTCTTACAGACACCGCTTGCTCTGTCTTGTCCCTGGGAATGGGGAGGTGTTTCTTACTTTCTTCCTTCTAAGCTTTGGGTGCCTTTCACCAAGCAGAAACTTTAAAACATATTTGCAAAATGCAGGCACGTCTCACCTCGCCAGGCCACTTTAAGTCATGATCCCACTGTACAAGCCATGCCGAAACACACTTGTCTCATCCCGGAGCCCCCTTGAAGTCATGGGGATTTTGTTTCAATGTTCTTCTGGCCACTGATGGTTCAAGCACACTGATCTGCTCACAGGACGTGGTCCAGCACGGGCAGCCTGCTCTCCACGCAGATCTCATCTCACACTGTTTAAAATGGGCACATGCACCCAGGTCTGTGCCAATGTTGTAATTTAGCAGCTGGCATCTTTAACTGCTTGCAAGTGGGATCAATCTTTTTTTAATCATTTATGTTTAATTATTGTTTCCAGCTAACTCTCTTGTGTTTTATTGCTAGCAAGTTTCTAAAGAATATTTTTAAGCTTGAACTGAAAAGCATAATGCCACCCAGCAAAGAAGAGCTTGTAACAGTTCAGTTAGGAGACTTCTCCCATGCTTGGAGCTCTTAGGCAGGTTGAGGGTTGAATTCACTGAATCATTTCTGGAAGATATCAGTTTGGTGATGTTGTGAACTTGGTGAAAGTGTGCAGAGAGCTAGCCAAGCAGGGATGATGGTAGGATCTAGGGTGTCACTACTTAATGTAAGGTGTCGGGGTTAAAACACACACAGGAAAGTAAAGATTTGGGTCCTCCAGCACCCTTCCCTGAAATAAAAGTGGTCAAGGAGCCGGTGAGCTTGGCTCTGGCCAAATGCACAAGATGTCACATGTCTCTCTGGGTACAAGGCATGGATTGCCTTTCTGTTGTCCTGGAAGAAGTGCTTTCTCCAGGGTCACTCTTCAAAGACCCCTGCTGTTGAACATGGCCAAAAGGAAACCACAGACTCACAGACATTTTTGGCACCCCTTTAATTTCTCATTTAGTAATTAACATTTAATTGTTATTGCTCAGTATAATCACCTTTTCTGCTCTCTCTGATGTATGGAGAGAACAAACATTAAAGACCCAGCTGATTTCAGCTGCCTGATATAAGTCATTCCCTTCCATTTTATAGGATAATTCAGGTTGGAAGTGGCCTCAGGAGGTCTCTAGTTCAACCTCCTACTCAAAACAGGGTCAGCTGTGAGATCAGGGCATATTATTGTGTGTCATACATTGAAGAATGTGTTTTTGTCACAAACACTGTATTTGCTGATGGCACAAACATGTTCAGTATTTGCATGCCTCTCCTTGCACACCTGTGCTATACAGGGATGGAAAGATAGAGCAGGCTCCTTGCTCTCACCATAACGTCCCCACAGGTTGTGCAATGTGGCATTTTGTTTATGAATGACTTGGGATGTCAATGGGTTCAGTTGCAACAGACGTTACATTATCAGCCTCCATCTATTGAGAAGTGAAAAATTATGGATGCCAACCCCTCCTTCACTATTCAAGGCGTGAAGGAAGATGATGCTGGTAATTGGGTGTTTGATGTCTAAAGGAGGAGGTTTGTAATCCATTGCTATCACTGACATGATGGCTCTGTAAAACTCCAAGCCACGATTTATCTCAGCCATTTAGTATCTGTGTGGAGGGACAGAATGGCATATTCAGGATGAGCCATTATGATCTGTCTGTTTGGGAATAGAGAGCGTTTTATAATCTTCTGTGAATGTTTTTTACTTTAAATGAAGGAAGTTAATGGCTAAATTCTGCAGAGAAATAATGTTGCATGCCTGATGTGGAGCACCGTTTGAAGGACAGTGCTACATGAAAGCTGAAATTGTCTTTCTCTTTCAGCATGGTATCTGTTTTCTCTTAATCACAAGAATGAAGGACTAGAGTTTCAGCCTTAACTGTTAATTTCCTGTCTATTGTCTATTCAAACAAGATCCTGCTGTATCTGCTATAATAAATACATCTAGAGACATGCTGAAACCTGGGCCTGCCCTCTACCCCTCTCCAAGGGCAGCTAATTCCTGCTATCTGGGCCACCCTTTCCTCTCTTGCTCTGAAAGCAAGAAAGAAAGTGACATGCTGAGTATTAAAAAAAATGGGGGCTGAAACACCAAGGAAAGGGCAATAGAACTGAGCTGAAAGGTTGAGGAACAGGCTCTAGCATACTGATAGGAACGGCTGATAGAGTCATGAGGAGAGCCCAGCACTCTGCCCATGTCCCACACTAACAGCAGTGGTTAGTGGTAGAGCAGGACAGAAATATTTAGGACAACTTGATAAAATTAAAAAAAAAAAAAGATCGAAGGTGACATCTATTTTGTATTTCTCATGAGAACTTTTGCTGTTTTGTTGTTGTTAGTAGATATTTTGGAAAACTTTAGTTTAAAATAGCACTGGCTTTTGGTCTGACACACCTCCATTTACTCTTATTGGTCATGGGGAGCTACTGAGAGGGAAACATTTTTTGTAAATGAGCTAAATAAATGTACATAGCTTGATGTGATTTTTACCCCCCTTTTAAAGCTTACAATTCTGGAAAAAAGAACAGTGATCTTATAGGAATCCAAAACAGTGATGTTGAAACTCCTGAATTATTCATATGATCTTATTCAATGCACTGTGATTATTTCTGATGCTTCAAACTCCTGGATAGCTTTTGATGCCTGTATTATTTCTATGTAAATTTCAGCCATTAGTTGGTTTTATCAATAAGGTTCAGATTGAATCATGCCTCCCCTGCAAATTAATGCAGACTTGACAAATGAAAGAGAAGATTTAAACTATCCAACCACAGGCTGCTGGATGTGATTTTAGAACAAAAACATATATGTATATATTATTTCAAGATTTAGAATGTGGTATCTGAAAATATTGGCAAGTACAGGGACATTTAGCAGATTGGTACACATGGAAGAGCGTGCTAAACTGCAGGCTTGGAAAGGTTTTAAGATGTGCAGGTAGAGTCCTGGTTCTGCCACAGACTCAGGACCTCACTGCTTACAGGCTGGAGACCAGCAGGTGTTAGACCAGCTATTGACCTATTGTCACTATATCTAATCAAACCACAAAAATTGTTTTCAAATAATGTTAAAGATCAGATTTAAACTCATGAAAGCAGAAAAATAAGAGAGGGCTGAAATTGTCACTCTAATTCACCCTAGTGTGCCTCTAGGCTGTCTTTTGCAGAAGTGGCATGTGTCATTGATTAAAGCCTACCCAGCTCAGAGGCCCACTGGGAGCAGCATGGCACTGAAGGCTGAATTCTCATGCCCTTGTTCTTTAGAGACTCTGCTGTATATTATTTGATTTCATTATTGTAACGGTAATTTATTTAGGAATACTATTTTTTTTTTAACTACCCATGCTTTTCTCAGCAAAAGAGGGGAGAAGAAGTGACTGGCTTTAAAGGACGGAAAGTTTTCTGAGCAGAGCACAGTCAGTGCAGTGACCGATTCAAGACTGCATGTACACAGGGTTGTACCTGCAAATCTGTTTGAGCAATTCATTCCCTTAAAACCATGATGAAACTGGTTTAATTAATAGTGAAAACTTACGTCTGGCCTGGCCCAGTAAGCTGTGGGAAATGTTCTTATGGAAAGCAAAGGAAACCTAATTTCCCCAGCTATCAACCCCTACAATGTGTCAAAAATAAATAGTGAATAATAAAGGAAAGCCTGAGCAGCTGAGGCTAATATGGACCATCAGGAAGAGCAGTTTTGACCTCTTCTGAGAATATAGGACAGCAGGAAAATCTGGGCATGAATCTGGTCTCCTCTAAAGCAGAACAACATCCATCTTTGTTGCAGAGACAAGTTACGCCTACCAGGTTGCAGATCCAGAGGCTTTCATAAGCCTGCTCTCCCTCTAAAATGTGCCATCCTCCTCTTCCATTGCACTCCCTCCATCTTTCTCTCTTTTTTTAACCAGACATTTAAATCTCTCCATCAATGCATGCTCCTTCCCTGGCTGGAACAAGAGTGGCTGTTGGGAGTGAGCCCTAACGAGAAGAACAAATTTAAATTTTTATAGAGCAGCGATCCGTCAGCCCCACCAAGCCTGTGCACTAATCCTGCCTGGTCCACAGCTGGCTGGAATGAATGTGAAGGCTGCACAGAGGCAGTTATTCAACATGCTCTCTGCAACAGATGCCTACAAGGCCTAATCCCCCTGCATTACACAGTATTGTGCTGTTGACAGGTGCACGAAAAAAGGGGGTGGGATAGGGAAAGTTGCTTGCAACTAATTTCTACTTAAGCTGTTTTTCAGGGCTTTAACAGAGCAAATGTTCTACAGCCTGTGGAAGATGGGTGCTTGAGCTGTCTCAGATTAATTTAAGGTTTATACCTAAGTCTCTAATGATTACTTGAATCAGAGATGACTGAGCAAAGTTAATCACCATCTCCCCTGGCTGGATTTTGCTCAAGAGAAGACCTTTTGCCACGTGGGAGCTGGGTCAGAATCAGTGTATTCAGCTGTATGCATTGCCGGGGAGGAGTGAGAGGGATTTAACCCAGTTCTTTCCTTGATATTCTCCCATGGTCAGTGCAGGCAGCTCTGCCTTGAAGGACTCAGGTCTGTTGCCTTTAACATCTGCTGTTGTTTACCATCCCCCTCCTGGGAAACGACCACAGGCACACCAAAACTGCTGGACCACACAGCACTTGGGGGCTAGAGATGCAATATAGCAGCTTACATTTGCCTATCGTGGACTGCCCTGACTCATCTCACCCCCTGCACTTATTTTCTGCTCGTTGCTGCTTGGAAACAGGCTCCTGTATTTCTTTGGTCCAGCAGAGAAAATATTCTTGGCTGCAAAGCTGAGCCTTGCAATCTGGTCCACAGGCCAGCAAGCTCTGGTCAGCTTCCAGCCACAGGATCTTTCAGATTTGGGGATTTTCTGTTGAGGGTATTCCTGCTGCCTCTTCAGATATTGAGAGAGATGCATTTTGAGAGTGGTTCTTGCCGATAATCACTGCAAAAGGAGAGGAAAAAAAGCCTGCAGTTTACTACAGAAGCTGCTCCTGAGCCCTGTGGAAGGCTGGAGGCTGAGATCAGCCCCTGGACCTATGCCCAGAAATAACTGGCCATTGGTGTGCCTACAGTGTTTTGGGGCTCATCTGTCCAGCCAAAAGGGCAGCTGTTGCCTGTATTTCCACAGGCCAGAGAGTAAAATATCTAACTAGACAAAGAAGTCAAAAAAGGAGATTTTTTTCTCAATACATTTATAGACATGTTGAAGAAAAAGGCTAACACTGTTCAGTTCTTACCATCTTGATTATTTTTATTATTTTATGGGCATCTGAAACACCCCATCCCTATTTTTTTTTTTTTTTTCTCTCAAATGTGACAAGCCTTGAGTGTTACAAGGGAAAGGCCTGAAATGGGCATACATGTACTGTGGGGATGAGGGCACCCAAAGAAATGTCTCTACGTGTGCGCAGTGAGTTGCTGGAGCACGCCGCATGCTGCAGTTGGCTCTGCTGGCAGGTGTGACCTCTGTGGGCATCAGCTGCTGCACGTCATGCTCAGTTCATCGGTGGCCTCCAAAAGACATGGCCCTTCCCACCAGCTGAACAGGGGGTCTTGGTTCTCTCTCTGCAGCATCTGGAGGAGAGAGGGCTACATGCAAGCTTGACATGAGACAGCAGTGTGCCCTGGGAGCCAAGAGGGCAAATGGCATTTTTGGGTGCATTAAACACACCATAGCCAGCTGGTCAAAAAAGGTGATTCTCACCCTGTATTTAGTGTTAGTGCAGCCTCACCTTGAAGGTTGTGTGCAGTTCTGGGCTCCACAATATAAAAAGGATGTTGAGGTCCTGCAAAGTGTCCAGAAGAGGGCAACAAATCCGGTAAAAGGGCTGGAGGCATGTCCTGTGGGGAGATGCTGGGACACTTGGGTCCTCTAGCCTGGAGAAGAGGAGGCTGAGAGGCCTCGTAGCTCTCTGCAGCTCCCTGAGGAGGGCAGCGCAGAGGGAGGTGCTGGTCTCTGCTCCCTGGTCACTGATGACAGCATGCGTGGGAACAGCACAAAGCAGTGCCAGGGGAGGTTCAGAATGGAAATTAGGAAACGTTTCCTTACCATGAGGGTGCTCAGACACTGGAATAGGCTCCCTGGAGAAGTGGTTGATGTCCCATGCCTGTCAGTGTTCAAGAGGCATTTGGATAATGCCCTCAGTAATATGCTTTAACTTTTGGTTAGCCCTGAAGCGCTCGGGTAGTTGGATTCAATGATCTTTGTGGGTTCATTCCAACTGAACTATCGTATCCTATCATATCCTGTCGTATCGTATCGTATCCTATTCTATCGTATCCTATCGTATCGTATCGTATCCTATCCTATCCTATCCTATCCTATCCTATCCTATCCTATTCTAAACAGGGTCAGTCACGCATATGCAAACAGCCAGAGGGTTGCTCTTTCTCCGTTTTACATCTGTTTTTTCTTACTAGGAGTGAAACCTCAATGAGGAGCTGTTTAGCTGCTGGGCAGATTGCAGGTCCCACTCCCTTGTGAAGACACTGAACCTCTATCTCTTTCCCTCCTAGAGTGGGAGCAGCAGGTCCAGGAAGGGCAGGCTGGTCTGAAGTAGTGCAGAAGAAAGGGTTGGTGTCAGTGCTGATTTCTATACTGAGAAGTCTTACTGGGTTATTCTAAGCACGGGGGATGCTGTTCCAAAAACACAGTTAGTTGTGCAAGTATCTACTTCTGGGTGGTGGATAAATGCTTGGGAGTCAAAGACTTATTTGGACAGATTGCCATGTTTTGTATTCTAAAGTTCTGTCTTTTGGGGTTAAATGGCCCGTATGTGTCTCCCGTATGAGCAAGTGCTAGACTTTTTTTTTTTTGTGGCTACTCCTGAATGGGACCTTGGAAGAGATCCAGATGTGCTCCTTTTCTGGGTTGAGGCACAGAGAAATGATTTTTGTATAATGAGTATTAAGAAGTTCAAGGTGAAAAACTTGTCCTTTGTCCAGAAAAAATTGAAAGCTGTTGATGAGAACAGATACCGAGAGAGTGCTGAAATACAGCTGCCACTACTCCAGGAGAGGTATCATGCTCTTGCTTTCTGTATTGGCTGCGCTATCGAGATTATTATTTTGATTTCTGAAGGTAATCAGAGAAACAGAACTTTATGTTTTAGAGAACATGGCTCACTGAATTGAGGATCAGTAAATTTCTCACTATTTTGAATGGAAACAAACTCCCAGGCTCTCTAAAGCTATGGATTGCTTGGACACTATATGAGCACGAGCTGGTAGATTCACTTTGTATTTCTCTTGAAGTTTCCCCTCCTAACTACTGTTTTTTTCTTCCTCAGCAGCTAAAGTGCTACATTTTGTTCCTCTGTATATTCAAATTTAATATTATTCAAAAGATGAATGACCATTATAATTACTGGATGATTTCTAAAAGTTTAGAAAAATTGCTTCAGGACTTCCATTTCAGAAGGGGAAGGTGGGAGAAATCAGGTTAAAAGCAATGGGCTTCAAGAAGACAGATGTCAATAAGCTCAAATTTAGTAAATAAGATTTCCCAGATAAGGCTAAGGGAAACATAAAATAAAGTTGTCAGTTCCTCAGAGTAAGCTAAGGGCACAATACAAACTGCCCTAATGCAAGAATAGGAAATTCAGTAGGTGCCAAGCTGGGTAAATCATAAAGATTTTTTTTNAAACACAGAAAAAAAAAAAAAGGGGGTCAGATTTCTAAGAATAAATCTGAAAGAACAGCACAAGCATTCAGGGATAAAACCAGAAAGGCTGGAGCACAAAATGAGACCTCAAAGATAACCAGAAATAATTCTGTAAGAACCATTAATAGAACAAGGAAGATCAAAGGGGGGATTGGCCTGCTACTCAATGGAGAATGAAAGCTGTCTGCAGATAATTACAATAAGCTTGAAGAATACCAGAGGAGAGAAAAAAAAAAATTCCCAGAGTATCTTGGGAATTATAGTCCAGTCAGATCAACAACAGTTCTGAGACAAAAAAAAATCAACCAAAACAAGTTGTCCATAACTGAAAAAAAAAAAATTGGAAGATGAATAGCAGTCAATACAGGTTGGTCAAAAATGAGTTGTGTTAAACCATTTTAATTTTCCTTGCTGCAAAACAAACCACTGTGGATTAGGTTGGGGAGGAACAAATGTCACAAATCTTGATTTTAGGATTTCAGCAGGACAGGACATTTGCATAAGCAAGCCTAAGAAGGCATTGGAGGAAGCTTCTATAATATAGGTGGGAAAATGGTCTGATTACCATAAACAGAGCAGCTTTCAGTAGCTCGGTGTCAAAGTAGAAGGAAGTACCAAACAGGATCCCATGTTGTCTGTCCTGAAGTCTGTTCTGTTCAATGCTTCATTAATGACACGGGACATTCAGCTGAAAGTTTGCTTGGTAACTTTGCAGGAGACGTAGAGCTGAGAAGCACTGCAAGCATATTGGAGAGAGGGGTTAAATTTGTGTGATAAACTGAAGAAATGTCTGAAAAAATGGGGTTAAATTCATCAAGGGGCAAGTGCAAAATACTCTTAGGCAGAAACTCTTTGCTATGTAAATAGGCTGGGAAACAACTGACTAGAAAGCAGTTCTCCAGAGAAGTATCTTTGTGTTACAAAGGATGAAAAATTAACTGAAAGTAGGCAATGGTGTGATGCTGTGAGAAAGACAAAACATCCTACTATCAGGTTCAGACAGGAGCGCTCTCTGCTCTGCTCAGCATGGGAATACAACAGTCAGGTTAGATCAATGAGTTTTTAAAAGAGTTGTGATGACCAGGACAGAGTTCATTATCCTCTTCTGATAAAGGTTGTGGTTTCTTTCCTCTTCTGATAAAGGTTGTGGGGTTTGGCTTTTTTTTTTCTTTTTTTTTCTTTTTTTCTTTTCCTTTTTTTCCTTTCTTTCTTTTTTTTTCTTTTTTTTCTTTTTTTTTTCTTTTTTTCTTTTCCTTTTTTTCCTTTCTTTCTTTTTTTTTCTTTTTTTTCTTTTTTTTTTCTTTTTTTCTTTTTAAACCCCTGATCCACGAGTGAAAATGGAAGGAGCTGGGGTTACACAGTGGCAGAAAAGAAAGGGTGAATCAAGGTCTTCAAGTACATAAAAAGCCATTTCAAAGAGGAGGAGAGAGTTTCCTGTGTTTGTGGTGGTTAGGACAAACAATGATGTGCTTAAATTAACATAGGGAAATTTAAACTAGGCATTATGAAAACATCTCAAAGGGTAAGGACAATAAAGCACTGGAATAGATTGCTTGGAGAGGCTGTGAAGTTCCCATGACTGTAGGGTCTTTAGGAACAGATTGGACAAACATCTGTCAGGAATAACATAAACCCATACCACCTTCGACTAAAGGCATCTTTGATTCCTGCCAGCGTTATTGTTCGATGGCTCTCTGTGCAAATCTAGAGATGTAAGTGACTTACTGGGAGAAATTCTCCTGGCCGTGCCATTATCTTCTTCCTGAGAGGGTAGTGGCTTTGCATAATTCAGTTGGTTTATTGCTGTTCACTTATGTGCAATTAAATACCGGAGGTGAGCAGGGGGAGGGCACTTGTCAGACCCAGTTATAGGAGGGCTTGGCTCCAGCTGATCAAAGATGCCATGATTTGGATGGTACACTTTCAGTTAAGGCAATGTGATGCTCTTAGTTGCTCTAACTCTTCTGCTTGCTATTCTCTTCTCTAAATATGTTGTCTTTATCCGAGAGAGCCTGGGGAGATGTAAACCTCTGAAGAAATTCTCCATATGCTGATGATTTTCAGGGAACTCTGCCATACATAATTTCTGATAGGAATGTTTGAATAGAGAATTAATTTACTTTGGGTTCTTGATTATTCTGTCTTGCAGTAAGAAGAGTATTGGCATCAGGCTGAAAGTTAAACAAGGCGCTAGTTTCTCTTTTCTTTCTCTCTGATCTTCACATTCACAATAGGACTGTCAGAAAGCAATGCAGATGGGATGTACGTGATCCCAAAATTTGTTATTGTGTAGCTGAAGTAATCTCTTTATTCCAGGAGCTTCTAATGAGTAATGAGGCCATGTTTCATATAACTCCTGTTAACATGGCAACATATGAGCATGCATCCGTCTGCAAGCAGAGAGGCTTTAATAACACACAAGCAAATTACCTTGCACATTTCTCTCTGTGAAACAGCAGACTTCTCTTAGGAGAGATAAAAGGCAAGAGCCCTGTAAATTGCTGAAAAGTGTCATAAAGTGAGGAGAGGGATGAATTAATCAAAATCATGACACTTGAAAAGATTTAGATCCATGGATTTTTGGTCCAAAACATACAATCAAATTATAAAAGATCACAGCCGTGGCCATCGACCCTCACTGAATGAATCCTTTCTCCATGACTTCTCTTTGATTTCTGACAAGGGTCTGTCTTCACTAGGGCACCGGAGAAGGCAGAATTCACCACATAACTGGGAAACTTGTTCCAGCTGTTTGAGGACACGTTTATAATGATGATGATTAGTTTGATTTGACTTGTCTTCAGTTTCTGAGCAGTGAATCTTGCTACGTTGCATGCTCTTGTGGATGTTTACAGACTGTACCGACGCTGGAACAACATAGGCTACTATAGCAAATGATAGGCTAAATTCTGTGTGCTTTCTTTTGGAAAAAGGCTTAACTAAGACAATAGGGCATCTTCTGAGAGCACAGCTTAACTAGTGGTGGCCTTACATGATACAACAGTCTGCTTACAGGCACAGCTCCTTCCTGCATGGTAATGCTTTGTTGGTGTAGGAATTTGATGCAGGAATTGGGAAGCTCTCTAGATAAAAGGTTTATACCTTGCTCCGGTCTTCCAAGGAATGAAAATTCCAACATTTAAGTAGTCCCTACGTTCCTATTCTGCTTTATCTTTAATATTTTTTATTTTATTATCTTCTTTTTAACAGAAAAATGGCTACAACAATGCTCAGTTAAATTCTATATTCACGTTTTTGTTAGGATTTGGGATAGTTCAGAACTAAAGACTTTTCAGGCTCCTCTTATGGAGAGCTACACAGTCTCTTAGTAGGAGTATAGTGTCACAGCTCAATCTGTCAGACTTGATTTAGCTGCATACACTAGGTACCCAGCTGAAATACAACCACAAATAGATGAACCATAATTACTAACCACATCTGAACTTTAAGCATGAAACAAACTTTATTCAAACTCAGGGGATGTCAGCTTTTGCCATAATTTGGCAAGTAATGTGGCCAACTATATTCAGCCAGTATGACAGCACCTTTAAAGACAAACCAGCCCATGAATTGCTTTCAAAGGTAGTATAGATTTTGTAAGTACACTAAAATAGATCACAGTGACCTCTTAGATATGTTAGAAGATATTTAGATAAAATTTTAAAGGACCTGAAGTATTTGGCTATTCATTAAACATATAAATCCATGTGATCTGTCTTTGCCCATCTGGAGACTGCAATGTTAATGAGTTAACTGCCTGAACATAGTCTCTATAGAGTCACTTGGATAATTTGGAGCAGTGTCATTTCAAACTAAGGATAAATACAGCTTTGTATAAAATGAGTTCTTGTTCCAGCAATAATTGCTTGTGTGCTATATAAGATGTTCTTGAATCGCCCCATCAGACTTATTCCCAGAGCAGTAAGTGATATGGATTTCCATAAAGGGGCAGTGCATCTACCAGTCGATTCACTAATTTTGTGGGGGTGTTGGCAAATGGAATCATTTTACTTTAGCAGTCAGAGACTCTTTTTATGGCAGAGAAAGCAGTTAGTGGAAAAAGAAAATGTACACAATTTATATCACACTTCCATGCTTTGGGTACCAGTAAAACACATTTCCCAACATTAATGAACTAGATGTTATTGTGCTCATAACAAACCTGTTTTTATAAGCCTCAAGATTCAAATACGGAAATCCAGACTCACCAAGGATGAATCTTGCCAAAAATGAACATCTACTCTCCTGATGCTGTGTGTCTTGACTTCATTGTCAAAGACGAGTAAGATGTACTTTAGAGCATGAGATACCTGATATGTTTGTAGATGAGCAAAGAAAATATTAATATTTAACATTTTAAATGATTTATTAAGAAATTAATAGTTTTGTAATAGTAGCATTAGGAAAATCTGTGAATTAAGAAAAAAAAAAATCTGATTGGTCATTAGTTGACATTTAAATCTGGTGAATTGGGTTACCCCAGTTAACCCATAAAGAACTCCATGCTTCAAAGTTCTTGGATGGAGAATCCTATGTACAGGAAGGTTTGATGCAGTGGGATCTGTCAGGTCAGACAAAATTAAATTCTTCCCAAATCAGAGGGAAAAACTAAAGGTCCTTCCTTGGTGGAAGGGATCTTTGCTTTACAATAAAGATAAAAGTCAAATGTATTCTGGGAATGAGATCTGTCATGGAAACTTCCCAGGTAAGATCAGACACAATATCACTTTCCTGTCTAACCAGTATTGTTTCAGCTAGGTGAACCTCTGTTCTGTTATAATCCTGGGCAGTTGGGGTCAAGAAGATTTCTCCTTCATATTGTTCCTTCATCACTTTTAATTATCAGAAATTAGAAAAAATAAAAAAAGAAAATCTCTTGCCTACAAGAATTTGGGCTAGAAGAATCTGTTCTTCAAGATAAACATCACCAAATACCATGAAAAGCTGATGAAGACAAAATTCAGATGGTGACTAATACTCTTCTAGGTTGGAGGCTCTCCAGAGGTCTTGAAATCAAAGCTGGTTGCCAGTCAGTGCATGTTATGGCAAAATGCAGCTAATAAGTGAACAAGACAACCAATGCATTTAATGTGACAGCAACACTTGAGGCATTTTCAGCTGTCTGAAGAGAGTTAAGTCAAGATTGGATCAAGCACATAAAACACAGGCAAGCCTGCAGAACATTTCTATAACCTGCCAGAATAACCCTTTTGTCTCAAGCTAAAAAATGCCCTTTATTAAGCCTAAAGTGAATTAAGCAAAACCACTTTCCGTCAAAAGTAACCATGATGCAAATGGTTTTATCTGCATGTAACCAAGGCAAGAAAACATTAACCAGCTGGTCCCCATTCAGAAGCATCTGTAACCATCTGGAGCGAGCCCCAGACTGCAGTGCAGCGGCTCAGTGTGGGACGAGGCATGACTCAGTTTGCGCCTGCCAGAATCAACATTCACTGACTGGAACATGTTCAGACCCTCCTTTTAACAATTCTCCAAATAGTCTTTACCAGGCATTAATGTAACCTTATTTCCACGAGCCAAATGGGAGTTGTATGGTTCTGGCTGGCAAAGGCTGGTGTTGGGTGGTCCTGTGATGTTGGTGGTCTTGGCACTTGGATTTCAGTTCTAGGAAGAAGTGATCTTGGGATCTTTCCTGCACAATGGCCATTCTTGCTGAGGTTGGGTGATTACTGTCATCGTGGGGTCACAAAAGAGAGAATTGCCAGTTTTATGCTTGTACTTTCCCACTTCCGTGCTTTGGCAGCTTCATATTCTCATTGCTGATGTTTCAGGAAAGGTCTGTGGTTAACTACAAGTGGCTCCTGTTATGTCTGTCTTCATGAAGGTGACGACTGTGCTTTGCTTTCGCTTTACTATTCAGTAAAAGTTTTCTTGTTTCATTTGGATACTGAGTTGGCCCATCAAATTAGTTAAAATGTGAATCATACGTTAGCAGATACGGCCAAGTTCACCCAGGTCTCCATCGAACAATTCGTCTCAAGTACTGCACGAGATCTACCTGCTGTCTGTTGTGAGTGCATGAAGCCTTTGAGATGCTATCCTAACCCTCACGTCCTTAATGGGCTTTCAGCCCACCTTAGCATTTGTCCTACTGGTTTTGTACCTGTAGTTGAACTGTGAATAGAAAAGAGATGAAGAAAGGCACAACGTAGTTATTCATCAACAGTTAATTTTCATGTTACAATGCTTTTGGTGTCACCGAAAATGGACCCTCAAACTTCTCTCTAAAATTTTGGCATGAATTGCAAAAGGAATAGGGGTGCTTGGGCCTTATCTGTTACATCAAACAAAATAAGTTAGTATTAAATCAGACCTGAAGAAAATAACCTTTGGTCCAAATGGTGAACCCTCTAGTTACTCGTAGGAGAACTCAATCCCTCTGAATGCAGTGCAACTACTTTTAAAAGTAACTGCTTATCAAAATGATTGAGAGGCTGTCCTAGCTGGCCTGACTTTGGAGAGTTTCTACTTTCTCTGGAAATGCAGGCCTTTAAGTATGTTGCAGACACTTTTCTCAGTAAATTAAGAATCTCTGTGTATCTTCTGCTAATTCCCTTCTTATCTAAGTGAAGATCATTGAAAAGATATATTGTACATTAAATTGTCATATAGAATAGTGGAATACAATTTTATTCAAGAACAAAACCTTGTGCTCAGGTCACTTTATTCAAAAGGAGCTGAATGAAGAATAAATTGTTAGGTTTTAATCATTAAATACCCTGCTTACCTCCTTTCATATTCAATTATTTAAGACTTCTGTGCGAAGGACTGCATAAAAGATACCCATATGAATGTTCTTTTCATTGTGCCACAGATTTTAAACAGGAAAGTGATTACCCCTAAACTATTTGTTCCTTTCTGGGTTTTTGAGTCATCAGCTTGAACTTTCTCTGGTTTTGCATTAGTTTGAAATAATACAGTCCAATTTATCTGTTGTTTACAAGGGCTTTTGTAAACCAAATCACTGGACCTCTTAAAAAAATTACAAAAAGCTTGCCACAACCTGTAATCATAGAAGAATTCATATTATAACAGAGTAGGATTAATAATGCATGTAATTATAATATACAATTTTCTTTAGGCTTTTCTAATTATAAAAAAATTACAGATAACATCAACAGTGTGATTCTGAAATGCCTCTCATTTATTATGTAGCTCTCTTAATCAATGCTCTGCCACTGGAAATCAAGTCAGAATGTTATTATGGTCTCTCCTTCTGGATTTAATTACGGTAGTAACTCATGACTCAAAGTCTGAGAAAACACCATGCAGTTTATAGCTTTGAAGAACAGCTATTAATCCTGCCATCTACCTCCCAGTGCAAGCCAATGAAAGCATTTGAAAAATCTTTATGCCTGAAGATAAACCCACACTTACATGCGGGCTTAAGGTGGAGGTGCAGAGAGCACATCTATGCACGTGCACTGTAGAGCACCCTCTCCTGTGAGATGCTCTAAAGGTGTATGGATCTCTGAACTATTTGGCACACAACTTGAAGTATTATCCTGCACCATTAACTTTTACAAGAATGGTTTCAGGATGTCAGCTCCTGTCCGTTGATAGCCTGGAGTCAGAAAAGGGCTTTTTCCATATAGACAGGCTTACTGCAGATGTGCATCTGTGCCTCTTGTATGATTTTGGAATCAGTTTCCATCATGAATTTCTAACCTGACAATTAGCTGCAAATAGGAAAAATGCTCTCTTCCAAGAACCTGAATTAATATCAGGAACTGCTTTTAGTTTTGGCAGCAGCCAGGGAGGATGTCTCTCCCTCCAAAACAGAAACATGCTCGGCCACACGTTATCAGCTGGGAGGCTGGAGCTGCCAGAGAGATCTGGGTTAGGGTGAAGTGGAACATGTATAAGAGTGAACACAAAAGCTTGGTTTTTTTTGGAAGAAACTCTTTTTAAGAAAATCTTGTCTTCCAAAGAGCAGAGAACTAAAATACCCAAGACTAATGTCTACCAGTGCTATATCTTTCAAAAAAATATCTGAATCATCATTAAAGAAGTTTCACTTGACCACCAAGTTTCAAAAGCCACCATCTTGAACATCAGCTTTTCATATGCTCCATATTTTGAGAAAGAGAAAATTGAAACATAACCAGCCTGGTTATTTTACTGAGTGGTTTATTTGATCTCACCAGGGGTGCAAGGACACCAAAGTCATCTGCTGGCTTTCCCAGCCACTGGAAGGACAGCTAGCCATTTGATGTGTGTCATTTGGGAAGCTGTGGGAAGGAACCAAGGAAACATTTGCACTTGAGTGATGTAGCTTATATCCACATTGCAGTGTGATCTGCAAGGTTATCAGAGATCGTCAGAAATGAATTTTGTTTGTTTGTTTTTGACCTAAATATTATTTCATCAAAAAATGCCAATTATTTGTAGTGGGAAGTACTGGCAAGAAAGGCTAAGCTTTGCAGATTGGTCTGATTGAAAGACACTGACATTTCAAAATTGATATTTGGAAATTGCCAAATGCCTTGTGGAAAGAAAAATGAAATAAAAGGTTGGTATTTTACTGAAATTTTTCAAAAACATGGAGATGAAGAACTGTGACTGACCAGTCTGATTTTTGTGTGTTTTCAGTTTGCTAGCCCTTTCCAAGTTTCAACATTTTGGCATTCACGGAACATGCTTTTAAAAATAAAATAAAATCAAGAGTTGTCTAGGACAGCAGTTTTTGGCCAACCTTGTTTTCCATCTCATGTTCTGCAGAAGCTGGGATCCATCTCACCCCAGTAACCCAGATAGGAAGGACTGAAGGCACAGCAGGACTGGTTGCAAGATGTTTTGTGTCAAACAAGAGAGAAGAGTAGGAACAGCATTTGGGTAGGAGCTCAGGCTAAGCCTACAGTAAAACCATCTCTTTACTCTCATCTTGTCTAAACATCAAGAATGTTTAAACACATGAAAAGAGGTGGTATGAGCACCTCTGTGCTCTTTCCTCAAGGAAGTCTATTAATCTAAGGGAAAAGTCTGAGAAAATAATTAATTAAAATAATTAATCCCAAGTACTGTGGACAGCAAAATTTATTTTTTTTTCAAACATTGGCATTGCTGAGGGTGAATCCTACCTCAAAAAGCCGTCTGCTCCCATCCCCAAACACAAGAATATTCCATTCTTTGGACAATAAAATATACAGCCAACTGTATTTTCTAAATGTACTTTCAAAGTCATCACAGGAAATAAACACTACAGGAAACAGAGGAAATCTATAACTCTGCCATATTTCCAGAAGAAGCTGTGGGAAGAACCTCCTGAATTATGGATGGAATTCACTCTGCTGTCTAGCACTGAGGATAGGGAAAAAAAACCAACCTTCCTTTCCAGCATTCAGATCTACTGCGGTAAAGAACAATGTCCTTGATGGCAACAAGCCATGGTGGCAGTTTGGAGCAGAAGAAACCAGGCTGGAGGAGGAGAGGGCTCCTGGCTGCAGTAGTGTGACACTGACACACGAGGCTTTAATTTCAAAGGAGGAGCCGGAGCAAAAATCATTGCGAAATCTGGTTCCATAGTGGTCTGTGATTCTGCTTGCTGTGCTTGACGTCATATTTGTGGTCTTGGTAGAAATGTCAGCTAGTCCTCCTTGGTTCCAAGCAAGACAGGGAGGTGGGTGGCTAAAGTGAGAACAGGGAAAAACAGGGATTCTTAATGTGTCAGCAGGGAAATGAAGAGCCCTTTCCTCTCACCGTGACTAAGAAGAAAGAGTAAAGTGTTTCTCTGCACTTTTTTTTTAAGGTTGTTCTGTGTTTATGAATCATGAAAACTTTATGACAACATGAACACGAAGACTTACCCACGCTCCAGGTGGCACATCCCCGGGCTCCTTGAGCACCTCAGTGTTGAGTTGCTTTGTACCAGGGTATCCCAAAACTGCCTGATGAAACAGCTCTCTGGCTGCGGGAGGTAATATGCTTTGGGAACTGGGACGAGAGCAATCCGTACAGAATCCTTAGAGCAAAGCAACACAAAGAGAAACTATTGCGGAGAGTAATTACTCTCTCGTAATCCTCCAGGCTCGCATTGCTGCAGTACTGTGCCATGAGAGCTGTAAGAATTCTGAGGCTTCTACAATTCCCTTTGCCATGCTCTGATGTGGAGGGGAAGGCTGTTTTCATTTGAAGGCGATCACTTACCCTTTATTTACTGTGAAGGATGGGGATGGGGGACTCAGACTCCCAAAGCTTTTCACAGTTGGTTTTGTTGTCTAATTATTCCGAGGAAGAGCTTCTCCCAGCAGCAGGGCTGTGTCCTCTGCAGCTGAGCTGAGGGACTCCTGCCCTTGCAGAAAGTCTCTCTAGAAGCGAGCACTTCTCAGGGGGCTAATGCTGTGGCCCATGTGCCTGCTTCACTTTCTTTATTTATTTTTAATGGATCACATGAATAAAGAAACACATCTTCCATATTGTCTTTTGAAGGCAGATAACTGTGTTGCTGTTGCATTTGCTATTGGCTTGTCATGCCCAAATGAATTTATGTATATCTGTCTTTACCTTAAAAAAGCAGCCCTGCTGAGTTTTCCCAGTTGTTCAGTCACAAAACACTGTTGTTAAGCAAGCACTGCTTTATATTGTCTAAATAGATGCGGCTCTTCTCTTGTTCCTGCTGTCAAGCATATTGTTAAATTGCTTTGAATTTGCAGTGCATTGAAATTCTCCATTCCAAGGAGAAAGAAGTTATTACTTGTAATTAAGATTATTGGATAGTAGCACTTTTGACTCTAGAGTTGATGACTTATCATCAGAGCATATCCTTTCATTGGTTTAAAATATTCCTATCATTATTTTGATATATATATATATTTTTAATTGTTTAAATAGCAGCCCACTTAAAACAACAGAAATGCACACAGCTTCACAGGCTGCTTCCTAAAGTTATGGTTAGCTAAATGTGAGCCTGAGTCATTGTGCAAAATCCCGCACCGGCTAAGGAAGAGTCTCACCGTGGTCGGTTGGGTCAAAAACACACCAGAGCATCAGTTGTCCTGCAGCATGTCTGAGACTGAACTTCAGAAAAGATTTCCATTTGGAGTTGATAACAAGTGGGAAATCAATGTGGAAAACTAAGTTTCCATCTTGTTTATCTCCATCTTCCTGAAACGGAAATGATCTTCTCCAGAAGTCTCTGTGGTACCATTCAAAGTTCTCTTCTGGTGGAATTTTGAAAGCACAATGGCATACAGAAAAATGCTGGAGAATGTGTGTGTTACGCCCTGTCATAACCCTTCCCTCCTGCCTGCTTTTGCCTTGTATGGGTCCAGTGTGATGATTTTTGTGATCAAGCAAAGACAGGCACCACATTGCCAACAAACTGCTGGCAGACATCATCTGCTTTTTACTGATGGCAAGACTAAGGTAAGAACTGGGCTCGTGTGGGTCAGGGATAGAAGCTTATAAAGGTAGCATAGGAAACCAGGATGTTGAAGAAACTCTTCCAGGAATTTGGAAGGTAGATTTTAAAGTGGTGAGCTTCAAAGGTTAGAAATGATTCTTTGATCTTCAAAAGATTGTAAATGAGAGCACACTGTCTGCTGGACTCATCACATGACCAAACAATGGCAAGAAATGTAAATGGAGTTTTGAAGCATCAAAACTCTGAAAAAAAAAAATAAAGGAAAGAAAAAAGGACAGTATTGAGACAGTCAGGCCAAACAACAGCATGGATGTCTGAGATGGTTTTAGTAGACTTTGTACAATAACTTACTGACTTAAAAATAATCTTTTTGAATTTCTAGCTGAATTCCTGAAAAATGAGGGAGGTAATGTTTAAAAAAGAATAAAGATGTGGACCTGTAACAAGAAAGACTTCAGACTGTGCAAGTTTCTGAAAAGATCACAGCCTCAAAAACAAAGGAACATTTTTAGGTGGGAGGAAGTAATGAAAAACATTCTAAAATGTTTTTGTTGTGGTTTTCTGACCTTTTACCAAGTGCTTTAGGCCTGCATGAAATGTTGTGCTGTGGGGTGGATTAGTTTGCTCTTAGGTATAACATACTCACGAGTCTTTGTGATGGCAACTGTAACAAACAAGACTCAGAGTCCTTAGATGGACCCTGCCATGGCCAGCCAAGCTTGGGAAGGCTCTTCAGGCTAGCACTTGCTGTGTAAATCTGGGCTTGGCTCTGCAGTGATGCTTAGCTACCTGGTTCCCAATGGAATAAAGATAAAAACTTAAAAATACCTTAGCAGTTTTGGACCTGAATTATTGAGAATGCTGTAAGGGACATGTGTATGAGCAGTAAATGTATATTCTTTCCAGAGATGTTTGTTGGCTCATCAAAACCAAATTGCTGAATCCATTTGTGTATTTGCTTATCTTAGAGAGTAGTACATGACTGCAGGATATATCTAGTTTGTGTGCCTTTCCTTCTTAATGTCTTACCATCAATTACATCATTAGTTACCCATGTTTTCTATTTCTAAATACATCTGGAGTTTTGTTTTTAATTATTCATTGAGACAGAGGCTTATTTTTTACCAGAGTTTCCGAGAGTGCTCTTAAAAATATCGGAGCCAACATGTGACAGCCAGAGGAAAAACAGGAGTGGACAATGGAGTCAGTGGTGTCAAGGCAGCCATGTAAAGAAATGAGGTAAGATTCAGCATTTGCTTCTAATGTGCCATCTCAGAGTATCCTACTGGAGTTTCGTAAGACAATTGCTTTTTATAAATGGGTTGTGACAAGCAATTACACACTGCTCCACACATCTTAAGAAAGGAAGAACAGAATAATTGAAAACAGGGCTGGGAGAGCTCTTGGGAGGTCACCCAGTCCATCTCCTCACCCAGACGGGATTGGCTTCATGCTAACCACTTCTGACATACGTTTGCCTCACATGTTTTCAAAAACCTCTACTGACAGAGGTCCTACAACCTCCCTAGGAAATGCTTTCAGTGCTTATCTCTGCCTAACGTTAGAAATGTCTTTCCTACTGCCTTGCTTGTGTCCCCCTCACTGCTAGTGTGACACTGTTGCTTCTTGCCAGGCTCCCAGGGAGCACATGGGACAGCTATTTCCTTTATTCTGCAGCTACAAGTCTATCTGTTTGGAGACTGCTACCATGATTCCTCTCAGCTTTCTCCTTTCTAGACTAAACAAATCCCATCCTTTTAATCTTCCCTTATAATATATGGGGTTGAAACCTTCCCTCATTTTTGTTGTTTTCCTCTGGACTCTAACTGGTCTGTGTCTTTCCTGAAAGCGTTGGCCCAAATTAGGCTGACCCAATTTCAGTGACTGTGTTTTCTCATCCTGGTATTTGTTTTGCGAGGTGTGTGTTACCCATGGCAGCAGAGTTTCAGGAGCCTTTGTTAAAACATTCTTTGGTAAATGCCCTGTCTTGGATCTGATATGATGTTTGAATAAGGCAGTATGGATTAGAGGAGTTTTGACATCTTTGCCAAACTCTGGTAGCCCAAGGAATGTTAAATTTTAAATAAAGAAAAGAGGAGGTGAAAGGTAGATGTTAAAAATGCATAGTGCTTAGAAATGTTTTTTAATGCTCTGTGTTGGCCTCCAACTGTCCATGTCAGCTGAAATTTCTCAAGCAGTGCATCTACAGATGTGACTTTCCAGTGCGAGCCTCTGAGCACGAGAGCAGGTCAGGAGAGCCAGCTATGATGAAAGCTTCAGCTAACAGCTTTACAAAATTCATGCTGTTTTTCTTATGGGGGTTGGTCAAGAGGATTCTCCCCTCCTGGAAGAAATCCTGACATTTTTGGCTTGTATTACGCTACCTTAGTCTTGAAACCTCCACTGATGTTGGTGGCAAAATACCCTCTAGGGGTCAAGGCCATGAGGTCTCACGGTAGGTTTCTAACCCACATGTGGGTAAGGATGGAAATGGATTTCTCTTCCCACAGCAGCTGAAGGACTAGATGGCTTTTCCAGTTACATACCTCTGCATAAAACTTCCAAAGCCCTTAGGGTTATGCAACCCAAACATCATTGTCTGGGTGGGGGGAAAACATATGGTTTGACTTGGTAGGAATGCAGTCATTTGTTTATTAATTTGAGAAAAAAAAAAAAGGGTGGGAGGGGGACAATTTTGCCAAAGAGAAATATGGAGAAAGGAGAAATTAACAACTTTGTAATTAATCTAGGAGATCAGTAAATGTTTCATGTGTCAAAAATGATAGGTCTCCCAACTTTCCATATTAAGAGCCCTCACCGAGATAACCAACATGAAGACCCTGAGCAGTCCTTGAGAAACTGGGAGGGAGAGGAAGGGGTGGCTCAAGTGCAATGTGACTCCTTTTATGTTGAGGTTGTTGTTGGCTATTCTCTCCAGCAGTAATGTTATCTGGGAGATAGGGCTCCCTTCAAAACAAACAATTATAATTGACTTCAGTAGCATGCATATAGTTTTTTAGGTTGCCAGAGCTTTTGCTGGGAGCTGGGCTGACACTGAACTTTTGTTGGGTATCTGGAAAATAAAATGAAGGCAAATATTCTTGCTTTGAGTATGTGAGGTTAAACTTGTTGCTATCTCTCTCAGTTTGGGATTTCTGCATCCGACAGATTGCACACTCTTTTAAGTAAGCAGAGTTTTCTGTTTTGTGCCATATAGTGTAACAACACATAAAGCAAGAGGAAGAAAAGGAAACTTGCTAATACTGGAATTGTTCTGATGTTTTCTCATACAACAGAATGGCAAATTGTTTTCCTTGGCTTTCTGGAAAATATCTGACCTTGATACTTCATATTCAATTTATGTAAACAATTACAAAAGCATCTGAGCCAAATAGAAAAGGCTATTTCTTGAAAACCTGCAGGGAATTCACATGGGAATTTCCCACATGCTGTGGCAATCTTAAAAATACCTCCTTGTAACCCCACAATATTAATGATTAACTCCGGAACTGTGAGTTTTTCCAGACTTCCACTGAACTTGCTGATTTGTGTGTTCAGCTGCACGTATTGGGGAGGGGTAGTAAAAAAAATCATTTACCACTTCTAGTAACTTGCATTTAACATACTGTCTGCCACATTTTCCCCTTGAAATTCAGGGATTCCTGCAGATTGCACAGTTGATAAATATCACAGTACGGGAAATGCTGTTTTGTGGCTAAACTGTGTGCTAAGATACTCTTGCAAGAACAAGCTGGAACCAGTTTTGTTCTTCACAAATTACTCAAAGACAGAGATGCTTTGCTCAGGACACTCACCCACACAGTGCAGCACAAACCTTCAGAGATGAGCTGAACATTGTTGATATCGTGTTTATACACATCTGAAATTCAGTATTGGTGTTAGCTTTGTGATTTGTTTCCGTTACACTTGCCGAAGAAGAGAGAAGCAGCAGAGTGCACTTTGCGAGGTGGTTTCCCAGAGCAAGTGGGGCTTCTCATGCAGGGAGATTCACATCACACCAATCTGTTCAGCTTGTGACATGGTGGGCAGCACTGCTGAAAACAGTTTGAGAGTGCAAGCTGTCAAATGAAGCTTTCAAAAGATGTTGAGTGCCAAACCCTTACCTTTCTACACCAACAGCCTTTCCCATAGCAGTTTGGAATATTCAGCCTTTTGAATCATTTTTCTTCATCATTTTCTGGTCTTGTTTAATGTAGCAGTATGGTCCATCAGCTGTCCCACTACACTGCTTGTCATGGTGATAATATTTTTATCACTAAAATTTCTGGAGCGCAACTTTTTAATTAATTCAGCTTGAGAGACTGGAGCAGAGCTGTCATGGGTGCCAAGTCAATGCTCATCTTTATGGGGTTGTGGAGAGCCGGAATAAAATTGTTTTGGAGTACCTTATGAACCAGCACACCTCCATTTTGGGGTGTTTTTGATATCATTATATATATATCATTTAGTCATATAGATCATATAGCGTGTCTTTGTGTGTGTGTGTGCACATGTGAAAGACAGGGATGATGGAGAGGTGAATTTCTTTCTTGTGATTATCTTCTTTTGGGCTAGCAGAGAAAGAACATAGAAGACACAGCTTTGCTAGATCCTCACTGGGTGAAATGGTTTGTCTTTGTGGGGAAATGGTTGGCAGAGAGTCTCTCTAACAGGTCGGGTGGTGGGTTTGTTCACACTGACTGTGATTCCAGCAAGCTGCACTGAGAGCCATGTTTGACAATATCAAAGTGATTAAAATAACTTCATCTGACGAAATCTTGCTAAGAAATCATTGTAGTTATGAGTCGTGTATTATTTAATGACCATTCTTGAAACTTTAACTCCTGAGAACAGCTCATTTAATGAGTGTTGGTTTCTAAAAATCAGGTTGGATTTTACTCCTTCCAGTTATGAGACATGACCTGGAAATCAGACCTGAGTACATCTGAAAGGTTCAACACTGAGAAAGTAATGTGAGAAGAATAGGAACCAAATCTTTAAAACCAGCATGTTTTAAAAGCCCACTCACAACACCTTATAGACAAAGGGTGGGGACTTTCTGTCTTTTCTAATATTTAAAAAACTGTGCTAATAGGAACATGCAGTAATTGTTTAAAGGATGAGCATGTATAGGTGTGTAACTGGCAGGCAATGAAATATCATCTGAAAAGCTGTTGGCCCTTTCAAACTTATCTGTTCTTGGCCCCATAAGATTTTGGGCATAATTCACTGCTCAGCATCTGAGTGCACACACAGCTGTATATGTATGTGTATTAGGTTTCCCTTCTTCTGTGCCTAATATGCAGAGGATGTGGCTTTATTTCAGCCCTGTTATGACATTTACCTTTCTGTCTGACTGTAGGGGCTCACATGATCAGCTTGAGATGTCCTGGGTTCAGTTGTTGTTGTCAAGCTAGATGTTGGTTATCATTTTTGTGGGGTTTGGTTTAGGGTTCAGACTGTGCTAGAGTACATGTGGTCAGGACATCTTGCTCCTGCAGACAGGAAGCAGATAATCATCTGGTCAGAAAGGCACATCTCTCCCTATCTATCTGCTTGATTAATACAGGATATGGGTCTGCCACAGCTTTTACCTTCAAGAGTTTGGCTTTTCAGTTGACTCATGCTTTTAGCCCCAGAGAGCTTAATTTTCCTTCCAGATATGATTTATTGAACTGTTTTTTTTTTTCTTAAAAAAAAAAAAAAGAAACCCAAACAAGCTTAGAAGTATCCAATTACTGGCACCTAACTCATGAACTTTTCCCCTGTCCAGTGTCTTCCATTTCCCATTACTTTCAATCTGACTGGAGCCACATGCTGTCCCCATTCATAAGCTGGCCATTTCCTGCTGGAAAGGCACTAGGAAGTGTAAACGTTTGCAAAACCCATGAATTTTGAAAGACTTGGAAAAACTTGTTTATATACAGCACTTGCTGTACTGTGGAACTATGGCTTATTATTTTCCTAATAGGCAGCACAGGGCAGTGTAAGAACTTTACCTTACTGCCAGCTGCTACGATAAAACCATATGATATGGAGCTTGTAGTAGGAAAGACACATTTTACTGGTTGGTCTCATCACTTTTACCTTATTTTTACCTTATTATGGAATTTTACCTTATTATGGTATTTTCTGAGTGTTCAGTTGATAAAATAACTAGCTGGAAATGAAAAGCCAGACTCCTTTCCCAGCTCTGAACAGGCAACGGCTTCACCTCCCACCACATTACCCAGCCAGGAGCTGTGCACCTGTCGAAGCAATTGTTTAGGCTTCAGGCCAATGCCATCCTGGCCTGCATCAGAAATGGCATGGCCAGCAGGACTAGGGATGTGACGGTCTTCTTGTACACTGCACTGGTGAGACAGCATCTTGATTATTGTGCTCAGTTTTGGGTCCCTCGCTACAAGAAAGATACTGAATTGCTGGAATGCATTCAGAGGAGAGCAACAAAGCTGGTGAAGGGACTAGAAAACAAGGCGTGTGAGTAGTCACTGAGGGAATGCTGAGGGGAGACCTTATTGCTCTCTACAATTACCTGAAAGGAGGTTGCAGCGGGGTGGGGATTGGTCTCTTTTCTCAGGTGACAAGTGATAGGATGTGAGGAAATTGTCTCAGGTTGCACCAGGGGAGGTTTAGATTGGATATCAGGAAGAATTTCTTCATGGAGAGGGTGGTCAAGCATCAGAACAGGCTGCCCAGGGAAGTGGTGGAGTCCCTGTCTCTGAAGGTATTTAGGAGATGTGTGGACGTGGCAATAAGGGACATGGTTTGGTGATGAGACTTGGTAGGTCAGGATGATGGTTGGACTTGGTGATCTTGCAGGTCTTTTCCAACTTAGATGATTCTGTGGTCAGTGGGAAGAGAAAAGCATCTCCCAAGGAGGATTTCTTGATGAGGTTAAGACCCATTGAACTGAGCTAAAGAGATGAATTCCTTCTCTCCTCTGCAAAGCACATTGTATGGTGAACTTAGACTTTCAGGTGGCTACAGTCAGATGAGATGAATCTTCAGCAACTGGCTTTTACTTTGTACCCTGCCACAAATCAATCTCTGTATGTTTTATTTTAGTGAGGATAATTGCAGATATAAATTTAAATGTCTGCCCTCTTTTAAAGCTGTTGACTCCTCATTTCCTCTAACATTTTCATAGCAATTAGGTGCTGTAGAAAATATTTCTTTGACTCATTTAAGAATTTTTACAACTGCATTGACCTATAGGGAAACTTTTAAGAAAAAGTGAACACCTGATTTTACCCTAATTTTCCTAAGTTGTTCTTTATGTTGCACACCTCTGTTCTGTCACCTTTTACTTGCTTCCCTCTAAATTGAAGGCTGCTATATTCCTTAAATCCCTCTGCCTATGGGAGTCTTTTCAGGCTGCTGAACATTGTAATTAACCACTTTGGACTTTCCAAGTTTTATTGCATGTACATTTTGCTAAAATTCAATCACAGGTATTGCAAACAGACTTCCAGATGAAGGCATGCTGTTAACTAATGTAATGGCATTGTACATCCAACAATGCACCTTTTTAATGACTTTGCTTTTTACTGTTGCTGTGCAGCAGTCGAATATACCTTTTTTCCTATGTGTTTTGGCAAACGACAGGCATTAACTTTAAAGGCAGTTGAGCTTCTAAGATTGAGCGTCCTCATTTTATTGAAAACAATTTTAGTTACCTGATTGCAAGTCTCATAAGGAGTGAAGAACCCCCAAATCACCTTTTAAATTCATGAGCTATGCCTGTTATTCCTGGGAGGAACTCTTGGCTAAAACAACTGGGGTGGCCTCCGTCCTCCTCCTGCTGGCAGTGGGTGCAGGTGAGCCCAGCTTTGCCCTGTACCACCAACCTGAAGGTGAGGTTTGTACCGTTCTGAGGAGACCCGAAGCTGCAGAGCAGCCGGTCTGATGGAAGGATTGGTCCTACCTTGCTGCAGCCCGGGGATGGGCTTTATTTGGGGATGGGTCGGGCTGTGGAGGGTGTGCTGCCCACTTGAGTAGGAAGATGGTGCCTGGAGGAGCTGCTCTGCTACTGCCACTAAGCTGGGTTGTGTTGATGCTGCAAAGAAACAGTGAGCCGGCACTGGCTGCGTCACAGCACCATTTGCAAAAATATGCCATATTACACAGAAACTGTAACAGAATTAGGCAAAGCTGTTGCAAACTGTGATAAAGTAAACCTTAAACACACAATACAAGGAATCCAGCAGTTCTTGCTGAAGGACTCTTGAAATGATCCACCTGGCTTATGTTTGCAAAAAAAAAAACAATGCAGATAAGACACTGGTATGTCCTACTAGGTGGATAGAATATGGATTTGAAGAATGAGTGGTGCTGTGCCTGTACATGAAGCACAGGCTTGCTAGGACTTATTAAAGTATTGTTTGGTTTGCTTCTCTGTGGTTTGGTCATGACCATGAATGAGACAGCTCAGCCAAGAGGAGCTACAGAGATTTCAATTCTGACAACATTAACCGGGGAAAAAACCTGAAATGATGCTGATATTAGTCATATAGAAATCTCTGATGATGCACAGTAACTACGTATGAAATTACAAAGGATATGGAGTAATCAGCATGAATATGAGAAAGTGATCAAGTAAGATTGAGAAACTACCAGATGCAAAGCCAAAACCTTGATGATGAACGCACAGCCAGATCTATATTTGTATCAAAATTCTCGTCTGTCCAGTGAAAGATGTCTTTCCCCCTTGAATGAGTATGGAAGGGTCATGCAATGTCTGAAAGTTCCTGATCTATAGCTGTCAGAACTGGTTTTTAAATAAGCCAGCTGGTGATCAGATGCTGGGACTTGCTATTTATTTTGCAAATCATACCTGCGGACATGTTTCCTTAGCAAAGCCACTGATTGTGACAAATGTGTATAACAAGTGCAGTCTTCTATTGATTCTCACATTCTATTTTCTGCTTTTGGTGGAAACAGATGGAATTCAATTTTCTCACAATTACTATTAGCCAAGAATAACATCACTTAAATCAGTGCGGGGGAGGTGGAAAGTTGCAACTACAAAAACACACAGCCTGAAAAGCTGGATATTGAAATGTGACTTGCAAATAACCATAACTGATGCATTAACCAGGCCCCAACTCAGAAACACACTTAAGCATTTTCTGGGCTCATAGCAGTATGTCCTACTGATATTATACATGTGGCCTTCTGCAAAAAGGATGATCCAGATTGTTTTTGTGGGTTACTCTCATGGAATGACTGATGCTTAAATGGTAAAGTCACAGAACATTTTCCACTAAAAATAACAAACCCAGGGTAAGGTTGGATGTAGCTGATGTTAATGTAAGCATATAAAATTGTACAAAATCTTTGCTTGCCTTGCGAAATATTAAAGAGAATTCCTAAGAAATTAAAATATCATTCCTTAATTAGAAAATAAGTCAATAGTTAGGCATGCAATAAATCAATCACTTCCAAATTTTGAGGCTGTTTTAGATCAGAATGATGTAAATTTGGAGAGGGTGTGTTGCATAGCTAATATATGAGAACACAAAAAAAAATCCTACACTGTGTGAAGGTTAAGGGTAAATGAAGTACTTGAAGTTAGGAAGTACTATAATTAAAGGTTTTCTTGAAATCCCAGTTTGACACTGATTCTTTTGCTTCATGCTGAGCTCTCAGATGATGTGATCACAGGTATTTCAGTTCCATTATTAAGTATGGACTCTGGCTTTGTTTAGTAACTAATATGGGGTTATTAGTTTCATCCTAGGCTTCCTTCTGTCCTTTTCAACGTTACAGTATCTTAACAATTCCCCCAAACTACTCCATTTCTGTTCACAATGGCCTTGTAAAGAGGTGTTATTAGATCTATCATACAGATAGTGAATGGAGCTGGACACTTCTGTGTCAAAAAGGCACCAAGATAAGATGATGACGATCCTCTATTTCAGAGCCTTTAGTATTTTGTGGTGCTTTATGTGTTCATAGCAAAGATCCATGGGAATCATAAAACTGGTGTCTGAAATAAGACATGAAACAAATAAGATGACCTGCTGGTGGTCATCTGTGAAAGACGTGCCCCAAAATACATGTGAAACCTATGGCTTAATGCCCAATAACCCCCCCTTTTTTTTTTTTTTCAGGGCAGCTCCCAATGTCTGTCAGGAAAAAGCCTGAGAAATTCCAGTTCTGCTCCTGCATACTGGGACTGGAGTTACATTCCCGCAGTTTTTGGAAGTTGCACTTTTAAGCCTTAGCAAGTTGACTGAAACTGTGCAAGATGAAGTGCCTGCTTTGGCCAAATTTGGGCACATATTCATAACAGCAGCAAAATGCCTCTCCTACCTCTGAAATGATGCCCCTGTAATATGTCATACCCCAGAAGCTTTGGGGCTGGCTGGAATATTTCATTTTGTCTTTTAACATGGCCAGAACAGTATTTTGCCTCAACCTCCTCCAAAGAAACAGCAGAGCCACTTTTGATGAAAGCTCCCCCCTCCCTGCCCCGGATATCATGGTTAAAAAAAAATAAAAATTACGTGATTATGAAGTGTTGATCAAACCATCTCAGTCCAAGTAGTCACATCTTGACCACAGCCTGAATGCAGAATAATTAAAAAATGGAACTCTGTATTACTTTGTGCAGCATTTATAATTTCTGAAGGCACTTGGTCAGAGTGAATGATTCCTCTTTCAAACTGGGCAAGGAAAGCATGAATGAATTTGGCTGCAGAAAGCCCATAGGTACCTCCAGAGCCAATGATATGGGGCATGAGAAGACTGGGAAGTGTCATGCGGGTGGCACCCGATCCATCTTGGCATCCATCTGGCAAAGAAATGTCCCCAACTCCCAGCCAACACAGCGAGATTTTCCATCACTCTGCATAGCCATTTGTACCAGGGGGTCTGGGGACACCAAAGTTGGTCTCTCACTTCTCCCAGCTTTCCTCCACCCTCTTTGCCCCCTTGGCTCTTGTGGTGACACGTTTCCCCCCCTGCAGCCCTGTGTTGAAAGGCTGTATTTTAAGCTGAGGTTGCATCTTTGCTCTCCCTGCTGTTTTCTGTCATTTGAATGTTTCTCAAGAAATTACTTTGAGGGTTTTAAATTTCTCACATTAAAACCCAACTGTGTATCAGCATCTGATACATATTTAAATAAATTTCCAGTGCCCTTGTTTAATTCACAGCACTGAATATTCACAGAAGTCAAATTATGAAGCACATTGGCATCAGGATATTTCCATACCTCTCTGTTGTTTTTAACTTGTAGCTTCCAATTCTAACATCTTCGTTAGAAGAAACAAGTAAGGACAAAACAATTTGAGCTGTTCTTATTGTGAAGGTATTTCTAAGTAAAGGCGTAACAGGCTTAGCATTTACTTACACAAGCCCTGCAAAAACTGAGATGTTGAAATAGTCGCAAACTTTACATATGAGACAGAAGCATAACTCTTTTACTGCTCTTGGCATTGGTTAAATCTACAGAGGAAATTGAAGATTTTTATGATTCTATTAAAATTACTGTTCAACACATTCAAAGGGATGATAGTGAAACATAAAGGGCAGTGTCTCATACGTTACTGTTAACCTGGCAATATCATTTATATTGAAATTTGACTTGACTTTCAAGCACCATTTGAAAGGTTATTGCATGTGAAACTAAATTAAGCAGTACAGTTGAAGTTTGCCCTTTTATAATTTAAAATAAAAAGTGCATTTTCCTTTCCTTAAGTCCCCACTCAGAAAAAAAAAAAAATTGAAAAAGTGCCATAAGACTGTTCCTCACCTTACCTCCCACCAGCAAAATCCCCAACTTGTCAGGGGAGTGGAAAGCAAAAAGCAGGTGAAAAAGCCTATACCCTTATACCCTTAGGGCAGGGCTGTGGTGCCAGAGCTCATTTCAGCCAGCGCCCACATAAATGAGGCTGTTTCACCCTTACACTGGAGTACCTGAAATTAGATACCCCTCTTATTCTTTGGTTTCTAAGTCTTGAATTTCCATGCATGTATCTATTAATTTTGGGCTGACGAAATCTTTTCCCATTCTGTCCCAACCTTCACCTCTTAGACTGCTCTAGATATTTGAAGCACAATAACTTGTTTAGCTAAGTTAGCCCGCTACATACGTATGAGCTGGATCAAATAACCCTGCTTCAGTCACCTCTTTAATTTTTCCAGGAATCGTATTAAAAACTAACATCCGTCTCCCCAAGGGTTTGTAGTTTGTCTCAGCGAGCCTACGTAGTTTCGGTAATAGCTTGGAATTTTAGAAATTGCATGAAAAAATCCTTAATTGAGTGGGACCCCAGGAAAAAAGAAAATTACAGTCATCCTCATCCTGAGACGACCCTGGAAAATGCAACTTTTTAATGAGGCTAGCTACTTCAACAGAAACTGTCAGGCTTTTCTGAGAATCTCTCCACTGCACTCCTGCCAACTCTACCACTTTGGGCATTAATCTACCAGATTTCCAGGCAGCTGGAAAGCTCAGACAAATGGTCACTGTGCATGCAGTGTGGAGTCAGCCTGTGCGTGTGCACAGCGGCCGGGCATGCCAGCTACTGCAGACCTGTGAATATTGGCACGCCTGTGCCTGCTAGTGCTAGCAGGGGAGGCAGGGTGAGGCCAGCAAACAGAACCTCTGAATCCAGGTGGAGAAGGCACTGCCTTCAACACCATGCAAAGACGCAGTGGAGATAAAAATAGGAATTTATGGTTGCCGCAACCAGGCTGCTCAATGGAATAGGGAAGAGCTGTCAGAAGTTGTTTTTATTAAGAACAAATTTTATTAAACTGGGAATGGATTTTCCTAGTTTAGGAGTTCAGCACAAGTGGAGGGAAGATTTGGAACCAGGAAGGACTTTCCCTGAGGTTTATAGTTGTTGCTTTGCAGTATTTTTCATGGAATGGCTTGTGTTTTGGGGAAAAATGGAGGAGTATGGAAGGGAGCTTTGGAAAGGTTGTAAGAATTATGTAGCCCCCCCTCCTCCCCCCCCAGTATGTCCCCTTTAATTGAAATATTTGGATCTGGCATTGAGATATTAATATTTTCAAAAAGAAGTTATAGATGGATCAAATGTATTAAACTGTCTACTTAACTTCCCAACCCCAATAACCACGTTTCCATTGTATATTTTTATAACTGCAAGTGTGTATAAACTCATCTATCTCTATTCATCTACTTTTTTTTTTTTTTTCATGCTGAACAGTCCTGTCTCTACTCCCACCAAATTTCTGCTTCCTGTGGTTTTGAAAGTAAACAAGCTCAGAGGACATGAATGGAAGCAAATAATGTAAACAGGAATTCTCATGCTAATAGTAGCAGTGCTTTGCTATACTTAGAAGTGGAAGTCAAGTCAGTGGCTGGTGAAGCAAATCTCCTGCAACCAAGAAGGAAGTAGAAAAATAATCAACAGGCAGGTCATTCAGTCTGCAGAGGAAATCCGAGGTGCAGTTTCACAATACGTCAAGTCCACAACAATATCAGTTCAAAAGTTCCCCCTCTGCCTGACCTTGACCTTTTAGTAAGGCTTGGGAAGAGGAAAGAGTATTTTAAAACCAGATTGTCGAATAATCTGGTTTGTAGTTTGACTTTGCAAAAATGTGTACTGGTACAATTGAGGAAGTGATACAGAGAGGTAACGAGTCTGGGCATAGAAAGATCTCCCTGTTGGAGCTACATGGTTAGAGTTTGCTGCCAAAGCCTGACGTACTAAGAGTAAAAAGGGGAGACAGATAGTCCATTAGCATGCTCTTTGACTTCATTTATCATATTTAGTGAGAGCTGGTAGAGCCAGAGTTCCTGGACAGCCTCATTTCTGGTTGGATGGATTAATTTCTTCCTGATGAAACAGCTCTGGTGTCATCTCTGGTTGCTCCATTCAAAGTGACATTGTTACGCAAGAGCCATCTGTCAAGCTCAACTTTTTCATGAGCTGCTTTGGGACTTGTGAAAAGATACAAGGATTTTCACTTTAGGAGAAGGTGGCAGCAATAAATGTGCAGTTCAAGTTTTACTTATTATGGTTCATTAATAATAAATTTCATTTTGCTACACAGATTTTTATCGTCCTCGACTGTGTGTTATTTCTTGGAGTTTTTGTTAAGCTTACTCAGTAAAGCCCAGTGTTGACAGCCACCTTCAGCAACATATATAGATGCTTCTTTGCAGGTGAGAATAATAACATTCAGCAACACTGACATCTTGTGGCTGATGAGAAATGACTCAGACATGACAGATCAGCCACCAGCGTATCATCATCCATTGTGTATTCAGCAGCTCTTGAAATATGGTGGTGCTTAAAGGGATGAGTAACAGGAGTCCAGAAACCTAGAGGTTAAAAGGCAGGAAATACATAAAGGTGCTGTTTTATTACTTGACTGAGCTGTCTGTGTGGATAATCCGGTTGCATGCTAATCCTTTCGGTTAATCTTCTGCATGTGAATGATTCCCTCCAGAGGACGAGGATGGAGTCTGAGATGTTTGACGTGACAAGCAGAAGCTGAGACTCCCCGCAGCTGATATTCTTTGTGTTTTCCTCCTTCATTGGGAAACTAGGAGAGAAAATACCCCTGGAAAAGGCCCCAGGAGGAGTCTTTCTTATTACCTATTGTTGCCACCAGAAATAAGATCAGCAAAACCAAGCTATGAGTCTCTGCCTCACAGCCAGTGGAGCTTTTTGGGAAAAGGTGTGGCAGGGAGATTGTTTGTTTGGAAAGATTTTTAGGAGCAAATCCTGGTTGGCTAGAAATTGCCAGGCTTTTCTGCATGTTTAGGTCACTGAGGCTTAAATATACCATGTATAAAATGGCCTTTATGCTTTAAGGGTAGGTAGGATGAGAAAAATCCAGTTTGGACTCCTATAGATGGTAGAGAGGGCAGATTTTTGATTAAAGATAGATGTCTGTGACTCGGCAACACGTGATGGTCAGCCTTGGACTTTTCAGTTGCTAGCAGTTTCTTGGATTGCTTCCTTGTTTACACATGCTTTTGTTGCTAACGAACATCTGTATCCACTTTATCATCTGAACCCAATAACAAAATGATTACTGAATATGAAATGAAATGTTGTGCAATTGTCTTTTGCAAGTATCTAGAGAACTTTCACGCTTCCTTGAGGACGCTAGAGTTGGGGTGGCAAGGAGCAACTGCACACTCTGCCTACAGCCTGTGCTCCTTGAAATCAAAGCAGTTGGCTGATTTGGAGCCCGTATTGTGTAAAAACCTTTATGAAACCTTTGGGAAGAAATGCAATAGGCCACACCTAGCTGGTGTTTGGGGTTTTAGATTGATTAAGAAAATCTTTATAGCTGGCCTTTGGTTTTAAAAATCCAAGAAAAACTGAAGCTGGTTTAGCTTTGGGGTCATATTTGCTAATTGTCTTGGGAGATGAGGGAGAACATTCTTTTCCTATTTCTGGAATGAGTTTGCTTTTTTTTTTTCTTTTCTTTTTTTTAATTTGTTTTTCTTCTTGCTCTTCTTTAGAACTGATTTGAGGAAGTTAAGCTAGTGCGAATGTGAAAACAAACAATATTAGAAGCGAATTCTGCAATTTTTAGTGTGCTTTGGCACTTTTTATATCAGTGCATTAAGTCACCTGAAAGCATTGACACACACAAATGCTGTAGTTTAGTATACTATATAAAATTCTGATTTAAAAAGGTTGAAACCATGTTTTGGAGAAAAATACCCTTTATCTGCTCCGTTGACTTCACTTAATAATACAAAAAATTATTCTCAGTAGATAGGAGCAATCTGGAGTGAAATCTATTATTCAATATAATTTAAAAGTTGGTATTGTGGAGCTTGCAAGAACCATTCATTCAAACTGATGTTTTTCTCTAAAACACATCTTGTTGTATTGTCTAACTACATTAAAATCTATCACACTGAATCACAGATGTTTGTTTCAAAGAATAAAAAGTGCTCAATTCAGCAGAAACTTGCAGCAGTATGCTGAGTTAGCACCTTTCAAAATGCCAGCCAACTTGGTGTGAATTTTGTTTATTTAGTTTCTGAAATGTATTACACTGACTTTGAGAAGAGTAAATATCTCTAATCTGTTCCCCCTCATTTCTTGAGCAGAACTTTCCTATGCTGTTTACAATATGCACTTTTTTCATTGATCGCTGACAAAAGTGAAAGATATGGCAGTGTATAGAGCATTTGGTGTTGTGTAAAATGACATCTTTATGTCCTATTTTATATTTAGAAATAACATTTTCCCTCTAAACCAGTAAAGGTATTGCTGTTTTAGCAGCCCACACCAGAAGCTAAGCCTATAAAATTCATATGTTTTTTTCGTGAGCTCAAACGGGGAATAGCACAAGCAACCGATTTTAAGCTTATGACCCTAACTTTGACATTAGCATTTGAAAAAAGGGCATCAGACATTAAATTATGAGTGAAAGGAGTGCTTCAGTCCCTTCATAATTCAAGTGCAATGAATCTGAATGAATGCATTGTTTCCAGAACTGTAAGCATGGGAAAACTGGGATTTATGTTGAAAACTGTAGAATGCCCTAATTTGATCTTAAACAGTTACACTATACACAGTGGAAGCTTGGTGAAACAGCTGAAGGTACAGACATGAGATGCTTTTGGTAAATTGCAGACATTTCCAATGTAGGCTATTATTTTTCTCATCATCGGAGAAGGTGAAGTAGAGAGATCCCTCAGACTTTCAGGGGTATTTAGCAATTAGCTCGATTTTGTGTTTGTCAACAAGTCAACAACATTTCTCCATTGCCCAACAGCCCTACATAATTCATCCTGTTGGAGCAACCCTTGTGACAAGACTGGATTGCTGTTAGCTTTGACCCCTGTTCATGTATTCAGCCTTCTACCATTTTTTCCCCTCTCACACTGTATTTTTTATAACATATGGTCTTTCATCTGTAGGGCTAGAAGGCCAGATGTCCACAGCTCTTTTGGTCAATACAATCAGTTATGCTGCCAATCATAAGCCTTTTAAACACTGCTACAGAAAATTACAGAGTTTGTTTTCATATTCCTAGTCTAAACCTATTTACCAGACTCATAATGATGCTCTAAAACAATATCTGTACATTGCCTAGTCATACACAAACTGCTGTATTTTATTTGTTAAGTAATGGACAAGCAATGAAGCAGCTGTTGAAACATTGCACTGTTTTTTTTTTTTCTCTCCAGCTGAACAACAGAATTTGCCAGGTCATTTAATCAATTTCATACTGATTTAAACTTGATAAAATCAATCATCTTAGCTCATAGATTTGGTAGCTGGAAAGACAGTGTTGTCTACATTGTAATGCTATACTTTAATCATTTTTAAATTAAAAACAAAAAGATCTTTTCCAGTGACCACAACTTAGTAACCCAAAACCTGCTAAATTTTTGTATGTCAGACCATTAAAACTATAATTCTGAAATGCCCAATTTATAAACTAAGAGGTTTTATGGAATAATTAATCAAAATGTGGATCTGAATGGTCAGTTGTCCTCTTCTCAAAAGTGAGTTATGATAATCCAATCAATAGCTTGATAAGAAGGAAAAAAATCAATACAATGTTTAGAGCTGTTAATTTTTTGTGTGCCTGTTTTTTAATAACACAGTTGTTTTCTATATTATGCAGGCAATCCATGCACTGAGAAACTGAAAAAAAAAAAAAGTTTCATTCCCTATCTACAGTGTAATCCAAAACCAGTATAGATTCTATTTACAATGAGATATAAAAACATTTTTAATGTTTTGAAGGAAAGTCACAAACTTAACTTTGCATAGCAGATCCTGAGGGTACGAGGAGGAAGAGCCAATAACTAGTCTTATTCATTGGACTTTTATAAAAGCTCTGTGGCCCTTCATTAAGCAGGATTTCCTTTTTGATACAGGGAATTTTGCCCAGTTTGAAAATTAAAGCACAACCATTCAGAACCAGTATGTGTGAAGACATGAGAGTCAGGTGCTACTGATCAAAAGAGGTCAAAGCATTGGGAAGGACTGTACACGTCTAACATTTGAGAGGTCACTCTTAGGTACCCAGCCTACTTGCCCATGGACAGCAGCAGTCATGTTTAGTTATTTCAGTTCCCTCTACATTGGGAATTTGTGGGGATTTGGGTACCCCAGGGTGACCCAGCAAAAGCTGACAAGGCAAGCTGAGAGCTGAGAACAACTGCTCAGAGAAAGGTCACACCTTGAATCCCACCTCCCCGGATGCCTTGCTTAGGGCTGCTGTGAAGTTGTCTTCATCCATTCTTCAGAACCTGAAGATAGGCAAGTCGTCTGAGATTTTTGGATATTTCAGTCCTTTTGAGGTTGATACCTGCCCTGTGTGTATGTTTTTTACGAGATGCCTATCTCAAGAATAGACTTTTTCTTCTGAAGATAAATTGGTATTCAAAGATCAGAGCATAACACTTAGCTTTAAAACATGTTCATTCAGAAGCTGAAATTTAGTTTTTCTAATATTACATAATAGCCTGGGGTAAAGAGAACTTGCCTGAGAAGTGAGACACCGACGTTCAATTCTTTCTTCATCCTCTGGGTTTCAAAGACCTACCTCTTACCTCCCCTGAGAACAACTTACTGGGAGGATCTTGGCTGATCTGAGAGGTGGGCTCTTCACACACTCTCCTTTTCTCTTTTCCTCTTCCCCTGCCCAGATGAAGTTGTGCCATTACGAAGAATACAATTTAGGAATAAGAGGAAGACCTAGAAGATCCATGGCCTTTTATTGCACTGATCAGGAATTACACCTAGGAGAGGTTTCCTCTGCTGTGCCATGTTAACCTTCCTTCTGCAAATCATCAGTTGTCCCATAATGAGTGTCTGGTTTTCAAGAGTTTATCATTTGTGTCAGAGGAGAGAGGTGTGCAGGAGAAACCCACAGAACAACAGTTTTGCAAGTCATGTTTTTTTACCCTAGCTGGCCCATATCCTTCAGCTTATTATGCAAAGATCTCTACAAGTGACCACACAGTACTATGCTGATGATTTTTTTCTGGTAGTGTATTTCATATCTGAAATTATCTATCATATCATTTTCCATTTTCTTTTGTTTTTTTTTTTTTTTTTTCTCATACAATTAGAATTTGCTTAGTGTTCTGAACACCTGATTATTAAAATAATCTCATAATCTAGTAAAATAGGCTCAAGACTTGTGCTTTGAGTGAAACCCCATGGCATCAATGAAATGGCAGCTTTCAGGGTGCAAATGGGCATGAGTTTCCAAGTCACATATCAAGGCTGGGTGCACTTTTCATTTTTAATTTGATACTTGTCTTCAATGTGGATTTCATAAAGTCTGTACTGCCTTGTGCGTGCTTCGTAAAGTCCACATCAGGGCCACACTCCAGAACAATGCCACACTTTATAAAGTGCAAATTGGCTATGCAAACTTTATTAAGTATATGAAGTTGCTGTTAATGTCTAATCACTCCCCAACAGATATACCAGGCTAATACTCAAAGGCATTGCTTTTCATCATGTCCAGCAGTTTAAAATAATTTTACTTTCTGATTCCAGCATTTAACGTTTCATGAGCCAAATAAAACTAGGAAAATGTCTATGAGGTGAGAATACCTCTGTTGTTTGACTCCCCTAGTGCAAATACTCAAACACATGGTTTGGTTTAACTAACTGCAGAGAAGTCCCATCATGGGGGGTGGGACTATACCTATGTAGAATTTTGGGTTAATAGATTTTGGCTAGTTGAACCAGGAGTTGGGAATATTTCAAAATTTCAAAAAAAATATTTCAGTTCTGTACTGAGGATGGTAGTGCCTACCTAAAGATTAGCAGCTGGTACTAGATTCACAAGAGAATTTATACCATCAAACTTCTAATCCCTTCTACTCTTAAAGACACAGTTTGTTGTCACTTGATAATTCTGTAGTACCTATCATACAGAAGTAGTACCTTTCATACAGAAAAATTCACAGACTTCTAAACATTTGCATGTGGCCACACACAGAAGAATTGCCTTAATCTACAGAGAGAGCCATGGAGTGAAATGTGCTTATCTTAAACCTGGACTTCCTCCATCTCAGACAAGTCATCTAACACACCTGGCTATTGAGTAAAAGTGGGAAATGGCACAATTCCCCCAGGTTAACATGGTGCAAAGCCTAGTGTGGCACATACATCTGCAGAGTACTACCACATGTGGCCCTGAAGTCAAGGTAAGGGATTGCCTACTTTGCAGATCTTTTGCCTGCAAGATCAGTGCTGAGTTGCTTGATATTTTTCTTAAATCTTAAATCTTAAGACTTAAATCCTAGGTGTGCTCAGTAAGAAACATTTAAATAAATTTATAAGTCGTGGAGAGAACTCTGAGTGTTGCAAATCTCAGCATAGATCCCTTTGTGGCTCCACGCGGTCTGCTAGTGCCATTCCATGTTATATTTTTGTCTGAACTGTTATTATTTGTAAGTCTGGATGGCACATGATAGCTCTCTGTGGTTAGAGAAAAAAATATTTCTTTTTTGAGTATCTGTCAACTCCCCTTAATTTTGGGTTACCATCCTTCAGGAGCATTTTATCTGCTATGGCTGTCTGGAGATGTTCCTTTCAAGCTGTCAGAAACAAGTAGCTTCATATAAAACCATTGTTTGCTACCTGCTGCTTTTGCCTTCTCCCAGAAAGTCTTAATTATTATGTTTCCTCTGTCTTCCTGTTGAGGAGTTGCTGTATTCTTAGGAGTTTGTTTATGGGTATGGTAGACACATATACACAGCATCATTCTTGGTGTAAAACTATGGCATTTGTACTGAGATAGGGGCTACTTGTTACAAATATCCTTAAGGAGAGGAAAACCTACAAGTAAAACTTTAGAAGGTTTTGAGACCACCATCTTACTTGTGAAGTAGGATCTTGAAAGTATTTTGTTCAGTCTGGGGCTCCCCAGTATGAGAAAGGCATTGACATCACCAGAGTGAGTGGGGAGTCCCCAGAATAGTCAGAGGACAGAAGAACATGAAGTACAAACAGAAACAGAGAAAGCAAATGGGAGCTCTTCCTGCTGTGTCCAGCAACCTTATCGAGAATATAGAGAGGTCAAAGCCAGACTCTTCTTAGAGGTCTGAGACAATAGACACAAGTTGAAACAGGGGAAATTCTGATTAGATACAAGCAGAAGACTTTTCACCAGGAGGTTAATCACTGCAGATCAGGGACCCAGTGGGGTTTGGTAAACTCCATCTGTGGAGATATGCAAAACCCAAGTCCCTCTGTAAGCTGATCTATCTGGACCTGCTCTGAACTGGTGTTTGGGCTAAATGACCTCTAGGGTCTCTTCCAACCCACGTAATTCTGTGATTGTATAAAGAAAAATATCTTTATTAATTTGGTATTTACCAAATACAGGGTTACAGCAAGTACTAAACAAATATGTAGAAAATTGTTGTCTATCCTTGAAGAGTTCATGCTACAAATAAATCAAAGCCTAGTGTGTGTAGAGGGAACTGGAGGTGCACTGAGGTGAAGTGATTTGCTGAGGTCCCACAGAAATTCAGTGATGGAACAAGAAAAAGAATTATCTTGGTCTCATTCTTTCCGCTGTTTCTGTTCAGACCATGGTGTACACAGAAAGCATTGTTAGGTTACACAGGATGGAAGGATTGCAAAAGTAGGATTAATGTTTTGGTTTCTTCACTTAAAAAAAGATATTTCTGTCTATGACATTTTGCAGCAGGGAAGGAAAAAGTCCTGCTCACAGGAGTGTAATATCCAGATAGACACCCTATCACTGTTACATGAACCTTTTCTGCTGAAGATGCAAAAACCAGTTCTGGGCAATGGGCTCCCAGTTAGTTGTCGGTGCGGTCCCTAAATGGGTATATTTAGGCAGTTCTAGTGTTACAGGATATAAAAAAAGTTTGTTTGCAAAAAATATTTAAACAAAGGAACTGCATTTGTATTCTCCCTCAATGGGCCATGAGTTAAAATATAGTACAAATATTGAATAACTAATTTCCAAAGAGATTCACAGTGGCTTGCAAAGGAAGACAAATAATAAATGACCCCTTTACATATATGATGCATTCCACTCCCCACCCCCCAACCCCCCCCGCTTTAATAATTAGAAACATGGTTTCACTGATATACTTTACAAAACCATTCTGGGGATTCATGAATTTAAAAGAAAAAAATAAACTAGACGTGAATAATTCATACTTAAATAGCTCTGGGCCAAGATATTGCTTCAATATTTCCAAGTATGCAGGTTTTATTATTCTCTTAAAGTATGAATAAAAACAAGGTTGTTTTATCACACTTGGACTAATCAATGATATGCCCAGAGCACAGTTGGCAGTAAATGATCCGTTTTAGTTTAAAACATTTTTTAAATCAATGTGTATTGTAAGGGAGTCATAAAAATCTTCAAATTAAAGATTTTTGAGCCATAAAAACAAGTAATATATTTGTCTTTTTTTTTTTTTCTTTTATTTCCTAGTAAATAGGAGATGGGCCAAGCAGTTCCCTCTGAATTACTGTTCATCAGGCTTTCACACTCTATTAAGGTAACCTTCATGAAATATTTCTACATTACACTTCATGATGTAATTTGAATACATTAGAATTAATTTGCCAATAAACTGCAGGGAAAATATGGAATATGGAATATGCTATCCCCAAAAGATTATGAACTCTCTCTGTTTAGATTGGGTCACATTCACAAGGGTTTCCAATGTAAAGTTTGCAGGCAAAAGTGACTCCTGCGACTACAAGGCTTTATTCAGGAGTACGTTCTTTGCCCTGGGAGGGAAAGCAATGCTGTGCGTGTAGAGGCCTTGTGCCTGGGGGTCTGTGTGCTGGGTTCAAGGCGTTCAGCTCACTGAATGAATGCAATACACTGGGAGACCAGGGAGCACTGGCTGACCTTCTGGGACAGAGACTTCTTCACCAACCTCAAGCAAGTTCCTCCGTGGCTCTTTTTGCCAGCTAGCTTTCAGCAAGGCGTGCTGTGGTGCCAGTCCACCACTGAGCCCGCTTCCCTGCCTAAAGAAGGGCTTACCTCCTGGTGAAGGTCCAGAGCTGGTCCTTAGCTGTATGGATGAGTTTTAGGCCGCATGAGCTCACCCAATGACATCTTATTTCACATCACTGCATGTGTGAAATAAGATTTGCAGGGCAGTGCCCCTTGGGACGGGGATTTTTGCTTTGTCCAGTTTCTATGTAAATGCTTAAGGTTGCTTCTAATCTCTGCCACCCACCTTTGGTGCTGAGGGTCTAACATGACAGCCAGGGAATCACCTGGGAACACAGGGGAGACTGGTTATATAGTTTTCTCGCTCTAACCCTGATTCTCATTCGCATTGCTGGCAACTTTGCCATCTGCATTTCTAAAGAACCTCTCATTGTTGGTTTATTTCAAAGGCAATAGATGTTCCATAAGTGTTCACGTCAAAAATGCCATATTGAGGTCTGGAGAAGATCCACTGAAGGCCAGACTATGCTTCCAGTGTTTATGTTCATTGCCTTTGATTATGGTCAATGAGAGTGAATGGAAATACTGACTATAGGACATGGCTCATAGTGGAAAAACTGGCATGTGATATCTCATAACCTTCATAATTACTACTTCCTTTTTAAAGCATATAAAACACATGATCTAAGAAGGTTAAGAGCTGAGTTCTTCTAATCCTCAGCATTTTATGCAAACTAACTGGCAAAAATAACAGCTCAGCAAGAAATCTCACTCACCCAGGACTAGAACTGGATGTGTCCAAATACCAGGAGACAAAATCCTGTTTTGTAGGATTACCATGCATTAGTGGCAATGAAAGTACAGAAAACCCCAGAACCAGGAGTATTCTCACAAGAGTTCTGATTTGTTTATAGACTCAAAATGTTTGTATCACAGGAATGAAGCTGGAAATCTCTCTTTCTACAGTACTTAAACCAGTTTCCATAGCACTGGAGGTCTTACAGTCAAATTGTCTCAATCTCCCATTTATGAATAGGGATATTGAAGACATAGCAAAGGTTTTTGGCAGCCGGTTGTCTCTCCTTGTTTGAGATTCACCTCTAATATCCTCAAAGCCAGTGCTTAGCTGGAACCTAGATTTGGTCAGGACCAAAGTGTTCAGGGATGAGCTCACCAAACCAGAACATGTTGACATGTCTCACAGCTCTCTGGAGATTTTCCCTGGAAATCTGGGTTATGTTGTTTGTCCAAGGTCCCACAGGAGCTGGTGGTAGAATAGGCATCTGAAACGTAAAGGAAATTAGAATTTGCTACTTCAGGCAGAACAAAGGTCTGGAAAGTTGAGAACAGCTAAAATTCAAGTGATGAGGTGAGAGATGCGAGCAGTTACCCAGTCTACTGTTTCCTGGGATGGATTTTTGTACACCATCTGTCATTTCTCCAATAGGTTTAAGAAGTTGGAGGGCCAAATTTTGCTATGTTTGTACATTTTTTTCCTCTTGCTGAAGGCAAAAAGAGAAGAGAAGAGAAGGCAGGATGTTGCCTGCAGTGTTTGGAGATATTGTAATGGGCCATGGGGAGAGGATCCTAGCTTGCAGTCAGGTTAGTGGAAAACATCAGGGAATCAGCTGGTGTGAGTGTGTCTCCTGGCCAGTCTCACCTTGATTTCTTTTCAAGTCTCTCCTTCATCACCTCCTCAATCCTAGCTAAAGACTTTCCTATTTTCATGTCTGCAGTCCCCTCGTCTAGAGGATGCTGTTGGGTATGAGAAGGTCTGGCCAGAGGCCTGAAATATTTTGGATGTATATTTAAAAATAAATAGGGCTGTGCAGTTCATGATCTGAGATCGCAGCAGAGAGCTGGGGCTGATTCTCTTATCCATTCTCTTGTTCCTCTGGCAGAAAAATCTTGGCACTATGTTGAAGGAGTGTATTATGTTTCCAGTGGAAGGAAATAATTCCAGTCATTCTCGAGTAATCCCTCTGTCCACTACTGCATTAATACTACAGGTCCTTAAAAAGAGACCCATCTAACTTTTTTTGGCTAAAATGTGGTCACTGAATAAAGAGGCAGGAAATTAGAGATTTTCTTTTCTTTGAGTTTCAGTAGAAGCTATCTCCTCACACTCACTGGCAGAAGTCCTGAAAAAAGTTTCAAATTCATAAATAACATTTATTCTTATTGAAAATTTTGCAGAAATATTTGGCAGTAAAGAAAGACCAGTTGTAGATTCTTTACAGTAAAAAAGTTTAAAATGGAAAGTCTGACACATTCTTAAGCTATAATAACACAAATGGGATCACTATAATTTTCAGTTCTGATTATAGGTTATAAAATCACTGCCAAATACCCATATATTCATGAGCCTGCAGAAAACAATCTGCAAAATGAAATATGGAGAACTGCTGAAGGAAAGTACAGGCAACTGTAAATATAGGAGATATAATGATAAAGCCAAACCTAAAATCAAGATACTGTTGATAACTAGTCAGAGAAATTTCACATATACTCTGTCAAATTGAATTTAATCACCAATAATTTCCATTATCTAAGAATACAGTGATTTATTTACACCCATTCTAAGACAAAAAGCTTTTCTAAGATGGGATTAATTTTGAGAGCATATGTAAAGTACTAAACAGGAAAGAAATTATAGGGATGTTATATCCAAACTGAATAATATAAACCATGGAAATTCAGCCTCAAGGTTACATCAAGGAAAAGGAACCAAGTTCTAAAAACTGTATGTGTAAATATTCATTAGTTTTGGTCACATGAAAATTAATAATTTTCTCATTGGAAAAGATGTATGTTGTTGACAGTGCTGTTCAGAACACTGGGATTAAAGACATAAAAAAGGGAAACTAAGGAAAACTGGTTTAGAACGAATGTACTATGACTGTTAGAGCTAATATAAACATATCTGTACCTTCATATTGAAATAGAGGGCTGTGAGACTGCAAGGTGAGCGAACAACGGATATCCTCCCATTGGATTTCATGTTACTTTCTAACCGTGTGCAGTTGGTGTTCGTGGGAGGTTTGCTGAGACAAAAGAGAAAAACGTAGAGCTATTCCCTGAGCAGAAACAGCACAGCAAGTAGTCCACACACATTTCTGGTATCACTAACAGAATGATGCAAAGAACCTCCCAAATGTAATAAGGCGCATAACAAAATGTAACGAGAGGAAAAAATTCCAGTGTGAATTAACAGAAATGAAGAGATTGAAATGCAGTGGGTATGTTATTTAGATCAAAACTCTTTCTGGATTGCAACCATCCATGACATGATCTTGATTGTTCTAGTTTCCTCAAAGCTGACATGTGTGCATTTCTTATTTTTCTTCTGGTAGTCTGTAATTTCATTTCAGTTTGTATTGGATTTGCAAAGAGTATCTTTAAAAAGTGATAGCTGCAGAAATGTTGGCATAGAAATGGGACTCATAATCTTTAAGATATTGTAACTTCCCTGTTTATGAAACTAAGCCGTTCGGGAACTAATAGCTAAGGAACTATGCAGCTGAACCATTGCCTAAAATCAGTGAGCTTCCTAATTAGAGTAATTAGTATAAAATACTGACTATAAAATGGTGTGAGGGCCATATGAGGTATGGTCAGCTATTTCTACCTACGTGATAGCTATGCTGAGGATTGTATAACTGAGATTTTATTAAGGAAATAATTAAGGATTCGGTGGGGGTGATTTTCCATGCATAGGCCTGCTTTTCAGCAGTATGAATTCCCCTTCATGAAACTCCCTTTCCACCCTTTCCCCCCACCATTTCTACAATTTGCATTTCTTCTTCCTGCATGACTGACTGTGGCTGCTAATGGCTTGTGAATGCTGTTTGTAGAAATATTACACACTGAAATTCATAAGCAAAATATGGGTTTTAATAGCTATAATTAATACAGAGCAGCAAGCCTAGGTGGGGCTCTTCAGCTGAAAGGTTTAGAAGTTTCCAAATAGTGAAGTCAGCCTGAAAATGTGTCTGATGGGTAAATGTAATCTTGCCATTTTATGAGGTTAAATAGAAGTACCAAGAAAATAAACCTCAGAATTCTGAATTTGGGCACTTGAAAGGTTATATTGGCATCTCACTAGGTGTGCTTTCTTTTCTTTTTTTTTTTTTTTTGGAAGCGGAATCAGGCTTGTGGCTCCAACACACTTCATTAAAAAAGTCTTCAGATTTTCATTGGAAAGTGAGGATACCCACCAGCTGCTAGCATAAAAGCGTCTTATTTAGTTTACTAAATGTGGAGGTTGCTGTTAAATATCAGATCTTCAAATAGTCCTGAAGGGAATTGCCCAGGGTCATGCAATGCCTTTGGGAAAGACCTCAAGCCTTTTGACTCACTTCTTCACTCTAAACAGCAACACCATAGTGCAATGAGCTCGGGGAATCACTTCTATTTGAGAGCCAGAAGGTCATGCATAGAGAAATTTCCTCCTTAGCAAAGCCACCAAAAAATGAAATGTACACACAGACCTGGAGACTGGCCTTTTAGGTTTCTACTGGCTGCCTTCAAGGCTGTGAGCTTCTTCATAGAAATGATGTAATTCCAGAAACACCTCAGCTTTTGGTTGGCATAGGTTTTTTTAGTGACTCGCTTTTTCAATACATATGAAAATGTTGTTAGCTAAGGAGAAGCCCAGACCTCTTCATCTTTTCTAAAACAGTAGTTGGGGGAGCTGACTATTATGACTTTTTATCTCACACATTTTTCAGAATGAATTTAAGTACCACTTCTATATCCTTAACCAGTCTGAAACACGAGTTATCCATCCATCCCTCCCTCCGTTGTGTTGTGCTATGCAGTAGGCTTCTTGTTTCTTGTACTTAGCTGTAAAACGTCCTTTGCAGATCTCTTCTAGTGATTGTTATATACACAGGGTCTCTTCTCTTTTTGTGGATAGTAGGGAAGGGAAGGGAAGGGAAGGCTTCAAAGTGAAGAATAGGGGACCTCGTGATCACTGTGGGACAGGTGAAGCTGCAGACCCAGAAAGGGGTGTCTGGATAGGGTGGAGATGGCTCCTCCTTATGCTGGGACATTCAGCCAGGCTGCTGTTGTGGCTGGAGAAGGCGTCTGGGCAGCGCACTGTGGGGTTATTTAATAAAATATTGGGAGATCTGGACTTGAAGGTGATCTTAAGGTCAGTCCTAAACACTGGGGAAAGCTTTTCCTCCCCATGTTTCTGATTTTATTAGGTTGTAATTAACTGAACAAGGATAGCATCTTCTATGCAACACAGAGAAAAAAAGCTTCTGTTTATTAGATTTGGGGCATTAAAACAGAGTGCTTGCCTACCTGCTAAAAACTTTATCTGTTGGCCTGGCAAGAAAAGTCTGCAGCTCTCAGAGAGCCACAAACTCTGCGGCGTGGCGGCTGAGGCACCACCTATCTCGCTTTGGAAGCAGAAATGGTGGTGGGAGGCAAGAAGTGCTCAGTCTTCTCATGCCAACTTTTAGATCTGGGCGAGGTGTGAGCAGCCAGCACTAACCCAGCCTGGAGGGAGAGCTGTGAAAATATTTTAGACAAAGCTACCCAATGCCAGATCTCTGCGAGATCATGCATTGTCTTTACCGGAGACCCAGAAGCAAGAGAAAGACATTGACAAATACACACGCTATGTGATTTTTGAAGTTGTTTTCGCATTTTCAAAAATGTTGTAATTAGCAGAAGTTTCTATGCATTCTAGAAGGAATGAATAAAGGACTACAATTAAGATGGTAGCTCCCCAAAGCCATGCATTGTGGAGGTTTGTGCTTGGTATGGCTGGGTTTTGTGTTGGGACGCAGGAGGGGAGACCAGGGGATCTGAATAGATAGAAATAGGATAGAAATATTAATAGATTTTAAAAAAAGGTGGTGGGGGGGGGTTGTCCTGAGTGAAAAGATAACACAGAAGGAGAAGAGAGTTTTTTCATTTTGGAAAAGGAAGTGGGACGAAGTTCAGAGCAGGGTTTCTGAGACAGGTAAGGCAGGCTGAGCTTACCGAGTTAGTTTTGGAGGATGAGACTGAAAAGTAACACTCAGGAAGTGAACCTTTGCTGAGTTTTGCTTGCAGCTTGCACAGCTGGGTGCTGGGGGAAATCCTAAATGTGAAGGGAGGAGACTGGTTTCTGTGTTCTCTATGGAACTTGTTTCCAACTTTATCCTCAAGTATTTCACTGTTGCTTCTCTGGGATAAAACTTTTTCAACTTTAAGCTGTCTGATGATAAGAATCATTAGAAATGAATCTCAGAAGCACAAGGAACTTTCTTTCTTTTTTTTTTTTTTTTTTTTCCT